>BDGG01000004.1:4108553-4299878 GCA_001949185.1 Ramazzottius varieornatus
CAGTGCTGTACAGCATTGCTCGTGGAAAAAGGATTGTACTGCCGCCTTGCTTACGACGGTGCCTTTACAATTCCGGCACTTAGAGAAACCAGCAACTGTGGCTCATTTTTTTGTCCTCGGTGGTTATTTTAGTTGTTTTTTCAAGTGAAGAAAACTGGAACAATTTACTGATGATCGAAAAGTTGCTCGCAAACCGGTTCAAAACGGCGGTTTATGTGGTTTGGTTTGAGTGGTCTGGTTTTAAATTTAGACAAAACCACTTGTGGTGGTTTGTGGGAGAAACCATTTTTATCTAAGTTAGTAAGGTTGTAAATTCCTAGTCAAAGGTCCTTGGAATGGAAAACAGGAAAGGAATTCCTAATATTCCTATATCCCTTTTCCAAAATTCAGCGGCCAAATTTAGGAATTCCGAGGACGCCAGTTTTCATCACATATAGATGGAACCATACAGATTCCAGAATGCACTACGAGATCATCAATTACAGATCTAGAGCTGATAGTTTTCAAAGAAAAGTCTCTACCGGCTTCCACGACGTAACATTTGACAGGCCTGGTCAAGCAACGCAAATGATCAGTTCTCAGAATAAAAACTAAACTGCAACCGTATAACCGAACAAGTGTTTCAGAGTACGGAAACCAGGCGAAACCTCTATCATTGCTACCTCTTCGGCATCATCTGCGTCAACTTCCGCGTCTTTCTCCATTATCTCGGCCATGAACTCATCGAACTCGATGGCTGGTACATGTGAATCCACTGAGAGCGTGGGTTCTGCGACAGGTCCTGCGGTCTGAAGGACGTTTTGCACATCGTCCTTGGGCTTGGCTTTCTCGTTTGCTTTGCAAACAAGGTAAAAGCGACAATTAAAGATTACTTGAAGATCGTAACAGTCATGCTCAGTTTTCTTGTATTGAAATTTTCGTCACTTAGGTGAAACGCGGTTTCTGGATAAAATAAACATGAGTGTTACACTCTTCAAGTAAGCTCACTTTTACCTTGAATTGCTTTCTACTTCAGTTCTCCCTGGAGCTGCATCTTTACGACACATATTCCTGTTACCAGGTCGACCTTCAGCAGATTGCGTGCATCTGTATGCACACCCTTCATGCGACTCCACAGTCTTTCTACTCCAGCAGCGTGCGGGGATACTTTAAGGAGCAAGTCTGAAAGCTCAGTATGTTCGGTTCGGACGTAAGACCAAAAGTCGAGAGACTTCTTAAACTGCGAAGTGTAGTGATCTTCGAACATGTTTGTGTTGTTTGCGTACTGGAGAAGGGAGGGCAGGAGCGACCTGGGGTCTCTCTTGAAGCACCTCTTGTACAAGTCTGTACACCACGTCCCAATCACACCGTTGTGAAGCTTTGACGGATCAGCCTGGAGAATGCCGTAGTGCTACCACATTATCTCGCACTCAACCACGTAAACAGTAAATGATGCCCGAGTGAGAGTCATCGTGGCCGCAGTGATAACATCTAATCATACTGGGTAGCGATGACTTATCATATGGTTAAGTGCGCGATAACTTGGTAGCACTGCAGTACAATCAAAATTCAGATTTAAAATGTAAAGTTGTCTGTTCACAGACTGATGGTATTAAAAAGACCTGGAATCACATACCCGAAACTTGGTGAGCTTGACGTGGGGATGCAAAAACATGGCTACCACCATTAGTTCGGGTTCGTAAAATCACTTCCAGCGTCGTTCCAGCTTCTCAAGCAGAATTGAGCGTTCGCTTGCCACAGAGTGCTCGAGAAAGGAACTGTAGATGTCGGCCAGTCATACACCAATATCAGCGAGTGTACAGTCGACACTTTCTGCTTTTGCCGGGGCATCGACCAGTGGACGCAGAAGGGCCAGCACGTCTTTCAGGGAATCCCAGAACTTACTGCTTCCAATGGCAGCCTTTGTGTCTCCGGGAAGGTAGTCCTCGTTGTCTCGGAACTTGACTGCGTAACTCTGAAATCAGAAACCCATACAGTAGGGTATTACCCATAAGAGACAACTACATCGCCATATAGAATGGTAAGTCGTGAATTACCTGTAGTGCCATGGATGACTTCTGTACGTTGAGGAAACTGAAGTGATACGAGTACCATCGAGTGTGAGTTGGTCTTGGAAGTGAAATGGATTTACTGTACAAAACTTCATGCAGCTTGAAGAGTCTTCTTAATGACTGATTGCTCACGCCAAACCAACTGATGATGGAAAGAGCGCATTTACAGATTGCAGGGAACTTCGGAAGGAACTTGAGGACCTCTTGGAATATCAGATTGATCTGATGGGCACTACACGGAAGAGATATGATTTCCGGATGAAGCGTTTTCAGGTCGGTTCTGGCTTTGCGGTGAGCCCCGTCTGAATCACATGTCACCGCTTGGATTATTCCGTTGTGCTCGGTCCTCATGATCGCCAGAGCACTTTCAACTTGCTCAATGACATAGTCGCCCGTATAACTAACGCCTGTAACATTCTCGATTTTGCCAAAGATGTGGTTCTCGGTGCCATTTTCTGTACGAATGACGGCGACAAAACCTGCAGCGAAACACGCAATATCTACAAAATAAAAACGCGATAAAAACTTCCGTAGAAGTTCTACATAAGTTTTAGCGTCTTACCGAGCAGCTTATTCTTGGACGTTCTTGAAGCTATCGAAGGTTAACGTCACAGTTGGCTGCCAACTGAATACTGTGTCGATCTCGGAAACAGCTTCCGATATTCTATCCCTGACTATCCGTTGGGAGAAAGTAATACGGTTCGGAAGCTTGACACTGGGTCGGAGAAATTTAATGAGTACCATGAACGATTCATTTTCAACAGATCTGTAATACGGGAACCAACAAAAATTAGTCTCATTTTACACAGATATCGAGCGTAATCTAAGAACCACATCGCGTAAGCTTTTACCTGAATGACATATTACAGTCGAGGAAGGCATTGGCAAGCAATCTTTCGAACTGGGACTTTTCGGAAGTCGTGAGAGGACGGTCGACAAAGCCCATAAGGCTTCCTTGCGTGGTTGCGCGTTTCAGCCTTGCCTTCAGCGGCTCCTTCCCAGACGTAGGTTGTTCAGTGTCCAGAGCTCTATAAGGTTTTTTGACAGGCTGCGGTACATGAACACATCCCAGCACGTGCTCGACAAGGTGCGACCGTTCTCCACGTAGCTCCAAGACTTTGGCGCTGGCTTTCACGCAAAACTTGCACGTCGCGACTCGATGATTCGGTTTCTTGTACTATCCCTCGCCGCGCTCGAAATGTTCCCAAACGTCCAGCCTACTGGCCATCGTTCTCTTCTGCAGTCCGGGTTCAGGGAGTGGTAACTCGTCGTCCGAAGAATCCATAGCACTATGATATTGCTGTGGAAGGAACTTAGAAGGCTGGAAGAAAAAGTTCTATGGAAAAGAAATTTTTCAGCGCGAGAACGCCCCTGGGGTAACAGCTGTGTCATGCGGGCACCCTTCAGTTGCGTTCGGTACGTCTGCTGGAACCCATCGAGGGTTGTATCCAGGCTATGTACACCGGTGGAACCATTTATTTCGGTTTGGTTACAGTCAAAGATGGAATTCTTATAGAAAACTAGGAATTCCACGTGTTATTTTCCAGCTCAATCCAGTATTCCAAATTTGGAATTCCATCGTTCCAAATTCTCGCGGCATGGAACGGAAAGGAATTCCAGGAATGGAACGGAATTTGGAAAGGAATGGAATTAGGAATTTACAACCTCACATCTAATCGGTTTGGCATGCAAACCACCACTTAAATCAAACCATATGGTTCAAACCATTAACTGCTCTATGACATACACTTCGTGAGTGAGAAATTGGGAAGCTTGCCGATTTCTCACCAATCAAGAACAGTATGGTTGATTGGCGGTAGCATGGTACAAGGGGAACGGTTCTTGGGTGCCGTCAGTGCCGTCAGTGCCGTCAGTGCCGAGCGGTTCTTGGATGTATGCGTGGTTGATTCTGCGTTTGATTGAGTCTGGTGGGCTTACTGTTTTGGAAGTTCATAAGCAAAATTTCGTTTATTGACTGAGTGGAATTCTGCAGATTGCCAGATTCAACTACCCAATTTTTCCGACTAAATCTGCAGTTTTCAAAGAACTATGACCACCAGAACTGATTCGCAAAATTTTCAGGTTTGCAAAAACGATAAGGCATAATATATGGTATGGCAAATGCACAGGCACGCTCCGGCAAGCGTAACCCAATCTAATTATCTGGACTCCGCAGGACTGAATTACTAGATCGTCGATGGAAGATGCATGCCTCAATTCTGCGCTGCTTCGCTTGAAAAATTAATCCACATCCAACCGTGAAAACACCTTTGATTACTATTCTTCGAAAAGAAAAAGATAGCCATACCAGGAAAGGCCCAATACGACTTCGCAAGTTTACCCAAATGTCATCACGGTTCTGCCGAAATAGTGCTTGAACTTTCATTTATTCTTTTCTGTATCCGCATAGAACGTCGAAGTTTGTGCAGTTCGTCCAGGACTCTGGCGAACCAAGGGTTGTTTGGGCTCTTGATCCGGTGCTAATCTGCAGAAAAACCACGAGAGCGAAATAGGCAGTGCGTGATAAAAATCGAGGTCAGGTAGGCTGGTTCAGTGGAGAGTAACTCATGCAAAAAGCTCACATATCTGCTTATTTCCGGAACAATTTCAAGTGCCCTTTTCTTTCCGGAAGAACTAGCTTGGAAAGGGAAGTCACCATGGGCAATTAGCCAAACCCTTTTTGGGATGGACATAGTATATACACATCCCGCTACAAGTTAACTTCTATTCACATTGACTGATGAGAAATTCGTCAGCTTCCCAATTTCTCACACGAGCACGACCCACTCCTAACACAGTAATTCAAATCAATAACCTTCAAACGACCACCAGTCGATCAT
Source organism: Ramazzottius varieornatus (assembly GCA_001949185.1). Lineage (NCBI taxonomy): Eukaryota > Metazoa > Tardigrada > Eutardigrada > Parachela > Ramazzottiidae > Ramazzottius > Ramazzottius varieornatus. The sequence continues at coordinate 4,113,445 of BDGG01000004.1, forward strand.
TAACTCATTAGCCCTCAGCTAAACAACAGCTCATATTCACGTGTTCGACTAGTCAGCAAGCCACCCAAACCAAATACATGAACCGAGAACAAAACAATTCACGGCTGTGTCTCTGTAGCGGTACACTCAGGAGCACATTCCATTTACTCTCTCTGAAAGCCGTGAAACATTTGCTCGGTCATGGCGACACTCTCCATCCTTATCAGTATTTACCGTACAGCCATTCATCACAGCCTAGTTGACAACAACGCGCCTTTGAGCTCGCATAACATCAACACACTGTCTGTACATGCGCTGCACGGTCTAACTGGTCGGTTCGCTACTAGAAGGCCGACACCACCAAGTAATACAAAAATCACTCAACACAGAACTCACAGTTCCCCAGCATACAACGCAATCCATTCTCGAAAACTCAATTCCATACTGGCGAATGATAATTTTCTAGGTGTCCATCCAACGCACCCAAAGGGCAGCCAAAGGTCATACCACGAAGGGAGTACAATCTTAACATGGAGCTTCAGCGCGGATTTGGTAAGTACAGACATTAAGTTGCCACCGCAGGATGGAAGTCCGACTGTAGCTAAAATGAGCTGCAACGTCACTCATAAGCGCAACAGCTGATCTTTGATTTGAATAGTTGGGCCGCCACCATGCTTCCCAGTGCTAGCTAACCGTAACTCCTATTGCGCTATTTTTCAAAAATAAAGGGAGCTCCGGACAGCAAAATGTAGTTACACGTCACGAAAGGGGCGGAGCAAGGCCGTTGCTGCAGTTCCAAAGTGAACCGGAGTGGCAACTTAATCTCTGTAGTGTCACTTAGGCAAAGCCTCGCCGCCACCGTAGCATTGCAGTATACGCTCAACTCACTGCGAGTCCTTAGAAGTTAAACTTTGTATGAATCTTATCCAGAGTTCAGATGAGAATCGTGACAGTAACTTTTGGTGTATGATGTGCCGTCCCCGCCACCAGGGATTGCTCATCTGCTCTGAAATTCTGAATCAGTACACGCGCCTGGCCTAAGTCTTGGCATGGACAAAAGTCTTGGCAAGTGGTTTCCGAAACAGCGGCTCCGCCAGCTGTGTTCGCTTACGGTTGAAACAGAACCGGCTTTCGCCACACACTTGTGGCTCTACAGAGAGCCGAACGTTTTACAAAACTGATGGAAACCTGATCTGTTCTCTATTTGCAACAATCTATTAACGCCTTTTCGATAGTCGAGGTAGAAAATGGAACTATGTTCCTCTGAGCTCAAGACTACAAAACGATTCTCAAAGTGCGAAATTCTGACTTCATGACGTCACACGACCAGTTTCTGTACCGATACAACATTCTTTGTGTCAAAATGCCGCCGGGCCGTGCTGCCAAGATTTTTGTCCATGCCAAGACTTAGGCCAGGCGCGTGTATCCGGAACAAACGCTATGCTGATCAGTTTGCAATCTTCGACAACGCTCTGCAAGAGCCTACGTAGATGTATGTCGTTCGTTACCCACCAGGAGCCTTGTACCTTAGGTATCCCAGTAAGTTCAGCAAGAATATTTCCTGGCCTAAAAAAGGAGTATACGGCGACGCAGACTGTGATCTGGAAAGAAAGAAGATACGCGACTGGGTTATCACCGAGCTATGAGTACCGTGCATGAATGCAATTCATTCATGGGTTAGTTTTGTTTGATTACTTTTTCGGGTCAGAATACTTCTCAGCGACTTTGCAGTCTTGTAGACACAATACGTAATCAATCAACAGTTACTTTGCTAATGGAGTGGTTATCCCCCATTTCTTACAGTGCAACCTAATTGTTATTTTTCATCCTTCCACGTACATGCAGTAACTCGGCTTTCTTTCAGGGATATCATATTCATAACGTACGGGAACCCTGCTCCCAAGAGCGTCAAACAGATCGAGGCGACCATGTACGAGATAATCGGAAACAAGGCACGACCGTCGACCAAAGCCGGCCTGGTGTTTTATTTGCTCATGGGGGAGCACCGTGATTGGTCTGTACGCGCCTCTACCATACTTCCCGCCAGTTAAAAGGCTGCTAAACTCAGTTGTATCCCCTGTATTCTGCCAGCATGAAGTTGCCCGGTATCACAAGTGTTAACAGAAACGGACGGGTCGACACCTCGCTGGACTAACCGAAGGTTCGTTGGTGTCTGTTGCAGAGTTGATGTGTAATTGTTTTATGATATAGATTGGACAAGATTTTCAGGTAGAGTATGCGGCCCTTGCCCGACGTCTACTCCTCACCTTCCTGGAAATGGCCCGTGAGTCTGTCACAAACCTGCACCGTACTTCACTGCATTCTGTTCTCACACGATATACCTCACAGCAGTCTTGAACACAATCAGTATTTATCTACCAGTTTGCTTTCTGTAGGGGCACAACAGGCCAGCGAACTTGCTGGTACGGCGTCCGCCGGCTGGTCGTACGATGGCGACCCGCCAAGAACGCCTTTCGATGCTCGTTCCTTCTCCATTCCGTCCACGCCGTCCAGTACAGCCTGTCAAGCGCAATCCGGATCGCCGGAAGGAGCTGGAACCTCGCATAAGGCTGATGAAAGGGTGGCGTATCCTGGACCTCCTTCAGTCATCGTGAAACGGGGAACGGCAACAAGCAGCTCAGCCGCTCTTGATCAAATCGATCACGGCACCGTCTCCTTGTCGTGTATTCAACCATCTGTCGCTTCTATCGAAACCGACCCTGGTTCACCTCAACGCGAGAAGATCCGCGTTGATGTTGACAGCGAAGATGATCCTGAACTCATGACCAGCACGCCTGCGGAAGGTGCGGAAGTCATAGCACGCATTGCGAGCCAAGGAGAAGGCGCTAGTAGCGCGTTGATGCCGTCAGCCGACTCGTATCAAGCCAATATGGTCTTCTTGGTTCCCCAGTAAGTCGCTCGCACCGACAGTATCAGTCCCATAGGCTGTTCAAACCTGTGTAGGCTTCTCAGTAGACTTTTTTAGGGGGTACAGAGTGAAGAAGGTCGACGTCGTTTTGACGCCGGGTTCGATCTCAGGAAGGATGTCAACCGGGGACGATTCCTCTTCTTGCCATGACTGACGGAGACTGTACTGTAAGTCACGCTCGTTATTCCACTTTTGGCTTATTTTGCACCTGACAGAAAAACACGACTGTTACTGAAAATCATGCAACCATTTTATTAATAACCTGTACCCTACACGCAGTTTACTTAATTATCAGCCGGGACAAAAGTACCGGCCACCGGCCGAAAGCGGGTGCTGACTGATCGATCGATCGATGCGCTGCCGCTCTCGGCCGGTAATTTGGTAATTGCGTTTACCACTGCTGGATAAATCATCACCGAACAAGTTTCCTCGTTTTCTTTCATCACAGTAAAGAGTTTACTTGAACCTCTTAACCTCGCAAATTCTTAAAGCGACACAGGCATAACACAAGTTCGCCACTGTAATTTAATGTATGAAATGAAGTGCCGTAGAACTCTGAGAGAAGAAGTAAAATAGTAGTAAGTACTCTGGGAAAGTGAACAAGTGCGTCAAGAACTTGAGGGATTAACTTCTGCCACGATCAACAACTCCCTCTCAGACATGAACACGTCGCTATAGAGCGTCGGCGGTAAGATCGAGACAACATAAGCTTGTGTTATTCTGCCAGCTAAAACTTCTTGTTGGGTGACCGAGATACATCGGTTCTTGAGGCTGTACAGGTTCTCATCCAGCACGGCATTCTGATCCACCGCCAACACTCTCAGATATTGTAACAGGAAATTCTTCACCTCGATCGACACCGGGAAGAGCCGCGCTAAGATGGTAATAAGGGCCGTCACGCGTTTGAAGTTTGTGGTCACCGCCTCCTGCGACCGACAGCCCAGCGCTTGGTAGATCTCGTTGTAGACATCCTGCAAGTTGGGGATGGGTTCCGTGAGAATGTGCGAGAAGGGCTCGATCAACGACAAGCGTCCACCGTAGGTTTGTAACAGTACAGCTAGCGAACGGTAAGCGCGATGGATCGTCAGCCCGCGGAACGACTGCGGGAGCAGGCCGAAGCGCTCCTGTAGGAACCATGCACACGTTGAAATCTCAAACCACAAAGCTCGAACATTCTAGCTTTTTCAAACCGCCGTTGACCTGTGGAAATAACCTACCGGGGGTGTTATACGGTGCAGAAAGGCCGGCACTTCCTGTAGTACAATTTGCAGATTCTGAGCTTCCACTGATTTCTCCAACTTTTCTTCGAACCATTTCCTCTCGCACGATCTTAGCATCCTACGGAACAACATAATAAAACTCACCTTGCATTAGCGCACGTTTAAAATTTGCATACCATAAGTGGGAGCTCAGCAAAGTAAGTCCCCAAATAGGGCACGCTTTCAGTGTTTTTGCCTGAAAGGATGCCCCAGTCGGGAAGACGATCTGATCGAGCTTGTTAAACGAGGTCCCAAACATGCCCTGCGACAGTTTTTTAAGGCAAAACCTGAGACACTTACATGGGAAACCGAATATTGAACTCGTTGCGGATGTCTTTGGTAAAGACATTCGGCGAACGATCGTATAGACGATTGGTCATGTGCATGAAGTGCAGTACTTCTAGGCAAACTAATGGTAACCTCGACCAGTTCTCCTTCAAGGTTCGTTTCAGCGATTCCCCCTGCGTCACTTCGCTACAGCCATGCACTAAGAGCAGTTCCATCATGCGTTCCACATCGGCGCTTTGTTCATCGGTGGTCACCAGGAAGCCGCGTAGGGCCTGCTCGATAGGGAAGCTTTCGGCCACGACTTCGTCCCACAGCATGCCGCCCGTCAAGCATACCTGGTTGGGGTCGGCTTTCTGCACTTCCAGGAGCCACTGCACTTCCGGAAGGTTGCGACGCGTCAGCGCTTCGTACAGGGCCGTCTTGCGTTCGACGGCTTCGTCGATCATGTAGCTGTCGACTGTAATGTCGCCTTTGTACCTGAGAAGAAGGCTAATCTGTTCGAACTCCTTCTCCAGCGGCCCATTGGGACGTCGTTGGTTGAGTCGAGCATAAACGAACGCTCGTTGGATACGCGTCCATGTTGAGACTAAACATGGATGGACGATTAAGGCAACGTCACCATATCCACCACCGTAACCATTATAGGCCAAAGGGGCAAATTAAACGCCTCTCCTTCCATCTTCGGTCAACATACACCCGCGGACAATCGGACTGCAAACTAACTCTTTTCAACAGAATTCTCAAAACAACCTCGCGTCTTGGAAATATGAACTGACATACGCCTACCGATATCGGGGTTTGCGGACATCTGAGCAATCTCGTATTCGATCCCTCTCTCAAAGACGTCCACCATCTTTTCCGTCTGGATTACTTGGACGAAGACATTGTTGTCCTCCATATCGTATTCCATATCGTGCAGATACTCTTCGCCCTGGAACAACAAGTGCGATCGTACAAGTAGAATAATCTGCCTGTGTTTAGTGTATAATACGCATACTTCTGTTGAATTTACATATCGACACCATGCAGAATTATTCTAATTCCAAAGCGGCGACAATATATGAACTCTGGGGTCACGGCGTAGAGACATAATCGAGGAAATTTAGATAAGGGCCAGGGTAGCTCAAGGGTAGGGGCGGGGGCTTACCATGTGGAGGCCAAGAAATTTCACGAAAAACCTGAAATCCTCCCTTGCCCTTGTTAAATTTCATCAGCTGTGCCTCTACCCCATGACCCCAGACTTCTGAGGAACCTTGCCCACAGACCATATATGTACTTTCTTTCCTAGATCGTACTCATGGAATCCGAGAGGAAAACTTACGTGTATGGGGTGTCGTGTGGGTGCTTTGCCGTGTTCCACAATCAATGACTGGTAAATGGGACAAGCGCGATCGGATGCGTACATGGAAGGTTTGTTGAAGACGGACAATACAGGTCCAATCAAGACGTCCGGCGAGGCTCCCATCTGTAGCAGGTACTTGATCATATCCGCATCGTTTCTTTCGACGGCCAACGACAGCGCCGTTTCCACCACACCGTCGGCAAAGGGAGTTAGCAAGTCGTCAACATGAAATGCGCCACTTGACAGAATGCTATGTAGAATGAAGAGATCTTGTCGATGGTGGTATGGCGAGACCGTTTGGTGAAGCTTCGATTCCCACAGTAGCCAACCCAGGAAGATCTTGATATCCTCGGGATGCCAGCTGCGAGCACTCAGTGGATCCAAAGAGATCCTTTGCACAAGACCGGCGCAGTCCAGAAGCCGAGTGGCTGATGTACCGTGCGATGGGGTACTATCCTCCAACACATCCATCTTCTAGCAGGTCAAGCGTCCGCCGTTTCCGTCTAGCTACCTGAACACGCAATGAACTATTCTCAAAGTTCAGTTCCCAACTCCTTTGCGATTCTTTGTAGCTAACTAAGTTAATAAGATCGCAGATGTGAAACGTCTTGATAACGCAAGTAGTGCCAACTGCCAAGCAGCGATGGACTCACAAGGGGATCGCTCTACTCGCGGCTATAGTGATGTATAGCTCTTTGGTTGAGTATTTTGATTGATTACAAGTTGCTCAGCCGATCAGCAGCTTTAACATTCGGGTACAGAACGGCGAAGCATAACACGTTGGCAGTGCGTGATGGCGCGCCATCAACTTCAAGCGTGCTAAACAGCTGATCGGCTGAACAATTTGCGATCAACTAAAGTGCTCAACCAAAGAGCTTCACGTCACTGCAGCGACCTCGTGTAAGTTCACGGTGATCGTTTGGGAGGCAGCTTTCCGGCTTGATCGTAGAACTAATGATGAGCATTACATTTTACATTACATTGTCTGGAAGACAATTACTAAGATCTATATTCTATGCAAACATAGACATAGATGGTTCGTCGTTTTCGTCGCTGCTTGTCACTTTTAGGCGTTACAAACCGCTCGGTCTGTAAAATGTAAACTAGTGTAAAACGTGATTACACTTTACATTACACGGACCATCTGCGTGTAATGCTCATCATTACGTAAAACTGACTACTGGGCAAACAGACCGTCTGTGAACAGGATTCCTGTTCTTGGAATCTCAAGCTCACGAGGGGATTTAGCCAATGCTCCAGTTTTATTTCACAAACTGAAACGACAGAGAGGTAGAGGAGAGTTTTCTCTATCGACTAGGATCGACCAGGCCGGCAGAAAAAAATCCTGGAAGACACAACAGGAAGCAGAAGTGACGTCAGAATCTGGGCGGAACATGATAAAGATAGAGACCATCAAGGAACACACGTTTTACAGAAATAATATCTCGTAAAAATGATGGAAACACAATGGAGCCTTACACCAGCCACAATTCAAAAGCAACGAGCGGTTACAGTCAACACGTGAACAAGGACCAACTAGTCCATCAAAACAAAATTCCGCAGGATTTACGTACTTGTAAGACCTGTCAATATATCCAGACAAATGCTAGGCTTGTGCGATGAGATTTTCAATCCTACGAGAAGTGAACTGCTGATAGATCAGCGAATGCAGATTGCGAATAACGTCCCGATGGTGAACCTGTACAGGTTGATCGTTCAGAGATATCCCATTTGACACCTTTCGAAAGTATCCTTTGTACATCCGAAAACACAGCACATCTAGAGGCTGGATCTGGCCGGTGACTTTAGGAGGAATCGTGATCATCCCGTACTTCAGTTCCTCTGGCTTGACTTCCTCTACAGCTTCTTGATCGGCAAACGTCGGCCAAGAATCTGCCAGGAACAAGCAATGTCCGTCCATTTGTGGAAAGAAAACCTTTTGAAAACCGCAAATTAATTCGTTGAGGAATATTGACAACAAAAGGTTCACTCAGGCGTCCCTATCACCAAATAAAATTAGAACACGATATGGCACTTACCGCTTAAATCTGCTAACCCAATATGACGACGCTACAAAACCAGGAAGGCCGATCTCGCGATTCGCGGCGACAGCCCATCGCCGGATGTCTATGTCCTTCACTACGTGAGGCTTCTGCTTGGCAAGAAAGAACTGTCTTCCAGTCTCCAGTCGTAACGCCTTCAGCTTATCGATAAGCGAACCACCGTCTTCTACCTGCCGCTTCCATTCATTGAGCTGACACACACTGGTAACTTTCTTGAATAAGACTTCAAAACTTGACAGACTACGTCGCTTCTTTGTGATGGCATTACTCCAGAATCGTACGGCGCGTTTCTTGTAATCGAGATCAGCTGCTTGGCTCGATGGCACTTTTGGATCGGGAATTCTAGGCACAAACAGCTTATGCGAAGAAAGTTCAGTTGCGCTTGAGTCAGGTTCTCCAAGGCGATCGTTTGGGGTTGGCTCAAAATCAGCTTCGCGATGTCCAGTCAACAGGTTGTTTTCTGCGACAGACTTTTCGAACTCTGCGAACGTCGGCATACCGATCTGTAGCTCGTACTGAAGATCGTCCTCGATGGCCAAGATCGGACTTCCAGCTTGGTTGATGTGAATATCCAGGGAGTCTGCAAGCGAATGATGGATTCGGATAGGCTTCAAGTGTATACCTTATCAACAAGCCTACCATACCTTTGATGAGTGCCTTGAGCAACCTGTCATGGTCACTTGGAGAGTCGTTGGGTTAAAAATCCTGTTCATAGTCCATCTCCAAAAGCTTTAGGATGTTCAAGGAGTTAATAGAATCCATGTCTGCGATAACTGGAGGAGAGAAAACGAGAAAAGAGAACGAAGTTTGACACAACAATCAAAACTGTAGTGATCAGCTGCTCTTCTACCCATATAGTGTTACAGACCAATCAAATAGCGAATCAACCAATCAGATAGCGAATCAACCAGTTTTCTGCCGGCCTGGTCTATCCCAGTCGATAGAGAAAACTCTCCTCTACCTCTCTGCCGTTTCAGTTTGTGAAATAAGACTGGAGCATTGGCTAAATCCCCTCGTAAGGCACCATTGGCACGATCCAGAATCTTCGCTGGGCGACAGTACGCTCACGGTGGTTCTTTTTTCCGTGTGTTTCCTTTTTGGTCAGCGCTTTGATCAGACGAAGAAGGATACCGGAAAACACTTTTGCATCTGTTTCCAAGAAGACTGAAGGCAAGCACGACACGAAAACCCTGAAATATTATTATTAGCTTTGACAGGAAAGCTTATAACAAGTCCAAACAAAATGTATCAAGAAAAATAATCAAAACATAAACCCAAAACGTTCACTCTGGCAAAATGCCGTGGATCACACAATCTCGTATAACAAGCTCGTTCTGAATAATTTATGCTGAGGTAAATTTTAAAAACCGGGATGTATCAAGATAAGGCCTGATCGACAGTCAAGCAATTGGCACATATGTGTAAAAAATATCTTATGCTTTGTACCAACATGCTAGTTGAAGCCTACAGATCCCGAATCCACATGATCCATCTCCTTTATCTGCAACTCAAACAAATAAGAGTTATCGCACATATGGAAAGACCAGAACCAAACTTACATGTTTCAAAACATCCTTCTTGGTGATGATCCCGAGCAGACGCCTACGAAGGAACATAATCAGGGTCAGCCCTTTGACTCAAGAATTCATAAAAGTCAAAGCACACCCTTTGTGTGTCACAAGAGTTTGTCGGAGACCCATCTTCCTGAACAGGTCAATCACAGTTTCCATCGGAGTTTGGTCAATGATAGTAATGGGCGCCTGAAAAATCAAAGCAGTGTCGTATCGAGCTGATGCACCGCATAGTTTTTATTCGGCTAACAGGAAAGCTGGTGCACTCGGATTTACTCACATAATCGACCATGCTTGAGAGAACGAGTGGTTTCGGACCAATATAGTCGTTGGTGGTGCAATGTTCCACAAAGTACACTCTGGAGCTCGACACGATTCCCGAGTTCGGATGACGAGATGCTTCTGTAAAAAAGCAATGTCAGACAGACTGAAAACTTGTCTCAAGTAGAGAATCTTCCGGATGGTAGCCGAAAGCTTACCGAGGGCGACCTGAAGTTCTTTCCTAAGTACGAAGCCGACCAGATACTGGTTCTCCCTGGAGACTACAATCGGGAACCCATTCGGCCCGCTGTGGACAACATGCTCAAGTTCCTCCACAGTCATAGAGTCCTGCGGAAGAGCCCACAGTGGGTCCTTCTCTGTAGGCCGTGGCCGCATCACATCTGCAGCCACAGTTGTGTGATGAAAGTCCAGCTTGTTGTCCAAGAAAGGATAGCCGTTCATGTTGATCAACAATTCGTATCTAGGGAGCGAAATCGTACTTGGCTTTACGTGTTTCTTTACAGAAGTGTCAAGATTTACTTACATTCCCTCTTTCATTAAAATGTCTCCCACCCATTTACTGGTCATGACAGCCGCCATCAGAGGTACGATGTACTGCAAACCGCCAGTTACTTCTACCATGATGACTACCATGGATATCGTAATGCGCGTTACGCCACCCATGACCGCAGCTGCACCGATCACTGCGTACAGTCCAGGTGTAACACAACGGGCCGTGGTACCACATGCCGTGACGAAAAGAGCGGCTTCCGAGTAGGTCCTAAAACAAATCCAACGACAGTGACGACCAGCTTCGGTATGAGACATGAAAGCTACTCATACCGAAAGAAAAGCTCGCCACTTACGTGCTCAGTTGTTCCATTCCGACTCCCACCATCCGCCCAACCATTGCACCAACAACCATATTCGGGATGAATACACCGGCAGGAATCTGTCAATTTAGAACAGCGTGACAGAATAGTCAGGAAGGAACTTAAAAGATAACAGCACGTACCTTCATGCCGACGGACATAATACTGAGAACGAATTTGACGATGACAGCTAAAAACAGCTGCCACATGGCTTGTTTGACTCCTGGTCCCGGTTCGGCCTTGGCGAATGCTGCTGTCACGGATGTGTACGTTCGGTTGTAGTCACTGCAAGCAGAAAGGGACCGATCAGAATCAAGCGGAGCACGACACGGGGAAGTACAATTATTACCATAGAGCCGAGTTATCAGCGGGGCCGCAGTCATGGAATAGCCTTGCGATGAGACTGCTGTTGTCTTCGCGGGTGTATGGATTGGGATAGCTGATCAGTGCCGTTACGAAGCCCATCGCGACGACTTCCATGATGGGATACTGTCCAAGTCGAGTTGTTTTGCGTAGCTTGCAAAACCACGCGTTCAAGCGAATGAAAACGACACCGATGACGCCCTGTGGAAGGACAAGATATGCAGAGAAAACCCATCTTCTCATCTTACGGAATTTAGACAGTTATAGTTCAGCTTACCCCGAAAACGCCCAAGAAGATGAATGGAATCAGTTCAAGAAAAAACCACGGACTTCGAACTTCCACAAAGAACATGGTTAAGTGGTCGTTTCCGAAGGGGTTGATCGACCGCACCACAAAAGCGGCCACCAACGCGCAGAAAAAGGACCGATATAAGGTCTTCAACGGAAAGTAATAGCTAATCTGCAAAGACACACCCCCGATCACATCAAGGTCTAACCACAGCGTCTTCCTGGCTGGGAAAAGCATTTACCTCCTCTAGACTAAATAGCACACCGGCAATAGGAGCTCCGAACGCAACGGAAATACCGGCTGCTGCTGCGGCTGAGTGAATCTAGAAAGGGGATACGTAGTTATAGCTTTGCTGTTTCTTCAGACGGAAATCGAGAAAGGCTGATTGATCTCTACCTCTCGCTTTTTCGCCTCGTTATTTCCATATTTGGGAAACAGGTACGCGAAAAAGTTCCCGCAGCACGCCGCTATGTGGATCATCGGGCCTTCCTTCCCCACGTTCACGCCGGACGAGACAATGAATATAAGGGAAATGATTTTAATTAGCAGGGTCCATTTCCCCAAGTATCCCCTGATGATGAACCCACTCAGAATGGTCTTGATTTCCGGAATGCCTGATCCACTGGCGTATGGAGCAAACACCCGGACCAGAGTGGCCGCCATCCACGAGAAGATCACAGCCCATACGACAAACATCAGATACTGTATGACATACGCTCCTGCGTCATTTGGAAGGTGACCGAGGATGACTGACCACGTCATCCACTGAAAGCAGGGCACATGGACAGTCATGAAATATTGTCGATTAAGCAGCATCGGTCTTCAAAGTCCACGAACCTGGGGACATTCATATTGTCCATCGAATGTAGTTTGGTTGGAACCCCAACAGCACTGCTCGCGGTTGAACCAGAAACCTTTGGAGCAGACGCCATCCCTGAGATCGATGAGCCACGCTGTGCCGATGTCAAGGACAGAAGCGCAGACACCTAAAACAGAGATTCGAGATGAACAAGTAGCATATATGGAAAAGTCTTGAGTGACTTTGTTAGGTTGATCATTACCACATGCAAGGCCAACCAGAAAGACGCAGATCCAAGCAGAACTCGCGTCCATGCCACTTCGAAGCCAATCCAGACTGGACTGCTTCTTGGCTTGGTTGAACCGCCGATGTCGCTGACGGTCCATGGCGTTATCCCGCAGCCAGTCGATCGTGTGAAAGTCATCGTACTTCGCGAAAACTCTTTGCGCGTTGTGGCTTTCAGAACCTGAAGACCAATGGCACGTTTCGCAGTAACCGTACTTCTTAGCTATTTACCATGGTGGTCGATCAAAAGTAATCTTTCAGTGTGCACATCCCGAACCTACCTCGCCATACAAGACCAGAAACAAAAGAGTAATTTCTTGATTCACCCTCAAGGGCATCGAGAGGAGGTTCCGGTGGGTCCTCGCGATGCTCATTATCGGTTGTCATCTCCACATCAAATGGATTGAAGTGAACAGCATTCTGAGAGCTGATGCGTTTCGAATCCAGTTCATTGAGGTCCATCGATACCCATTTACCTTCGTCCATTGTGAGGAGAAGACTTCGGGGTGTATACTTTAGCACAGCAGTAGCTGTCTGTCTAGCGAACTATCATCCACTATGAAGCCTTAATACGAGAAGCATTTCCGATCAGCTTGATCCTCTTTCGTCCGCTTTCATTGTACCATCCTGAGGCTGAAGCAAGAAACGCTCCATGAATACGTTTACCAGTCCGTTTACTACAGGTCTTCTGCGAACATACAGCTCTCGAGAAAGGGTCCAAAGAAAATAGGTCGCTTACCAGACTAGGCCTCAGCTTCATGCAACGTGATGTAGGCGGTTCCGGGACGTCCACGTCTTCAGTCTGAAAGCAGCGTCAGCACATAAGGAATAGCCAGATCGACGGAACTAATCTTCCGTACGAAGCGGGAAAGTACCTGAAGAGGAATGGATTGTTGTGGACATAAGGATTCTAAGCTAACTAAGCCTTATGAGGAAATTGTTGGATTCCACCTTAAAAGCACACAAGGAATTGCGATTTGTGTGGATGCTCTGATTGGTTTGTCCCCGATGGCATTCCACCTGTTTGCTTGTTTCGTGTTGCTGCAACCATTGATTTTCTGAGTTGGCTTGAAAGACGAAACTAAATCAGGAAATCAAGCTTCCCAAAGAACTTGGTTTGCGGAGACACGCCCTGTGTCTCTTTCGCTTCCGTTTACTTTTTTTTGGAATTCCTGATCTGCGGGCCGGGAAGGAAACAAAATCTTCCTGTTATCCTATCTTCCAAGTATCGCGGTTGATCCTGTCCTCCGTCTTATTCCCTGCCCTCTGGATTTCGGGCCTTCGGACCAGACCAAGCAACGGCCACGTCCATATCGGCCTGCAGACTCCAGCGTCGGCTTGACCTCGTGTAAATATCCTCTTCACCTCACAGGATACTAATTGGGTTTACCGATCTCCGGTGAGTCATTCAGAGCCGCAATATCGTTCTGTCACGACAACTCATGCTTGCTCTGTTCATATAACTGCATTTCATAGGTTTGCCTCGTAGGGGAGATCATCATATTAAACCTTGCCGCTACACAGATGTTATCAGTTTAAGTCTCAGAAGGAGGATCCCTTCACGTGGCATATGAACAATTAAACATCTAGCAACAACGGAAGCGTGCTCTTGAATTCTATCTGCTCCAACTGGTGGGCACTTCTTTGTCTTCAGAATCTGTTGTTACCTGAGTTGTTTGGTGCGCTTGGTGTTATTCTGTGCCAGCTTTGTTCGGGTTTGAACATGACCGATACTATCATGTGATAACGATATGAGCATATGAAACTCTAACCTGCTTTCTTTTGTTTCAGATCCCCGCCGTCACGATGCTCGAGGATTCTGAATCGACCACGGAGATTCCTATTGAGAATGAAATAGAGAAGCTTCGTGCAGAAACGGTCGACCTGGAAGATGCGCCGTTGATTGTGGACATTTCGGACGCCGTCAGCGAACGTGACAAAGTCAAATTTACCGTTCACACTCGAACGACTCTGCCAGCTTTCCGCAAGACTGAGTTCTCTGTTGTCCGAGAACATGAAGAATTCGTCTGGCTTCATGACCGTTTTGTCGAAAACCTGGATTACGCCGGCCACATTGTGAGTTGTATTCACTTCCGTCACAAAGCTTACGCAACCTATATTGATATTTCCATCGTGACTTCCTGCTAGATTCCGCCACAGCCTCCGTTCCCCGACTTTGAGAACTCCCGACGCAAGCTGCAGCAGCTGGGAGAGTCTGAAGGTTTGATGACCAAGGAAGAGTTCGCCAAGTTCAAACAAGATCTGGAAGCAGAATATTTGGCTCTCTTCAAGAAGACTGTCGCTATGCACGAAGCTTTCTTGATCCGGCTGGCTTCCCATGCTGAACTTCGCAACGACATGAACTTCCGGGTCTTCCTGGAGTACGAACAGGAGGTACGATATCATATTACCGGATAAAATTTTGGTTGAATATGTTCTAAGGGGTCGCTTTTCTAGATTGGCATTCGAGGGAAGAACAAGAAAGAAATGTTCGACAGCATCAAAAAGAGTCTCTTCAAGCAAGCCGACGACGTGCTGCTCGCCGGTCAAAGAGACGTGGATGACTTCTTCGAGCAGCAGAAAGGTTTCCTCAACGAGTACCACACTCACGTGAAGGAAGCCGCTCGAAAGAGCGACGGTGTAGTCTCAGATCACAAACACGTAATCAACGATCACGTGAAGATCAGTTCGTACATGACGCAGCTGGCCACAGCCGAGAATCCTCAGCTCTCGAAATTCCTGGAGAACTACGCAGACATCTTTGAGAAGTCTCGTAAACTCGAGTTTAAGAAAGCGTCAGATCGCGATCTGAAGTTGACAGACACGCTTTTGTACTACCAGCGAGAAACACAGGCAGCGAAGGACTTGTGTCTGAGGCGACTGCGAAGTCTGCATGACTTTGAGGAAGCCAACAAGAGCTTAGAGAAAGCTCGAACAAAAAACAAGGATGTCCATCAAGCCGACCTGCATCGTCAAGAATGCCAGGCGAGGTTCGAGAAGCTGTCGGAGTTGGCTAAGAGTGAACTGAAAGATTACCGCGGGCGTCGGGTAGTTGCGTTCCGTAAAGGGTTGATCGAGATGGCCGAACTTCAGCTGAAGCACTCGAAAGCCCACTATCAGTTACTACACACATCTCTGGAGGCTTTGAGGAGCGAGAAGAATGGCGTTTAGTGTTTTCATTTCGTAGTTTATCTCTCTTTTCGTATCGAGACGTTTCTTTATGCCTTTGTACTAACTCATCGTTGCACATTGATTTTACAGCAGTCCATCAACAGACCGTCGGTGATTAACGGCGATTCACGCCGTAGACGTTTTTATTAGAATAACATTTTGAGCAGTAATTCTCTGCATTAGTATTTATTCGGACCATAGCTTATCTCTCTCGATAAATTTGATATGAGCTGGCAACCAGTAGTAGCACGGAAGGACACTAAAGTTCTGCGATACTTTCCAAAGGAGACTTTCGAATGATGAGCAATTCATGAGAATCAGCTGCACGAAGTTATGTACGTAAGGAAGCAAAGAACTCGGTGGCTTTGGGCGAAAAAGCCTGGTGTGTGGCTAGAAAAGTCTACGTCGTGCATGGGAAGCAGATCCATTCGTGGCAGGAGAAGATATTCCGTCGTCGGGCTCGCTACTTTCCCGCTTCCGCTTCGTCGGCGTGAATTTTACTGTCGCCGTCTGGAAAAAAACCACACAATGATAGTCAGTTTCGGCAGTTTTGGGTTTTCGCATTCGATTTCCACGAACGCACATCACAAACCACCAAGCACAAGCCAGACTTGAAGGTACCAATCCAGCAAAAGCGGCCTGATTTGCTAGCTAACTTCCAACTTCAGCTCATGCAACGCGCAGTTGCTTCTTTCAACGCCTCTAAAATATTCAAAGCATGCAAAGCCAGAAGCATAGCATAGCAAACGACTGCAACAAGACAAATCACTTGTTCATCCTACTTACACCAATCTTGATGCTCTTCAGTTGTGCCCAGGCATCAATGACTTTCCCTGCTTCCTCGATGTCGACTTCCGAGTCGAGAGACCGATAATAAAAGGACTGAATGCATTCCTGAAACATCATCGGTAGCACAGGAGAAACCTGAAATTCATGGCGGACCTCGTTAGCCTCCGAAGATTCAAGGTGGCGCCACATATTGCTACAGACAACAGCACGGACAGACTTACCTCACTGCGAGGAATATATGTGATAACATTCCGATTTTCTTTGTTATAAAACCTTGAAAGAGCATATGCTGTGAGCCTGTGACAGAGTTAGGCCAGCTTAACCAATAAAAGTGCAAACTATTCTAACCCGACTGCGTCCATAGGATTCGTAGTGCCCATCCCATAGTTGTAGCACCTCATCACCACCACCAAGTTATCCCGCAGCTTCTCGACCGTCAATGACGTAGTTATAACCCGCGGCAACGCAGCAATGATTTCTGTTAGAACTTCTTCCTGCAAAGAGATATCCATTACCAATCCATAAGTCGTCGTGAGATAGTTGAAAGTTCGAAATGGTGAAGGAACTTATGATACTTGGGTGCTGCCGGGACTCCTTTCTTGAGGATCCGTTTGTCGCAGAAATCGATAGTGCTTCCTGGTGATAATTCGACCGAGGATTTCTTGCGCCTCGGCTAGTTCTGGACGATCGTCTTGATCCAGGATATCATCGAGGATCTTGTCCTTCAAGCGTTGAAAGGCTACCATGTCTTTGTAAGCCTCGCCCAAAGTGAAGACCTTGTTGTTGGTTCCCCGATACTTCAAATGACGGCTTGCTTTTACAAGTCCGTCCAGAAGCATTCTTTCCAAGACTCTTGTGACACGATGCTGGTACACACGCTTGTGCATGTTGAACCGGATGTTGAACATGTCGTACACATTATCCACTTCCTGGTTGGAAAAGCGCAACGATATTATTTAGACGGATATTATCAGCACAAACACTCCAACCATCATGTCTCCTACCAAAACACGCGTCCTTCTTTCTAAGTAACTTATAAATTGAACAGTGAACTGTAGTTTACCTTGTCTTGGAAGCAAATTTGCGGTACGCCGTCCGATGCCTTAATGACGCGCGAGAACATAATACAACGCTGGCAATCAAATTTGGTTGCCATCGCCGTCGCCTTTGCATCCCGAGCAAGATACTACAAAGAGGAGACTAGACAGAGGCTTTTTCTACAGATCAACGACAGCGGTTTTACTTACGTCGAACTTATCAACGTCCACACCAGTGCGCTTGTTCGCGACGATCTGCGGAGAAGAAGAGTTTGCCAAATGACAATTTAAGCATCGAGCAAAATTCTTTTCAGAAAACAATGTCGGATTCTGGTTACATCATAGAGCCACCGTTTGGACGTAGGGCGAGCTGCGCGGTTCCAGCCGTCCCTTGGATCCCCAGCAATGAGCTCTTTGATGAACTCAACATCCTGCTTCTGAAGACCATACTGCTCGAAAACAGTGCGTAACTGGCATGAATCCAGGAGGTGGTCGATCATCTCTTCCGACGCCTTTTCATGCTAAAACAACAAAGCAGCATTGGCACATAGCTTTGAGGCCAACACCGCAAACACATACTAGTAACAACACAAATGATCGCAGCTCGATAACTCCGCTTCTTACCTCCCAATGTTCGTCCGGGTTTACCAACTTCATAAACCGTTCGAACGTGTGGCTGAAAGGTCCATGCCCTATAACAGAAACCTACATAGTTATTAAGTTCACGAGGAGCTTTCAATATGCGAATGCAAATGGAAGTACCCACCGAGGTCGTGAAGTAATCCAGCGATCTGGACGCACAAGTGGTCCGCACGGCTGACGTCCAAGTCTGGCTGCCTTTCGACCAACCTCGCGACGAACTTTCCTGCGGGTTGGCGAGTTTATTTTTGTGCAACCGTGCTTACATCACAAAATCCCAAGTAAAATAAATGGTAGATTTTCAAACACAGAACGAGCATTATGTAAAGGGAATTTCACTGACAATGGCTCCCTCACTTGTCGCTAGCGGAAGTGACCACGAGCTTACCGGCCAAATGACTGACCCCAATACAATGCTCGAAGCGAGTATGGGTGGCTGATGGATAGACCAAATTTGCGACTCCTAACATCCTGAGAGACCCTATGAAGGACAAAGTCCGTCGTCGATAAATTCCATAAAGCATGCCCAGATCCGTACAAGAGCCAACTTACTAAGGCGTTGGAACTGGGGAGTGTCGATGATCCGAACAAGAAGAGGATGTACTGCAAAAGGACGAAAAGTTAGCTAAGTTATGTTATAGTTTTGAACATGCAATGTCCGAAGATGATATACCAGCAAATATTCCGTTGAGTCCATCGTTGAAACTCTGTAAAAACAATCATGATAAGATACAGAAATACACGAGCGAACTGATAGATCGTCAGGAAAGATACAATGGCATGTCTAGAAGCTTAATTTCGCACAGAATCGGTGTCATTCAGTGATAGTCATATCATGAAGTTATGATGGCTTACTTTTCCATATAAGTCTGTTTCTTGTACCACCGACAGGATAAGGTTCGGGTTCTTCTGGATGGAATCAAGGTAATCTGCCACCTCTTTAGGGCGCGAGGCTTCAACTTCGGAAACGCCCATTAATTCTGGATAATCCATGATAGCGGCTGAACGCTCGCGAGACGACTGGGCTTTCTCGTTGAAAGATATTCCGTCCTAGGTCGTAACTTGAAATCACATAAGACCAAGCTTCGAGAACGTTTCACACCGGCAGCTTCATCGAAACCAACCTGAAACCATAGAAATCACCCCATCAAACGATGGCATATAACTGGATACGCGCAACCAAAGCAAAGAATACAAATTCCTCACCGAGAAAGCGCCAGGCCACGCAAAGCTTAACCTGATGTCAGTTACGATTCCCGCACCTTCTCGTCCGGAGAATTTGGAGTGTGATGGGCGCTGGTCAGCTCGCCATCACCGAAGCGTGACAGTGCACCAGCAGTTTGGTTAGTCCACAATCCGCATTCGCAAACGAGGCTACCGCTGCAGTCGTGTCGGAGATGCTGCGCATGCTGGACTCCCACGTCAAGGTTTCTTCTCGTCTAGCAGATGAGGATGCGGAATATGGAGCGCGCAGCAGTTTTAGCACCTTGACGACTGAAAGATCCGGAAGAAACAAACAAACAGTTCGAAGAAATGTCAACACTCAAAACGCCACCCGTTTCCACTTTTCGGAAATTTACACCCTGTCGCCCTGGGAGGAATTCGACAGATGGGTGACCTATGAGAAACGTCGATTTAAAATCGACGTTTCACGACGGACAATGGTGGACATCGGGACTTGTTGTAGTTTCTGACTGCATCTCTGGTAAGTAAACTATTCCAAGTTACGGTGAGCCCTGACAGGCAAATCTTTCCTCGATGGAGTCGCTGAGCCAGGCGTTATCTCAGAGTCTTACTTCAAATGGTGTTTCATCGGGACATCTGTCTTCGCTGGACGAATATCACTCCCCTAGATCACCGTTCCAGGATACCTACGATAGAGCCAGAAAGATTGAAAGCCAGGATGATAGGCGGCAAAGAATTCTGAAGGATCTCAGAAAAGAGTAAGTGCAAAAAAGCGTCCTGACAGTACAGCGCAGTTACAGTCTTACTGTACAGATGGAACTTGAAGCAGTCCGAAGGAACGTAATTTCGTTGTCTAACTTGTCTTCCGCAGGAAACGGGATGAAGCGGTATGGAAAAAGTATGCGGCTGGGTTTGCGACAGAGCCGGATCAATCTCTTGTCGAGAATAGTGCGTCTCGTCATGAGAGTATGTGTGAAGATTGCGAAGACACAAAACCCACTTCCGGTGCGGGTTCCTCACCGACCAAGCCAGGCAAGAGCCTTCCTCGTTTAACGCTTTCCGAGTGGCTTTACGAGATTCCTTCGGATTTTGATGACAACTGGCTTATGATTCCTTGCCCACTTGGAAAGCGATGTCAGCTCGTCACGAACCGGGTATCGGATGGAGGCGATTGCAGCCCGTTAACGGTCACTGAACTAATTAGCTTGTTGAATAATATAGCAATAGTGTTTTTGCAGGGAAGAACGTCCGTTCACTCAAAAACCGGGCTGGCCATGATGAGCGGGACATCCTCGTTACCTGGTGGCAATACCACTAAGAGGCAATCCACGAGCTTCACGGTTGTAGACTGCATTCTCGATCCCGCAACGAACAAGTTCTTCGTGTTGGATGTTCTGTTTTGGAATGGCACGTCACTTCTGGACAGCACGGTAGGAAACTGCCGTTCTTAAACTCTGACAATATACGTTAGAGTGTACTGGCTGTGTGGTGTTGGCTGACATTCTAGCCGTTGCAGTTTGAATTTCGGATGTTCTGGATCAGGAGCCGTCTTCGTGAACTGGACAGCCTTACTCTGACAGTTGACCACCAGACCGTAAGCAGCAGTTTTGACTACGGTGAACTGTCTCAACGTCACGACAATGTTATTTGCGTTTTTCTTCTAGTATGATCTGGTGGAGCTCGCGACTTTCTCTTGCACCCTAGAAATTCTCGAGCCGTACTTCTCGAGCGAAGAAGCCGCGGACCCTTGCATAGATGGCTTTCTGTTTTACCACAAGAACGGCTCGTACGTTACAGGTAAAACAACCGAAGTCCGAAGACGACAGTGGATATGAGACGAACTCGTATAATATAACCGATCAGGCGGAATGAATGAAGGATGCCCATTCACACTTTATTTCACATTCTTGTTTCAGGTACGACCCCGTTGGTTTGCTGGCTCAAACCTTTCATGGTCCAAGAAGTACTTCGAATACCAGTTCGAGCGGACGTCTTGTCTACAAAGCCGAGCGACTACGTGAATCTGCAAACCTTCGTGAAAGGACTAGAGGCTAAAAAGCCCCCCAGAAGCGACAAAACACCGAGGAAGGCGAAGGCGAGGAACATGAATGTTAACTTGAAAGAGGAAAATGCGGATTTGCAAGAATAAAAATTACGCCCTTCGGGAGCAAGATCGTAGGTCGCACATTCTGCTTCGGAGAATACTGTACGAAGTCATTTTTTGTTATGTCTACATTTTTGAAAAGGGACATTGTTTTCGGTCGGATCTTCCTGCGGTTTTTACAGTCTTTCGTGGTTTCTTTTACCGATTACGTTTTGACAGACTTTTGTCTCGCGTGTCAGCTTCACCTCAAGAGGATTTCGATTGTCCAAAATCACAGCCAGTAAAGTCGACAGGTCTCTTGAGCAGCTCCGAAACCTCTTTCGAAAGGAGATCATGCAGAGTGCTTCCGTCGTGATGGTACGTCCATGTTTCGTTCTCAAAGTCGTACCTCTTTGGACCACTGCAGAAGGAGAAACAGTAAATTTTGGCCTTAGGAAATACCAAAAGACGCAGAAAACGAATCGCTTGCCTGATTGGAGATGAAAGCCATATCTGATGGTTTGGACTTTGTTTATTCATGACGATGGTATAACCAGGAAGAAGACTCACGGTCAAAACACCGCTCTGGAAAGATAAACACCATCGGAATGATTTATTGGTTCAACACTGCGGATGCAACTTACAGCATACATAACATCGTAATCCGGATTCTCCCTGAAGTTGTCTCCAATGTCTTCAAAAAAGGCACTCAGTGAACCTAGTGTCCGATCGGCTTTCTCGTGATATTCGTTATCGCTGAGTTCTGTTCTAGAAAACGGTAAGGTTCGGGACTACATCGCAAGTTATGACAGCGTTTTGGACTTATGCTTACGGTTTTGTCCTGGTATCTTTAGGTGCACCGGAAAACACAGAATATTTTGGTACAGACGAGAGATCGTGAGGCAAACGGCATCGCTCGAGCAGATGCAAGATGGAGGTTCGGGTGTTGCACGCACAGAGACTGGTCGATCTGGACGAACACGGCGCTCGTCGTAGGTTCGAGAGGACTGGATTTTCCATCTTGCCAATATGGTACAAGGCCGATGATCTCCAACTCCGACCTGCTGATCGGAACATGTTGACGACTGGAAGAAGATGGTGTAAGATATCTGGAGGAAAATTCCGGAATTCGGAAGCAGTTCATGCAAAGAAAAGCACAACAATCTGAACAAAGTGTGCCATCAGTCGCAGTCAGCTGATTGTTATTGAGCCTCGCGTTTTCCAACTGGTTGGTGCATGACGTATCAAAGAATTTTAACGTCACGCGGTATCTCACCATTGTACGTAGGCGCATACCATCTGTTTGTCTTGTTGGAGTTTTTCATCCATGTTGTTTGCTGGACCACACGTGCTTTATTGACTATGGATCTCCTTCTCCAGGAGAAAGAGCTTAGAACGTAAAGGGTAAAGCAGCGAAGCTACGAAGCTCTAGAAATGCGCAGGAGGATCCATCTCTCGTTTTGTTTGCCGCCGGAAACTGAGAACTTGCCACATCATGCCGGTTCTGCGTTCAGTTCGTTGTATAGGAAGTGCGGAGTACACTACCGATATTACAGTTCTCCATAAAACATATCGATCCTGTAGGCGAGCCTTGTGTGAAAGAGAAACGCATGATATCATGGTTCCATCTTCCGTCAAGTCTCATTAATCAAATTAAACGGACTTGCCCAGTTGCATCAGCACCATTGACGAGCCTCAAGCTTATTTTGTTATTTTTCCTGTATCTCACAGACTCGCTCTTGGATCCACGCGCTGGACGGAAATTACTTCATCCGACGCGTCATGATAAACATCACGAGGAGCCACCAGGAACTATCAAGCTCAAAGTAAGCTGAAACACACACAGCTTCTCAGGTTTCTGGATGAGCTTATTTGTCAGCGCGGGAGAAACCGTACGAATCTGCACTAAATGAACTGGGCTCTTACACAAGCAATGAGGAGGGTCTTTCTTCTCTTGCAGGTGGGATATCAGCCATTCGTGATCGAAAGGCTGTAACGACCTCAGCCGTTAGCCGGCATTTCCTCCCGCGCTCTAGCTTCACTTGCAGCAATGAGCTCTCCTGCTTTGTCCCCACATACAGCTCTTGTAATTTTCTACAGGCCGCAGCTGAGGCTCTGGCGGAAACTGTGCATGAGATGGGAGGCGTTCGCGGTCCTTAAATAATAAGTATGCCAGCAGCTCGCTATCGGCCAAAATGTAATCTCCATGCTATATATTTCCCGCTGACGTGTGCTTCATTCGCGCTAACATCCGCATGGAGCAGAAGGCATTGTGTGTCGGTTGTTGCCTCTGCGTCGGACTGATTGCATGGCAGGCAAAGCCAACTGGAGCATACGGGAAGAGCCACAATACTCGCGGTACCTATTTGTACTTCGTTCTAACTGACACGCAGGTTATTACTCTTATTTGTCTCTGATGGCGCTTGACGCCTGCATGAATAAGTCAAACGATGGATTGTGTGGACTTCATCGGGCAGTTTCGGATAAAAACCGAGGAGACAACATGTCGACTTCATTTGATGGAATTTATGCTGTTACGACCCGTATCTTCTTCCTGTTTCGGTTGTAAAGGAAGCCTTTCCCCGTCCGTACGGCGGCTCTTACCACTTTGATCAACTAACAGGACTCGTAATATCTATGTGAAGTGCCACTTTATGGAATCATCAGCTTCACATGACCTTTTAGTAATGGATCGAAACAGCGTTACCGCCGTCATCAACTTCCGTGCGAGTTATTGCTAAACAGGCATTCAGGGATGCGCGGATACCTGGAGCAGGTTCGAATAGCAAAGGTAAGAATAATCTTCGCAGTATCTATTTTTAGCTATTAGCTAGTATGATACAGGGGAATGAAAGTGTGGATGAAATTGCCCGGTTGGTTAGATCAAGTTTAGCTGCAGCTGCAGCTTATGAAGGAGGATAAAGGATAAAAGAGCTGCGAAAACCGGCTTGCGTCAAGGATCATGAGGCTCTTGATCACTCGCTATTAAATCCAGCTCTTCGGTCCTTACTATCGATTTCTGCCCTAATGATTCAGCATATGGTTCGCCAGACAGCTCTTTTCATTCAGTCAAAGAATGAAGTATGGTGTGGTGATCTTCATGTACTTCCCGAAATCTGAAGCGTGCTTCTTGTCATTTGGGCAGAGGATATTGAGTTTCCATATCCATCTTGTAGTCTACAGTCTTCCGGCACCACGTAGGCTAAAGACGTCTTACTCGCAGTGTGCATTTAAACAAAGTCTAAAGTACGAAGCGGTCAGGTTTTTCACTGACGTATATTGTCGTATTGCTTCTTGACGGGTCCTTAAGGGACCTTTGAGGAAGAGTATTTCTGTGTCTGAAGCGAGAAAGACCTTCAAGCTTTGATACGTATAAAGGTATAGCTTAACTATGGCGATATATAAAGATCGAATAAGGATGTTGCAGCTAAGTAAATCTACTTGTTGAAATTATTGATTGATTCCGGGTTGAACACCGTGATGTGGACTCTCCCCTGTTCAGTGGGAAGAACACTCATATATGGCTTACTACCGGTTGAATTTAACGTTATTGTGCGCTCGTGTCACGCCAGCTTGATATCAATATCCTCTTCACGATCACAATGACCTGTCACCTTGTTTTCAGAGCAGAGAATGTTTCGAAGAAGCACTCCTCTAGACAGTCCTGCGAATACATTACGGAAACCCTATAATACGGCTTGCGAAGGAAAGCATGATGTCTGCGGCGTCCGCAAATGAACTGAACCAAATTATCCTCTTCAGTGGCGCACGTTTCTATTGTTATTAGCTGGTAGTGTGCGCCACTTGGGAAATCATTCGCGTACGTCCCATTTATTTTGCTACTGTACAAACAAAGTAATCTGTGTGAAAAACCGTGCTGCTGAATTTTATCGGAACCTTTCCGAACTTTTTGTTTTGGTAGGGTGTAATTTCAAGTTTTCCATTGATCCATGTTAGACAAAAAAGCAGGCAACTTAAATGCGGTTCGTTTTATCGCAAAATTAATTACTGGTGGTGTAAGAACATGCTCGATCAAGCGTCAGCGAGACACCCACGAGTCCGCGACGGAAGAGCTTGGTGGGGAGGAAGAGCGGGTACTACGCACACGATGACGCTGTTGGATTTGCATTCCTGATTGAGTAAACCTCTTCGGAAAAGAAAGGGAAACAATCAAGTAGGCCAGCTTTCGTGTCGTATTGCATTATCTGCGTGAAGTAAGTTGAAGAACCGCCGCTTGGTTCTTCACCATATGGCTCCTTTATATTTATCGCTCCACTCAGAAAGAACCAGCCGTAAACTTAATTTGCCGACACCTTCCCTTCGACTTGAAATCATGCCAGTTTTGTCCTAGAAAATCCTCGTGCTACACTAGATTCCCCTCCCTACAAGAAACGTTGATTTTGTGTGGCATAGGCACATAAGGCTTAAATTGAGTTGCGCAGACCAGATCTGGGAGGGATCTTGACTTTTGACGTCCGCGGGTTAATTGAAGCCAGCTAAACCTTTGTACAAGTGTCCCCGCACCGACCCTGTAAATATGCCAGCATATGGATGGATCGCTTTCACGTACGCATTCGCATCTCCGGCCCGTTGTACCTAGTACCTCGTTGCCGGTTAGGCCTAATGTAAAAATAAAACGGTACCAGACATCGGCTCATCCTGTCGTTTTGATTGCGCTCCTCCCTTTGCTTACTGGTTGCCTTCACTGATCAGGGATCGCGATCGCAGGGATAACCAGCTGCCTTTGTTTTCATTGCTGTGCAAGTGTCGCTAACGATGATGAACCTTCCAGGGACCTCAAAGTCCTCAATCCGTCTTCCTAGTTGGCTGCCTGCTTTACTAACTTCGCGCGGTAATTTGCCTGGCGTATCTCGGTTGGCATAAAATGTGCAATTTAGAGTTTATTTAGGGGAAGACCCGTTGTAATCAGTCTTGTATTCATTTCTTCCTGGATGAGCTTCTCGAAAGCAGTCGCTCATCCCGTTCTTATTCCATATGATCGACTGAAACTGTGATGTGATAAACTGTATCTGTTTGCGGATTTTTCGGTCGTTGTTTGGAATTGCCGGTATGGTTATGGCAGAGGGAAGAACGAATTCGGGGCTGAACAGTCCGCGAAGTCCTTTCGAGTTTATTATCAACCACCTGTCGGCCACGGAGAAAAGCGTCGTCGACTGTTGCTCCGTTCTGCCCAATCGATTACGTTTGCGCAAGCTTCATGACTTTGTCAGCGTATTCCTTCAGCAAGGCTTTCAACATGATCAGTCCACAAGCGTTGAAGTGGACTTGTATCTCCGGGTAAGAGTCTGTCAGGATCTCTTCGCAGAACCTCAAAAGAAGGAACCTAGCCTATGCAGTATTCTATAAATGGCCAATAAGACCGTAAAAGGAGGAAATAATATAAGGTTTTCTCTTATCAGATATAAAGTTATGAGAATCGTTCTTCAAAGGGGATACAATTTTTCGTCAAATTCGAAACGATCTTGCGAGGCTCTCGCGAAACTCGAGAGCCAGCAAATTTGTCCTTCCCGGATGTAAAGTACTTCAAACCAAAAATCAATCAAAAATCGATGGTCATACAAATATGGCCTTTGTTGGACTGTGTAAGTCATGTAATTGTCACACACAATACGTAAGCATTTGTTTACGAATGCAGGACTTTGGAGTTTCCTGCCGATCCCATCCACTCGTTTGGAAGAATGACGCTCTTCTTTGTAATTTATTGATCTGCCGTGGGATCTCTCGTGCTTGTTGGACAGGGATGTTGTGCTTAGTGTGCAAGCAGTGGACAGGACCGACAGGAGGGTGCTTTTAGCCGACAGTATATGTGCGAGCATATTTCCGAGCGAAATAGGTTCTCAGCTCGCGCATGTTATCTCGGAAACTCATCCCGCTCCGATGTTAGGATTTTGAGCTTCTGATTGTTGGAGAAACAAAGTGAGCGAGTTTGACAGGAGCATGGAGGATTTTTACCGAACGGTGGGGCGATTAGGCTCGACGGCTTTGTCTGTCGACAGGCCGCTGCTGCAGGTAACTCATCTACCGTTACACTATACAGAACTTCTCCCTTCATGCTGTAAGGCTGCGGATGTGTTCCTGTGTATCTTGACGAGTCAGCAGACATTTCAGTGTGGTCCAACGGCAGTGCGAACGATTCGGGGATATTTATATAATTGATATTGTTTTGTCTACTCGCAGGTTGAAAATGTTCGACTATTGGAGCGCTTTTATCACTGGCAAAACCGAAATTTGAACGACTCATCCCTTCCCGCGGCTGGAACTCTGTATATGACGCCGACGCACCTTATCTTCGTTAATCCAGTGGAGAAGCGAGAATCATGGGTAAAGGAGATGGTGATACGCGTGTTTGGTTCAGTCTGACTACGGCCGGAAGTAGCTTATTAAAATGAACAATGTACTGCGTTGCGGCAACTAACTTCCTCTCGTTAATTAGATTCTTCTAGGACACATCGGTACGGTAGACCGAGCGTCAATCATCCCGTCTGGTTGTCCGCTGGTAGTGAGATGCAAGACATTTCTCTCCGTGACATTCTTGATTGCCAAGGACCGCGATTGTCACGAAGTCTATGCGGCGCTCCTCCGACTGTCCCAACCCAGTACGTGTTTGTTCCTTAATTAATATCATTAGAGCGCTGACACATCAAACACGATCAAACGACTAAATTGCTCATGCTTGTAGAAATCTGTTTTGAATTTATTGTTAATCACGTTATTGTTTCTTATAGGCGTTTACGAGGAGCTCTATTGCTTCTCTCACAACCCCGGGGATGAAGCTTTCGACAAGACTTCCGGGTGGAACATGTTCGACTTACAGACGGAATATCATCGACAAGGTGTTCCCAACCAGAACTGGAGCTTATCGAAGTTGAACCAAAATTATGAAGTATGAATTACCCCTCCGCGCTAAGTTGAGAATTTAGTTGCACTTCCGACTAGGTCGAAAACTAATTGATGCTCTGAGATTGACACTGGCTGTTTTCCCAGATCTGTGATTCCTATCCGCACAACCTGTATGTGCCTTCTGTCGCATCGCAGAAGATACTACTAGGGAGTGCTGGCTTTCGCAGTCGGGGTCGACTTCCGGTCCTTACGTACCTCCACCCAAAGACCAAAGCGGCCATTTGCCGGAGTTCCCAGCCTCTCAGTGGTTTCAAAGGTAGAGATTTGCGTAATGTTGCATGTTCCTCGTGATAAACTGCGAGTCCTGTCGACGTTTTGGCTGTCTTCAGCACGATGTGAAGAAGACGAACAGATGTTAGTCTGTATATTGAAGGCGACCCCCTCGTCAAAAACTGTCTATATCGTGGATACCCGACCAAAGGTAGTTACCATTACTCCCTGACGAACTCACTTTATCCAGTTGTTGTAAACTGAATCCTTGTCTAATCGGATTGTATTCCAGATAAACGCTATGGCGAACCGAGCAACTGGGAAAGGATACGAGACAGAACAAAACTACGTGGGCATGAAGGTCCACTTTTTCACCATTGAGAATATCCACGTCATGCGCGGATCTTTGGGGAAGCTTGGAGAAGGTGCGCGAACACCACGTCAGACTGATTTCGGAACAAAGCTAGATTGACGAAGTTGGGTTTTTAGTATGCGATCTCAAAGCGGGTGTCGAGGATTTGAATGTTCCATCTCATTCGATCTTCCTCGACGGTCTACAAAACACAAGCTGGCTGAAGCACATCAGAGCGATACTGGAAGCTTCCGTGTTCGTGGCCGATGTAAGCTGCAAACTGCTGACTCTCCAAGAACCTGTTTACTGATGAACAACCTTTTTTCCAGAAAATATGCGAGGGTTCCAGTGTCCTAGTTCACTGTTCCGATGGTTGGGATCGGACGTCACAGACTTGCGCACTGGCGTGCCTCTTGTTAGATCCATATTATCGAACGTTACATGGCTTCATGGTAAGCAACGCTCTAACATCCCATATCTTGGCTCCAGCTTTTCATTATCATTTAATGATTACATTGTTTCTTGGATTAGGCTCTGATAGAGAAGGACTGGTTGGCCTTTGGCCACAAGTTTTCGGAACGGGCTGGTCACCTCCGGCCTTTTCAGACCGCCAGTGGGAACAGCCCAGCTCTCACGCCCTCTTCCGCTGTCAACGCTGTCGTTAGTGACTTTGCCAAAGAACAAAGTCCTGTCTTTCTGCAGTTCCTGGATTGTGTATGGCAGCTGCTGGTTCAGAAGCCCCACCTGTTCCAATTCAACGAGCGCTTCCTGCTGACACTGCATGATCATCTACACAGTTGTCAGTTTGGAACCTTCATCGGCAACAACGAGAAAGAACGCAAGGAAATGAGGTTTGACACTCATCATCGCAGCCGTTATAATGTAGTGTATCCTTCTCTCAATCTTTATTAGTTCGTCTAAATGTTAGGTTGTCAGAACAAACTTATTCCTTGTGGGAGTTTATGAAGCGGCGCCTCACCGAGTACGTCAATCCACTGTACGACACGGATAAGTCTCGACAAACACCTGTCATGCAGCCGGATTTGTCTCCGCAAAACATTCGGTAAGCGCAAGTGACATTCTCATGTTCCTGTCTAATCTTCCTGTTGGCAGGTTATGGGTGATGATGTACAACAGGTTCGAGGAAGGTATTCATCCTCGCGAACCTTTATCTACCTCGTTGCAAGTGCTGAAGGATCATTCTACTGCCATGGATGATCACGTCGTACTGCTAGAAAGGGTATCTATCATACTTCGTCAGTAATCTATGGGCCATGTGACATAATGCCATAGCACGAGCACCGCAGGTAGATTATCAGGCCGAGCGAAGCGAGGCCCTTTTAAGTCTGTCGAGATTTCAATGGACGATCAGATTCTTCGAGCTTTCAGATATCGCAAACACAGTACTAGAAAAAGACACGCCACTTGATCGGGGCGATTAAAAATTTTACTGGGGAACCGTACTGTGAGTCACAAGTAAAAGTGCTCGCTCTACAATGGTTTGCCTCCTTTGCTCGGCCTTTCCAGTGGTCAGAACCACTAGCTAGTTAGTATTCGTGATGTTGTGTGTTATTGCAGAGAATTCAGCTGCTAAAAGAAGTTTACAAGCAGAATGCCTTACGTGCTGTAGCCACTCCGACTTTCGACATGAACGGGATAGGCACACGAGGAAGTTTCGAGAGCAACGAATCGGTGCCGGAGCTCACGAAAGCTCCTGTGATAGTAGATTCGGTAGCCGTGGACTGGAAGGCGACGCGTGATGTTGCCTTTTGTGTTTGCTCAACTCCTTTTTCTCAGTTTAGCATAAAGGTAAGATACCATCCCCCCCACCGGCTCTCCAAGAAACTAATTAACTTTTGCCTTTTAGTACCATTGTTGGAGATGTGGCGATGTTGTCTGCCGACGATGTACAGAGAACCACGCGGCGTTAGAGGGACTGTTTTCCAAGAAGCCAGTCCCGGTCTGTCAACAGTGCAACGATTCTATACGCTCAACCAACAAGAAGAAGGCTGTTGTTATACAAAAAATTCAATCGGGTCAACCATATGCCTAAGTGAACAACGGGTGCCTTATCCACACTGTGATCTTTTATATTAGTGTTTTTAGAATCGATGTTTTCCGTTTTACTATACTCGCTCTTGGTTCTGGTTTAAACTTCCCTTCTCGATCTCGGGCTTTGGAATGTTGTGTGCAAGACTCTTCACCCGGTGCTGCGAAGTATCGTACAGTATCCAGTTGGAACGATTGCGAACCCGAACGACACGTGATGGACTTGAAAATAGGATTAGTTTTATCGATATTGCAACAACAAGCGATGTTGCAGTAATCTATAAATACAAAGCTGTTAGAAAATAGAAAAGCAATGTCGCGTTACTGTACCTGAAACAACGGATTCATTCGACAAATAAAAACAACAGTTTTCCGTGGTGCAAATTCATCGTTCACCGTATACGGAGCATTTTGAGCCACTAGACGACGAGCTATAGCGACATTAGGAAACGTCCAATTACCGAACGAAAAATCCCAGGAGGAGACTTCGTGCGTCTACGGTTTCTCGTGCAGGAATGTACAGTTCACTCCTTTATGACAATGTCCATTCAAAAAGAATCTACAGGGCACCACCGGTATTCCAACATATCGACGAGGCGCTGGATTCTGAGCTCCGCCGGAGCCCCCGCGGCTCCCTGCACGAGGTGCAGGCGGTCGATTATGGCCGTAGTTCGAGCTACGAGCCCCAGAGTCCTGATCGCGTGCTGCAGGTCCGCGGTCCGAGGAAACAGAACTGTTATGCCGATGGGCGTTGTCCGAACCGTTGCTGAAAGAGCGAGACAATGCCGAAGCACCTGAAATCATAAAATCCCGTCAGACAACTAAAGATAACGGCAATAACATGAGCCATATCCCAAGAAAAACTAGAAAAATGGGCACTACGATCGCATAAGCTATTTTTGATACTGGTAAAAACATAAATTTCTGTGCGTACGTTCGTATCATTGCCCAGACTTCGTAACCACGGGAGTCATGGAGCACGATACACAGCAGTGAAAGACCTACCCTGTGTTTGATACGACGAAGGACCCACTCCTTGTGCGTAGTTAGTACCCGGAGAAGGAAAGGCAGGTGACTCACGAATTAATGTTCCAGCAGTTTGAGAAGGACCAGCGGTCGATATATTCTGGCTTCCAGAACTTTGTGCGAGGCTACCACCACCAGCAGCAGCTTTCAAAGCATTAGCCTGTCTCAGAGCAGAAATAATCTGTTCCCGCATACTATCATCCCCATTCCCATCTGCATTAGCACTTTTATTCTGAGCAACACTAGGCATCTTATACGGTTCTCGTTCTGTTTGTGGACCAAAAGAAGAAACGTCTTTGGAAGTTAACACGGTCGGAAGTGGCTGGGGTGTAATTGGTGCGGCCATCGGCACAGCTGGCGTTGGTGGACTAACTACTTCCGGTAAGGGACCGTTAGCAGTCAGAATGTTCAGCGTGGCCGCGGCCTGTGATGGAGTCGGAAGAGTCACGGGCACCACCTTCATGTCGAAACTGGCTAGTTTCACCAGGGTTCCTTCCGACTCTTCCGGACTGTCCGGAGCACTGCAACAAAAACAAAGCCAAGGTTAACAAGAATACTCATCCGTACAGAAAATCGTGAGAATCACCGCATTACTGATCAGTTTCCTCCGTCAATAGGGTACAAGCTTAAGTACTGATTTTCGGCCAGTGTGTGGTACGTACTTTTCTCGGTTCAGTTGGAGGACCGAAAGGGATCCCGACGATCTGATGGAGATTTCGCGCGCAGACTCTGCTAAGATTCGTATCTTTTCTATACTGTCTCTGCCGCGCGGATTGACGGGGGGAGGCGGAAGACCCAACGTTACTGGAGGAATGAACCAGGTGTTCTCGTCGACGGTGTTGACGTGATGGCTGATCTCCTCGTCCACGGCGAGCTGTAGACTCTGTCGCTCGAACTGAGCTTCGGACTTTTTGAGATCCATCCCTTCTGTTGCGTTAGGCTGCTGAGCCATATGCATTGTCCGGTAGACATTTTCTGAAAGAACAAAAATCAGCCTCACTTCGTCATTCTTTTGATAAGGCGAGAACTTCCTGATCGACAAGGAAGTCGCACAGTACGTACCTCGTTCGTTTTCCACACTTTCGAAGATCCTGACTTTCACTAGTTTTGGCTCACTAACGAAACGGACCTTCTTCTTGGGAGGCTCGGCTGAAGTCGTCAATAAACTGGATTTTTTCCTCCGATGATCGTATATGCAGGTAAAAAGTCCTTGCGGATTTCTTTTCCGTTCAGCTACAACAAAACAGAAATCACTTTTGGCCGTCGTTAATCAATCAATAGATCAAACGGAAAAACACAATTTCAGACTCACCAGACCAGTTGACTCGCGATAACTCGTCCTCCTCCTTTTGATCGTCCTTCAAATCTTCATCGTTGCCGGAGCTGAGAAATGCGGTGTTAGACTGGGACGAGAGTGTATCCGGAACGGTAGTATCGTCACGGTAGAATGGGAAAGCAGAGTCGGAAACGCGTCTCCTCTTAAGGCCAGCGTCTACCTCGTCTTGGACGAGTCTCTTGCCTTGGAAAGCCTCTGAAGTATTTGTCATACCATGAGAACCTTCATTAGATGCAGACAAGGTGTCTGCCCTGTATGTTTCCATTTTGGTTTGTCTTGTGTGTAATGAGTTTCGAAAGAGTAAGGGCGCCGAACATTCAGTCATCACTCCAGACTCTGGTAACTCATAAATCACAAACTGCCTGCTGGACAGCACAAGCTATGATGGTAAGAAGGAGAACTCAATCGTTCCTGGTCCCTAACACATGAACAGGACCTTGCCCTATACAGTATCTGGCTCCAAAGAAGCAGAAGGGATCAGTCGCGAAGAACTCAGAAAATTACTGAATACTGACTGCGTTGAAAATCTAGGTTCCTGAGAGAAAACCAAGGTCAAACGATTGAGCACGTGGACGTTGCGAAAATCTATACGCTGCGGCTCGGCTCGGTACAATAATCGGATCGAGGAATCGTGCAAGATTCCATGGTCGAAATCATCTGAGCAGAAGCCTCTGAATGACGCAGCGCACGCGCATCCGCACGCTATTACGAGCGTCGAGTTTAAAATTCGTAAATTTTTGAGACAGTATCTGAGCCCTTGCCTGGTCATCCCGGGGGTAAGCTTGTTATTCTGGCGAACAAAGGGGTTTTTTCCCTCCGAACTCAACATTTCTGTTTATTCGGTTCATCCTTCCTTTATTGCGAAGAACGATCTCTCATGGACTCTTTTCGCAACACGATCCAGAGCTGACAACTTTATTCTACCCGGAGGGGGCACACGCCATCTTGCGGATGGCGTCTTCTTGCGGAACAGCGAAAGCGCACTGTGGATATTTGGGTGGACTGATGAAGAAGGAAGATATTTGATAAAAGGTACAGGAAGATGTCGGCAAAACTTCAAGGTGTCGGATTAACTGTAACCCTTTCAGCTACGGGGACCTTCCCTTCGCAGGCGTGTGACGCAGACGTACAGCTGACATACGGACTTCAGAATAAACGAGGCTCAGAACGATCGCAATGCTGTTCTAGCGCATCCGTACTGCATGTGCATGATGCGCAGCGCACGAATTTTAATAAATAAATATTTATTTGGAGTGTTTCGACCTGTACACCAGGTTGCACTCGGGTGAACGATTCCAACCGCCAAGCATCTGTTAATGCATCTATTTTTAAAAGGTTACGTTTCACGTAAAAGTTCGGTCGGCTCGAGCGCTGACCGGTCTCTGGAACTGCTTCTTGGTAACTCAGCGCTACCCTGGGCCGAGACCAGATTTTTCATGGAGGAATTTACTTATTCCCGGCGCACCGAGGGTTCCCCAACTTCGTTACTTCGGGTAATGCTAACGCTGGACTTTCGCAATTGTTTCGGAATTCGAGTGCTTAGTCCTTATTTTCCGTTTTCCAGGAAAACTACGGGGTCTCTGGCCTTGGGATCGCCTTTCTGCTTCGTAAAGTTGTCCTTGCTGTTCGGAAAGACTGTTGCGAAGCTTTAAAACCAGGAGAAACGGTTCGGTCGAAAGCTGGTGTCGCGCTGCCTGGAGTTGATTTTCGGATGGATGTCGACGTGGAGGTTGGACCAGGACAAGTACCTCAGTACACGTGGATGCTGAAGATCTCTTAGGTCTTCTCCCAGAGCTGTTCTGGGAAGATTAGTGAGCGAACGCCGGGCGTTTGATGCCGAACTCCTGGACGGGAAGGATAAAGTCCGATCACGCGGAACTCCGGATTTAACAAGGTATAATATGGGCTCTGGGCACTCAGTGGGCAGAGCTCCTCAGAAGTCTGGGGTCACGGCGTAGAGACATAATCGATGAAATTCAGCCAAGGGCCAGGGTAGCTCAAGGGTAGGGGCCAGGGCTTGCCATGTGGAGGCCAAGAAATTTCACGAAAAACCTGAAATCCTCCCTTGCCCTTGTTAAATTTCATCAGCTGTGCCTCTACCCCATGACCCCAGACTTCTGAGGAACCTTGCCCACAGCCCATATGTCACGGGAAGGTGTATGATACAGTAATATTTACTGTGACTTCCGGTCCGGCATCGGATTAGAGCTCGGAAATTTTCTTATGGATTTTTGAGTGTCGTACCGCTGCCAAATTATTGTCAGGAAATTCTTTACCTTTTGACAAGTGCGAGTTGCTTGAGCGGAAGGTGACTGAGTTTTCTTACACGATTTTATCTCAGTTCCAGACTTGGGCGGCCTGCTGACTTCCGCCGAAGTTTCGCCTAACAATGTCGATGACGCTGGATATCAGGCCGTCGTGCCTCTGCACAGAAAGGCTGACTGCAGCAGCTAAACGATGGAGGTTCCTGAAACGAATCCGTCAGTTCGATCAAATGGACTTCCAGTTTGCTTTGTGGCAGGTACGAATCTCGAAAACTAATCTCCTCTTTGATCCCGCAACGAAGTGGTCAATGTTGCACTGAAACAAGTTTTTTTTGCAGATGGTTAATCTGGTGGTCGCTCCAAGGAAAGTCTACCGGAACTTTGTCACGAGGAAGCAGTCAAAGGATCAGTTTGCGCGAGACGACCCCGCGTTTCTCGTGCTACTCAGCGCATTCCTCTGTCTTTCCTCAGCATTGATAACGGTAGTCCTTCGGCTGGGCTTCGTGGGCTTCATAAAGTTTCTTCTGTGGTCTGTCTTCGTGGACTGCATCGGAGCAGGCATGATAACGGCCACAGTCATGTGGGCCGTGACCAATGCCTTTTTCCGAGCGGATAGGCAGCACGATGTGGAATGGGGCTACTCATTCGACATCCACTTGAACGCTTCTTTCGCTTTCCTGGTTTTCATCCACATCATACAGCCGATTTTATACTATCCTTTGCTGAGTTTACAAGGCTTTGTTGGTAGCTTTTTCGCTTGTACGCTGTACTTAGTGGCGTGTTCCTACTACTTGTACATTACGTTTTTGGGATACTCATCAGTCCCGTTTCTAAAAGGAACCCGAAAACTGCTGTACCTTTTCCCTTTCTTACTGTTGCTATATTGCGTTACTGTAGGTGTCGGTTGGAATGTATCCCGTGCTGTGATGAATTTTTATCATTACAGAGTCATGTGAATCGAGGTACAACTTTTCATACAGCCATCATCTGTGATATTAAAGATTTGATCTGTACATTCGATTCCTTCCGAATACTTGACAGAACCGTGAAACCAAAAGCCCTATGAATATACAGGCGTGTCGAGAAGATTATCCGTGAAGTTTTCTGCTAGTGCTGCGCCAGAAACTTCTTCGTCTGCGCTCTGCGCATTGTCAGAAAACGTTGTACACTCAGAGTGAGCTTGCATGAAAACTGAAGTTGTGGAAGTTCCGAATTTAACATTGATCTCGAACAGGTCTAACACTTTAGGGACTTTCTGAATGGTCATTCGGATTGTGGGGACCTTGGACCAGGTCTTCCCCATGAAGTCTGACCGGTTATTTCTCCAAGTGCCCCAGCTAGGTGGCTGAGCTCTACCACTTCCGCCGTCCTTGTTTGCCCAGTAAGCGCCCTGCTCCCGAAAGAGAATTTGTCGTGTAACGATGAACGGGATGCCGGACTGTCTGGAAATTCTCGATATCACCGCCGCCAGCTTCAGAAAAAACTGATTGTGGTTCGGCGGAGACGCAGGAGACTGATGGCGAGCGAGCCAGTAGAACGCCGTGATGTTGTCCATGCATATCAAGGCAGTTCTTTCCCCTCTGTTCAAACTCTGTTCGAGACGATAAAGTTCTACGAACAACAGAGCTACAACAAAAAGATTGTAAAGTGCATGAGTATTCAGTTTACGTGGGCGTGTTTCGATTGCCTCGGCATGGAGAACCCACCTGTTGAATACGCTCTTTTTATTTTGAGCCGTGAAAGACTTTGAAACAAGACCTTTTCGATCGAGCTGGGATTTTGAGTTTTCTCTCGGATTCGAAACTGTAGTAGGTTGCCCAGCCGATGGATATTCATCTGGTTAAGGATATCAAAGAAAACCACTTCGGCGCCACATCCTCCGAACTCCACGTCCAGGATACATCGGGTAACGATCTCGAGTAACAGGATGCTCTTTCCGGAACCGAAACGGCCGTTGATCTCGAGTATCCCGTTCTTCCCGAAAGTACCGTCGGTGAAAAGTAGCGGAATGATCCGCGAGACGTCAGCTCTTTGACTAAGACCGACGAAGAGCTAAGAAGAACAATTAGATCAAGGTACAATGGTGGACGGCGGAGCGAAGGATCAATGCAATTCGATAACTACCTCTACTCCAGATTCCTCGTCCCTTTTGTCGGCAAACATTAGGAGGCTGCGGTGGACTCGTGAAGTCTCTCCTTGTAGAGGCGGTGGAAGCGGCTGGTTCCAGAAATTTGGAGATGGGCAGGAAAGCCTCTTAAGTCTTAAAGATGAGTTTGTTTGTGTTTTTACGACTTCCGTCTTCCGCTCAAATTTCAGCTTCCGGTGACCTCCAGCTCCGGTGGCCGAATTCCCGAACAGTACAGTAACGGTTGATTCATAAATGGCTTGATTGTACCACGGACAACTACCAAGGCTGATCGACTGATTGACGTTTATTCGTTCTGGTAGAAAAGGACAGTAAAAACCCCTGGAAATCTTTTCGCAATCAGGTTCTGATTTTCAATTTGCTCGTGTTTGAGTCCTTTTCACCTTTTTTTCGAGTCTGAAATAAATGTCGACAGAGTTCTTGGTAAGTCGTTTGTAACTCTACCAAGGGAACATGAGGGACCTTATACCTTTGAATGTTCCGACTGACGGAGTGGTGTTGGCTGTGGAGGATGTCGTGGTCAAGAATAGAGAAGGATCGTACGGGACCGGCCGGCTGTTCATCACCGAAGAGTAAGATAGATTTGCTAACTCTCACCACCAGCCTGTTCATGGGAATCAGACGTGACTACCATGTGTGATCTACTGATGGTTATTTGTGGTACTCGTGCAGGAACGTCAGATGGATAACGTCGGAGCTAAGAGGCTTTGTGCTGTCGTACTTCGAGATCTCTCTACATGCAGTCAGCAAAGACGTCACTAACTTCCCTGAAGAATGCATCTATCTGATGCTGGACGCTGGTAAAGAAGAGTCTGAAGAAGACAGCGAACCTGAAGAGAACGGGTTGGATGCTGAGATGAATGGAGGGACTCATGCACCTGAGAAAGAGCTGTACTTCATTCCCAACGATAAGTCCATGCTGGACTCTATCTTCACGGCGATGGCGCACTGTCAGTCACTCCACCCTGATCCAGAGGACGTTGGATCGGATGACGACGCAATGCACGACGAGGAAGAGTCAGGAATGGGCGAAGGTGGTGGTGGTGGGGATTTGACCTACGATTATGGCAGGGGAGACGAGAGGTACGGAAGCGATAACGACGAGGACCATCTTCCGGACAACGCTCACCATTTTGGCAGTGGCGACCATTAGAGACTTTTCCGTTACTGATTGTTCCTTCTCAGTTCTCACTACCTTCCCAGATTATTGTGCTAGATATTTAGGATGAACAACGAAGCCTACAATTTTCTTGATGGAATTTTACTGCTTGTATTTGTTTTTGTAAGTTTATGGGTTCGAAACTCAGTGCAGACTGTTTCGTCTATGGGGCAACGTTAAAAACAGAATACCGAGGCAAAACGTAATTCTTAGCGAACTATCGCCAACGCAGAGTTTAGACAGCGGTAAGCATCTCACTTCCTTTAATCTGAATCATACGCTCCATAGAGTCAACGTCGCCACACCATTCCTTCATGTTCTTCGTCAAGTTGGAGATCTAGGAAGAAAATAAACCAGTCAGCATGAATAATTCGATGAGGAGAAGTCGTAGATATGGGATGTAAGAGAATTTTCACCTGGTCCATGCTCAGTATCCTGGGCTTCACCCATGTCATATAAAATACACGGGCTTTTTCGTCAATGTCGCCTCTGATGAGCTTCAAGGAAAGACCTCGCATAAGTAGTAGTTCCACCTGTGAGCACAACGGAGATTCAGAATAACATATTCTGCTGTAACACATGAGAACACTTCGTAGGAGAAAGGAGCACAAACCTCATCCAGGGGGGTATTCGTGGTGGCAGAGATTTCTTCGAAAGAAATGTTACGGTCGTGTGGTGGCCGCTTGAAGCCCATCTGTAAAGGATTAGATACTGAGCAATGCTTTTGTAATTCACATATTATGGAACAACGGCGTTGAGGTCTGTGTTCCTTCTTACCTCGACGATTCCAGTGAGGCGAAGTTTCTCTAACATCTGCTTCTGCATCTGGGCAGCCTCCGGCTACAAAGAATTATAATCTCTGAGATCCCGTTCGTTCTAAAGTAGACGAGCATGCCAGAAATGGGTCATACCACTTGCTTGACCCATTGTCCTTTTAGGGCATCGAAGGCCTTCTCGTCGCCGTAATTGAAGGCTTCCAATGATCGTAATAGCCAGTCATATTTAGGGTTCTGAAGTGCCAGTATAATGGGATGGACGAGCTAAAGGAAAAAAACATAGTAACTGTTAGAGAAACCTGTGGATATACGGCAGAACTGCATGGAAGCCTTACGAGCTCTCCGAAGCTGTATATTCCCTCTCCCAACACCGCAGCTATTGCGAGACGTTCAGCTTTGATTCGTCTTTCTTCCGCTGAAAGAAAAACGTCAAGCTATTACGTAGCTCATTACACGCGGAATATTCTAACTTACATGATAGTTTTTCGAGGTTCACGCAGCCCAAGAACTTCAGTGCTTCACGGAAGTACTCGGCATAGGTTCCACACAGACGATAATATTCGCTACTCAGCTCATAGAACTGCGGATGCGCCAAGCTAACATCGTCGATACCGCGTAGCTTCTTCTCGATATCTTCCAGGAGAGCCTGTAAAGCGTACAGCCAATGTGCTAAGTAACCTAAATCCTGGGCTCTGTTAGCAGATTGAACTACAGTACCTTGACCGCAGGAAAGTTTCCCGCGTTTAGGTGGACGGTGCCAATGGCGGTCTGGAGGAGACAATCTGCGGGGATATCTTGGGGGGTGTTTTTCAGTTTCTTTCGCGCATTCTCCAAGAAAGCGATGCCTTCCGGCGCGTTATCTGAAACACGGATGAACAGCGGTTACTGTACTGTCATCCGTCTTATTACAGAACGCTTCGTGGTATATACTTGGGAAGATCTTTGGAGACAGAAATACTGCGATCTCGGCCAGTTTATGGGCTCCCATTCTGTAATAGAGATCCGGTACATACTGGTCTTGTCTAGCATAGTTATAGGGATACTTACCGTGCCTCAACATCCTGGATCAACTTCTTGTATAACTGCAAGATAAATTTGCCTATAATACTGTACTAAGTGACGTCGCGACTAATAGACACCATTACCTCTGAATATCCACCGGCGCTGGCGACAAATTGCTCGTCTCTGATGAGAGCAGAAAGCTTCATGGATAACTGATACCACAGCCTAAATCAAAACGCGAACGTTCATTTCGTTGTCGACGGAAGGAAGCTCACATCCATAGTGTACACCGTATGACGATAACTCAGTGAATCCACGACTGAATTGATCGCGTTCTTCCCGATTTGATAGCAGAACGTACCTTTTCTCGTGATAGGCAGCAATTTCTGCCCAGTTGTCCTTCTGGGATCCCTCTGCGTTGCTAGACATCCTGGCTGCAAGATACTCCGCAGTCGCCATTCTTGTTGCCGCTGATGTCCGTCGAATCGAACGACAAGGACAATCTGCCCAAAGGGTGGCGCAGTCCGAAGAGCTGCACAAAAGCTCACGACTAGAGATAACAACCTATCGCCGAAGACAAGAATGGAGTACTAGCAGGTTGCAAAAGGGATTTCGAAGAGCAAATCCTCCGAACAATAAGGAGATTCTGCTGACACATGGAGAGAAGAAACCTTTATTGAAAAGGAACCGCCACCGTGTAGGTGGTAGCCTTTCGACTCTGTAGTTCAATTAACGTCATAACCATACATACCAAATGACAACTGCTGCTGTTAGTCTGCCACCATGACCATGTATAATTGTCATTTTTGTCTTCGCGCTCGTTTTTTGCGTCTTACCTTTCCAGATCTCCACAAAATCTTTCGCCGTCACGGTCAGCGATCCGTTGATGCAGCAGATCTTACCTTAAGCTTCTACTGTTGCTCGATATGTCTGAGTCTCACTAAAGAATCATCCCCTTTGCGTTGTTCACAGGTGTTGCCATTATCTCCGAAAGCCGATGGACTCTATGCAGGTGGATTATCCTAACAGGGTAATCCGCCTGTGTCGACTTACTCGAAACCTTGACTTGGACCACGTCTCGATCTTCATTAACGTTTTACCCTGCAACAGCCGTCACATCAGACTGCCTAGATCTCGTCCTTAGTATGGAACGGTCACTCCCTGATAATTGGACCTGTTATTGCAGCGTCCTGAAAGATCCTGCCGGATGAGGTGTTTTGTTCCGCGGAACAACCATGCATCTTGGAGTGGCTGACCTGCCATCATGAAACACTTCCCAAAGATACGGACTACCAGGAACCTGCTTTGTCTCAAACACCAGTCTGTGCTGGCTACCTTCGTAGTTTTTCTGCTAGAAGCCTACCGTTGTGATTCAAAGTTGCACTGGAAGAATATGCCCTACAGCCAGACCGGAAGTTTGCATGCTCCGAGTACTGCGACGAATCTCCCAGCGGAGTTACGGAACGCGCCATCCCGAAACCAAACCGAATCCGTAACAACAGCCATAAGTGGAAGCGGGAACGACCTTAACAAGAGCGCTACAATACTGGTCCGGAAACCTGTGATAAAGATTGGCGAACTTCTCCATGGTCAAGCTCCCGAACCTCGCGCTCGGAAACCCCCTCCGGGCTCAATGACGCAGTTTATGATTGAGAATGATCTCCTACCCGATGTTCATGGTCAACTCCGGCCTGTTGCCCACGATCAATGCAGTAAGGACTCTGGTCGCCGAAACCATAAGTCGAAAAACTGAAGACAAAAGTCATCATTAAGGAGCTGTTTTTTGTTGCAGTTGTTACGGATCTTC
Organism: Ramazzottius varieornatus; assembly: GCA_001949185.1. Taxonomy (NCBI): domain Eukaryota; kingdom Metazoa; phylum Tardigrada; class Eutardigrada; order Parachela; family Ramazzottiidae; genus Ramazzottius; species Ramazzottius varieornatus. Next base: position 4,155,697 of record BDGG01000004.1, read on the forward strand.
CAGCGACTTTTCCCTTTGGCTACCGTCCGAGGAGAGACAGAAGCGGCAGACGCCGCAGCTTGGAGAGCGACGACGACATTTCTTCGAGCGCTAGTGAACTTAGCCGTATGTTCCCGTTTTGGTGGCAACACACGGAAACGAGGAAGTCAAAACCCACAGTCAGGTACCACTAGACATGCTTACAATAAGGGAAGCTTACTCTTCCTGACACTTCCGTTCTTTCTTTGAACCTAATCATATTGTTGAAGAAAGTCACACGTACTTCTTCTAGCCGAATTAGAAGTCATTGTTTATACCGTTCAACTGAGCCGGAAATCGATCTTTGCCGCTCTTCGGAGATGCAGCGCTACAGGACTTTAGATGGAACATGCAATAACCTAGTCTACACGAAGTGGGGAGCTGTCGGGAACCGCTATAGTCGGTTGACTATGCCAAGATATGACGACGGTGAGGTCTTGTCAACCAGACATAAGGATCGAACCATGAAATCAGTGGTGAAATAGTGTAACTTTCTTTAGGGATCGGAAGACCACGACTGAAGGCCGCAGTGGACAGCTACGATGACCAACCTGCGGCTCTACCAAATGCACGGAAGATTAGCAGGACAATGAGTCAAAGTCTGCCTATTCCGCATCGCGTGGGGAATTTGTTTCTGCCGTACTTTGGGCAGTTGGTGGCGCATGACCTTGCCTTCAGTAGGTATCACTTGTTAAGCGGCTTTCTCCAAACTCTTGATCACCTAATCGTATTGTCCTGACACTTGCCTACTTACAGCTCCGACTTACAGGCTCCACGGACAAGACGTTGACTGCTGCGTCCACAACGCTTTCTGCAATCAGCCAGAATGCTTCCAGTTCTCCATCTCCACTGACGACCCATTGTACTCCCATTACAACCTGACCTGCCACCAGTTCGCTCGGTCGGAGTATCTTATGCACAAGTCGTGCACTTCCGGTAAGATACTATATCAAACTCTTGATGACGATAGTGCGGTCGCCCTACTAAACTGATTTCTTTGAGAAAATATGAGCTGAGGCTGGTATGTCGTAGATCAGGTTACTCGTGAACAGTTCTCCCGAGTGACGCACTGGTTGGATGCGTCTTTCCTCTACGGGAATGATGAAGTGCAGAATCGAGACGTCCGTAATCTGTTCAACGGGCAGATGGCTTTTCGCAACATAGACACGGGAATCCACAACCTGCAGCATAAGCAAATTTTCAAGCAGGTTCTTCCCAACTTCCCAAACGGAGCATCCTGTCCGTTCGGGAGAGAAAGAGACACTTCCTGTTTCCTAGCCGGTGACGAGCGTGTCAATCAGCAACCAGTGATTGCGGCCATCCATATGATCTTTTCCCGGTTCCACAACCTGGTGGCTGGTGAACTGTCAGCGGGGAACCCTCGCATGTCTGATGAGATGGTGTTCCAAGAAGCGAGGAAAGTTGTGATAGCGGCCTACCAAATCATCGTCTACCAGGAGTTTTTACCGGGTCTCCTGGGACCTAGCGTGCTAGACAGTGAATTGTACCGGGACGCAGGTCTTCAGCTGAATGATTTCGAACACTTTGACCATTACGAACCGGAAACGGACCCTCATGTCCTGAACGAGTTTGTTGCCGCCGGTTTCAGGTCAGCTCGAAAGTGGAAACTCGGATCTTAGAGTTCATGCGTCGACAAATCTTTTACAGGTTGCATACCTTGGTCAGCGACATTATTCCGCGATTGAAGTCTGTGATTGGACTGGCCGAAGCGACAGCGCTATCTTCTCAGTACAATAACCATTCGTTACTGTACGAAGGTACTGTAACGTCAGACCCGGAAGTGCAAATCAAATTTATTGTGTATCATAAGACGGAAATTTGTGCTTTCTGTTATAGACGGAAGCGCGGATGTTATAATTAACGGACTTTTGGAAGAGCCAGCCTTGGCATTCGATCCACAAATTTCGGTTGAATTGCAAGGCCGCTTGTTCCGTGGTCAAGAACTTCCGGTTGGGCTGGACCTGCTTGCCATCTCGGTCCAGAGAGGACGCGATCATGGTACAGTTTGCAGAGTGGAAGATGAGCAGTCTTATATAAGGCTCTCCGTTGTTCTTACGCTATGTTTTCAGGCCTCGGAACGTACAACGATGTACGAGAGGCTTGCGGCTACGGTAGAGCAAGGACGTTTGAAGGCCTTGGAGACTTCATTCCAGAGAAGAATATCTTCCTACTCAGGTCGTTGTATCGGTAAGAGCAAGATCCATTCCTTGTTTCGAGCGCGTTGTCTTGAATACATTTACCAGAGCTCTTTTGTCTTATAGAAGTGTGGAGGACATCGTAAGTGGCTCACTGAGCCGTCATGGTTCTGAGCTGAAAATCTTGACCCTAATAACATGTTCGCAGGACTTGATAGTGGGTGGTTTACTGGAAGATACGGTGAGGGAGGATGCTAGTGTGGGGTCGACGTTCGCTTGCCTCATTGCAACGGAGTTCCGGACCAAGCGGTTCTCGGATAGATTCTGGCACGAAAGATCGCACCAGTTCAGCCAGAGTATGCCTGATTTTTTTCTCCCCAAGTTAGTAGTACACTTGCAGACCTTCTATAACATATCGACGTACGTTCTTGTAGGTCAACTGAACTATCTCAGAAGGATAAAAATGTCGCAGATAGTTTGCCTCACTACCGGAATACGGCATGTGGCGGCCCAGTCGTTTCTGGTGGTTTCCGACAAGTGAGTCCCGTTTTTCAGAAGGGTATATTAAATGTACGCGCATTACCTAGTTGTTCAGCAAACGACTTTTTAGTTTCTACACCTGAGTGGTAAACCAAGGGTATATGTACCATCATGTAGAGAATTCATGGGGTTATCAAATAGGCGTAAGACATTTTGTAATATGAAGCTTGAAAAGTCGAATTCGGAACCATGACCAAAATGTACTGTAGTGCTACCAAATTATCGCGCACTCAACCACGTGAACAGTAAATGATGCCCGGATGTGAGCCAGCGAGGCTAAACTGTTAACATCTGATCGCACTGGGCTGCGATGAATCATCACGTGGTTCAGTGCGCGATAATTTGGTAGCACTACAGTATCTATAAAAAAGGACTGTAGTAAGTCGCGCCCAACACTGACAGTTTACTACAATGCTCAGCGTTCTTGTTTCGCTTTCCAGCAATCCTCTTGTCCCCTGTTCATCGGCGAAAGAATTCAACCTCGAAGAGTTCTTCACCATACCAGGACTTTGAACCTCCAGCCCTATGTAGATGGCACTTTTCGACAGTTCGTGGACCATGGCACGGTACGTGAGGTTCGTGGAGAACGTGGACAATGCTACGAGTTACGCAGTGCAGATGAGGATTTATCATTTACTTTCTTCAAGTAGCTAATATTTTTCCAGATCAATGTACAAAAGCGGTTTTGCTGTCTGTGTACAGTGCACGCAAATAACTAAGAACAGAGACCCCTTAAGTACTGTAATATGAGTACGAGGTACACAAAACAGAGAACTGATCCAGACTACAGCAGAGTTCAGAGTATTCACCTATTGTTTTCAATTATCAGATTTGTATCACAAACAGTAATCGGAACAAGGTTCCTCAAGGTCCTAGATGCACAAAGTCTGCCTCAGCAGTGGTCCATCACAGGAGGAAGCGAGTAGAAGTTTGCGGAAGAGCAAAGACTTTCGAACTCTTCGCACATGTGCATCTGGCGAGCCATGGGTAATTCATCCAACTTTTCCTCAATCTAAAAACAAGAGACGCTTGCTTAGTTCTCCGGACAACTTTGGCAAGCTATAAGAACCTGTGTATGTTGTAAGCGTAACATACCTCAACACGGTATTTAATCGCATATGCGAAAAGTTCCTTCAAAGCGTTGATCGTATTCAGCTGATAACCGTACTTCTGCAAAGTAATCCATTCAATTAGGGAACTCGAGCGAAGAATCTTGGACATTACACTACGAAAACCTTTGCCGCACCTTGGACAACGTGTTCATGCTTTCGGAAAGTTGGCGAGCATCGACGATGGGCATATCTTGAATATGGCCGTAGTACTTCTTGACCATGCCACGGTACTGAGGGATGTCTTTGGCGAACAGGAGCTTGCTGGACGGCGAGTCTTTCCCAAGACGCATTTGCTCGGACGACGAGCAACTGTCCATAAAGGTCTGTGCAACTACGGAGAGGCAAGCGTCGATAGTCGGAGTCTTCTGCACATCGAAGAGGAACTCGGGATTCTTGACCATGTTCACCCAAAAGCGCAACGGCAAACTGCAAGTGAAGAACCAAACGTTAACAAGGAAGTACGTACACGACCCAATCGATGAATCAGTTGTCATGTACAGTGAATGTTAAGCTCAGATATGAGTCTCTAGTTACCTGTTGCTTTTCCATGTATGGACAACGTCCGAGTCGATGACGCTCCCATAACGTCTTCCATAGTCATCATACATGTCGAAGAGCCATTTGACGGCAACCGGCAGATCGTCCCTTGCCGACAGTATCAAGTGAAATAGGTCGTCAATGTACTTCTGCAAGGTTCCCTTTGTCGACAGCAGCCTCGTCAGGAAGACTTCCGGGATGTTTCGTTGGTTCTGACTCCAGTCGTTGACATGGGTCGTCGGTGCTCTCAACGTGGCAAAGTACTGCATTTGGTCCGGCACATGGTACTCTGTTCCCGCTGGTTTGGTCAAATGCCACACTTTGCCCGCATAGTCATGGGATAGTTTAGGCATGACTGCTACGGAGTAAGGTGAGATTTCGCAGTTGTTGGCACTGCCGTAATCGGAACTCTGACTTTTGAGGACCAGCGTCATGACAGCCGAATCGACGATGCCGTAATGCGCCAACGTGTTAATTTTCCGCCATCCATCGTGACACATTGATGTGGCGTCTTCATCTTGGAGGATGATGCGTGAGGCACGACTGTGCCATTCCAGATCGATCTCGTAGACGGAAGGGCGGCTGGAGGCTGGCGACGTCTTATACAGGGCGTCCAGCAGCTTGGCTTTGACTTGGGAGATGGAGTCGCAGTCGAGGACTCTACAGTGAAGTTTCTGGACTTGGTCATCTTGCTGAAGGTGAATGACGACGTAGCGGTAGTCGACTTGCTGTCGGAGAAGACATTCTTCGGACAAAGAGTAGCGCGCTTCGTGAGTTAGGTAGTCGACAGGTCCCTTTTCCACTTGGTGCTTGAGGGCTTGGAACAGAAGAAAGAGCGAATTCCCTACTGGGCCGTGCAGGTAATCGAACATGGAGAGAGCGATCCAGTTGCTCATCATCTTTTCCACCACGGACTCGGAACGGCGAAGCATCAGCTGTGGATGGCGGGACTGCATGACCGATCTGTCCATCAAGTCCACCAGCAGTTGCCTGAAAATCCTGTAGAAAAAAACACCCCCGATTGAACAAATTAGTCATCTGGGAATCAGCGCGGCTTGGCTTAAGACATTGACTCCTGTTGAACTCTGACGATCGATAATCTTGGTGACAGATGTTCGGTAAGTACCAGCGGGGTGAGTTGTGACGGGCAGAACAAAACTTACTGGGTAAAGTAGTCCATCTTGTCCAGCATGACCGTCATGACCAAGGAAGCCACGTTCGAGCGGTCCCGGATACCGAATGTTGGTTGGCATTCCAGGGCATCAATGAAGGTTAGGAGGAACATCTCGTTTTCCAGAAGATTCTTGAAACGACCCATGCTTGCTTCGAATCCGTTGCAGCGATTGTTGCGACAAGGTCGTGCATCTTGAAGGACCGGGTGGGCATTTGACAAAGGGAAGAAAATCTTGACGATATAAGACCGGTGATCCAAATATGGAATACCGGAAACCTGCAGGTCGTTTGCGATATCGGAGATGTCCGTCTGAAGTTCCGCAAAAGCTAGACAAAATGACGAAAGGAACAGTTGTTACTGCTTTCTGCCGCTGGTCTTCTGACGTCAGTGAACCTCTAAAAGCTTACCTTGCTTGCACTCATATCGGACATTGCTTTCCAGTGTATCCATTTGCAGCTGAATCCGTTTATATTCCCTCTCCGCTCTCGTGCTCTTTCGTCGATACAAGAACAGGGCCACAATGGTGACGACCAGCAGCAAGGCTGCCCCGGAAACAATACCGACCAGCGTGTCCGAACTGACCATCTTGTGAGCCTGCGTTTCATTAGCGCTAGTACTGCTGTACTGCACGAACCCAACAAATGTAGCAGTGTTACCCATCTTGAGCATGACTCTCAGAGGAGCCTGGTCGGGTATTAACTCGCCCGGCGGAAGGCAGGTCAGGTACTCCGACGAAAGGGAAACGATAGTGCATTCGTGCTCGCCCACCGAAACTTCGATGTCGATTTCCTTGCTTCCCAGATCCAGCCGTTCCCCCTGATTGCAAAAACATATAAAATTTCGGAAATGATAACGGTCAAAATGAGATAGCGGTTTGCTAGTCTTGAAGGTTGAGAAGGGAACCACGTGTACCTCAATGATAATGGGCTCGCCTTCTAGCTTTTTGGCAGTGTGATCGGCATCAGGGAACTGCCTGACCACGGGATCGGGGTAGTAGTTGATTTGACGCGAGGACCCAAGGGACTTGCTGCTCCATCCGTCCATGTCGATGGTAATGTCGAACGAATAGATGGGTCCTTCATTTTGACTGACACTGGTGCTCACTGGAATACTCTGGAGATCGAGTGAGGCTGGAAGTGCCGGCACAGGACACAGTGTCAAGCGTGCCGATTGAACTTGGCAGTTACTGCTGTTAATGATTTGACCACTCTGGGCGGACGATGTGGGCCAATGAATATGCAACCGGGTTGTCGAAACAGAGTCAAAGTTATCTCCATAGACTCGTAGATTCGATCCGCCACTATAGAAGGCCACCAGAGGCTCGATATCGCCAATTACGGGATCGACAGCGTAAAAGTATTGACTGGGGAAGGTTCTTAGGGCGTCGTCAATCTTCACCACGATGTCTGCATGAGATGCGGCGATGCCGTGATTCCGCGTGCCGGCTGTCAAGCAGACCAATTGTGTACTGGAGCACTGGTCACGTTCCAGTTGGCATGGCATGCCACCCACACTGACTGAAACGTTGCTGCCAATATCGAGATGGTTTCCGGAGAGGGTCAGCCGTGTACCTCCGGCTTGTGGTCCAGTGCGCGGAGAGACGTCGCTGAGACTGGCGTTCAGGAAGTAGAACTTCTGGTGCGATGTGTGGCGGGTTCGTCGAGGCAGGTCGATTGTCACTGGACCTGAACGAGGAATGAGCTTCTCTGAGAAGGATGGCTGGATTCTGCACAGGACGCGTCGGGAGACCTGGTACTCGACAGGAACACAGGGAACTCCGCCAACTGTTATGGCTCCGAAGAGGTCTTCCATACGCATGCCCAGTTCGCGACCGACTATGGTGAGAACCGTTCCACCTTCGATCGGTCCACTCACAGGGAAAATCTGAAGAACATCACGGTTATGTTTTCCATGTGTAAAGGGTGTAACGAGTTAAAGACAAAACTTTTTTCGATACAACTTTTTCTCTCATGACATATTTTTATAGTTGCGTTATACTCGGCTTTATTAAAAACCAGATATGCCCATTACACATACGTCAGCCATTTTTCTACGGTTATTCTGTTGCTGTACTGTATTACGTACCGAATCTATGGATGGTGCAGGACATGTAGCATTCTGTATGGAAGAATGTCCGGGAACAAATTGACACCTGTCATCCAGCCAGCCGCATCGGAACCTCGCAGCTTGTGTCAAGCACAAATTGCAATCTGGTCCTTTACGCACGCATTTGAAGAGTGTGACATTGATGGTATCTACGTAATAATTCCCGTTGGAAATGATGGACAGAGTAGCCGAAGTGAGCTATAAAGTCAAAGCAGGATATAAATATGATGCTAAAAATCACGCCGCTTGATTTATTCATGAAAGATCTTCCGGACCTCTGGTTCATCACTTTCGTATGAATAAACAGCTTCACGGCAGACAATATCTTGCGAGTTGTCCATTAGATCGGCAGCCGTCCGTGTTGAGCGCCCTTCAATTTCCACCAAGCATTCCAGCTGTGCCATTCCCTACAATTAAAGATGATGCAATCAAGGCAGTCACGTAATAAGAGCCGTTAATGTATCGTGGCCTATCTGATGAAATTATCCGTGTGAGTGAGAATATTGCATGTGTCCTTACATTTGAACGAGGAAGTCCTTTGGCTGCCAGCCTAATGGATGTTGGCGTCATATTCGGAATCAGAACTTCGGCTTCTCTTCCTGCAGGCGCAATGGAAGGGCAGGATTCGGCGGTCAAACGCGGTATAGCCTGTAGATAGAAATTATATGGCTACTCTGCACATTCTGCAGCGACAAATTACACGGAAATAATTGGTAATACCTCGTGGCTACGCACATATTTGGAAATTATGTCGTGTGACTTCACTGCCTGACATCCTTGATTTGCATCTCGGCATGCTGCTTCTTCCGAACACCAATTACATCCCCATTTGCTGCTCATACAAGTCCGACACCTGTGTCAAAGCACAATCATGGTTAAAACAGAAGCTATTTCTGTTTGGGTTTGATTGTCATATGAAATCGAACTGAACATGCGGTACCGCTTGTGAGCTTCACAGTCGTATAACTGGATTGGGCGGCTGATAAAGTCCTGCCCGGTTTCCGTCGATCGTACGGCGACCGATACGGACGTGTGATCTATTAGAAGAATAGTATTTTGTAATAGTGTCGACGTAAACTATTGTGGACTTTAGCTACTGGAATTTTGATGTTTACCTTTTCCGTGAGGGATTTCAGGCAAACTGGGCGTGGCAGGGACCAAGCAGCTGAGGCCTGTTGCCGTAATGTTGGCCGCAGACTTGGCGTTTCCGAAGACGCATTCGTAACTTCCGTGTGGAAGTACAGGAAGTCCTTGAATAGCCAGCTGAATCTACAAAGATAAGAAGAATTAATTCGAACAGTCGCTCTTTCAATTGAAAATCGATGTGTTCTGTACTTTACGATCAGTCAACGGACTATCTTAAGCTCAATAGACAGATTACTTCTTCCTGGCCTTTGAGTTCCTTCTTTACATTCGCGTGTGTATTTACTTTCGTGGTGAACCTGTGACGATGTCATTGGGTCACCGAGAAAGACCGATTATTTTGCAAATGGAACTTGTTTCACGAAAGGAATGTGGTTGGTGTTTAGCATACTGAAGCTGTAAAAACAAACATGCGTCGCGACCAGGCTAATCAAATTATTACAAGATCTGCCCTAAACTGGCGCTGTATGGAGGCGCAAAGAAAACAAGGTGCAGATGGACATGCAAGCTCATATGGAGCAGGCTCATATAGCTTCGTGTCGATTGATCGCGGGAGAGGATGGTATAATGGGAGCAATAGGGATGAAGAGCCATGTGTACTCACTGTCGTGTCGCGTTGAGCGACGGATATATTCTGCGGCGCAATGGAGATAAAGTCGATGCACTCTCCGGCGCTGAATGGCAGCCATTTGCGTGGGGTAGTCTGAAACTGCATCCTCTCTCCCGCTGAGCGTTCACTAGTGTGGTCCTGGGAGCTGCACTCATGTTGCTGCATACAACTACAAAGCCGAAGAAAAATCATCTAAGAATTTTTGTAAGACATGAAGAATGTATTATGGTCCTTAAGGGATCGTGAGCGTTGCGCCAGATTTTCTCAAGTGGCGTGAAAGGAATTTCTAGATGGAGCTCTTCACTCACCGCTTTTTCAATGTACACCAGCCGCAGAAAGGATCTTGCGAACGAACGCAGTCGCTGCAGGTGGAGAAGACACTACAGTCCGCTACTGCCGCTTTGATGATCTGCAAGGCGAACAAAATAGCGGATTAGCGGAATATTCCTCTGTATTGAAACAAAGGCTTTTCGAGAGAGTCTTCAAGAGGGAAACCTGTTCACCGCCGCCGAGAAAATATTGGCAGTCGGGATCATTAGCTGTTTGATTGGCTACATAATGTATTCAAGCGCATTTCTCAATTCTCATCTCTGTTTATCTTTTGGTCTTAATGATGGCAGCGCCATGTTTTTCCAAGTGGTGTGCCCGAACTATCCCCTAGCTCACTGAACTGTCCTCAATATTGGCTTGCATAGCCATCAATTATCCATTTGCCAACATGCAAAAACATATTGTGCGTGATAGTGATATGTGGAGCAGGGGAATTTATACAGGAGGCTAATGAGGTGCCGTATGAATATATTCTCAGCTTCCTGTGTGACTGATACAGTGACTCGTCTTACTTGGGTCTTGGTCAGGACGTAGACGAACCGACGAGAGGCATCAAAATGGATGGAGCGGATGGGCGAGTTGTGAGGCGTAGTTTCGAGATGGATCGTGGCATATTCTAGTGCCAAATGACGCGTCTTGACAAGTATCTTTTTCACTGATCCCTTATGCGTGGCTGCCAGGATGACTGTGTTGTCGGCTGTCGTGGTTCCCACTATCGATGTGATGCGTTCGTTGGTGTAGACGATGAGAGCTTCGGAAGCCAACGGTATCGTCCCTTCGATCATTAAGTGTTCTCCGCAAAAGTCTGTCACGACCCGAGGATCCTACATAGACAAACATTCAAACGTTATTAAGTATGCGTACTAGAGTGACCAGAGCCGACGCTTTTAACTTCATTACATTATTCGGTCAATATTTGCGAATGCTTGGTTAGGCCGGAATTGGGATTATGGTGGCAGATGAATTCAGCCGAAACGTTATCCCAAGTGGCGCACGTTCGCGTTGTTATTGGTCAATAATGTGCGCCACTTACAAAAACGATCTCGTTTGAGTCGTTTGCCAACGTTCCAATTATGCTTTCATACCTTCGGGCATGCTCCCACTGCGCCGGCAATGTGGTTGAGTCCTCTATGGGCTCGATTGGCGCTGAAGCACAATTGGGCATTGCGCTCAAATACCTGGACAATGTCCTTCATGGTGAACATGCATACAGCGCAGGACGCTTTCGGAAAGTCCACTCGTGTCTCACTGGCTGCGAACGCCGCCACAACAATCTAGAACATAAAGCATGCTTCTCCATCAACCAGTTAATTCAACTACAGGTGCAAAAAGGATAACAAGCTGGTTGGGCGTTGTCAAAATGTCCGCCCTTCATACCTTCTCATTGCTGAACAACTTCAATCGTTCGGCCAGCTGCTTGTCCGGCTGAGTCAAATCAACGCTTTGTACCAAATTATACTTCGTGCCTTTTGATTGACAGGTCAGGGTGACCTCCATGTAAGACTCAAACGAAGGATCTATAACACGCATAGAACATGGTTGACTTGTACAATTATGGGACTATGTATACTTCTTTGCAGTCTGGAGAATAATTAAAATTAATCTTACCATTGGCGCAAACACGAACGAGCTTGCTGACAAAGCCCTCGTCGGAATTTTCGGCGTTAGCCGGTTGAATGGTGAAAAAGTAGGCATATCCATCCTCGTAGAACCCTGTCACGAACAGGACGCCATGAAAATAAACTGTGCTTATCATAACGATGTCGTTTGCTATTACAACATTCTAATCAAACTTTTGTTCGAAAACTGCAGCTGCCACACTACGTATTTTTCTGTTTTTCGTCTGTTTGCTACCTGTATTTATTTAACCTGTGAAAAGCTTCACTGATTTAATCTGGGATTATTATTCAGCACTTACCGCCGATGTATTTGATATGGAAAGTTTCGAGAAATTGGCTGGCAATTTTGATTCGGGCTTGGACGAAGCGTCGAGCTCTGATGACTTCATGCGTTTTGAGATTGCGACTACTGATGGCCGGTATCTCCTCGCGATAAGGCCCCAGAAGGGTATGTGAAGATGCCACATAAAGGACGCGATGAGAGCGCGCTTCGGGCAATCCCGGTGCAATGAAGGCAACAGTACTGGACGAGGCATCGTTGGGCACAAGTGGCACTTGGATGGTTGGCCACTTCTTCCCGATATCTAAACAACAAAATAACACGTGCAAAATATTCCATAAAATATTTGTACTAGGCAAGGAAGGCCGAGACACAATAACCACTCAGCTTCAGGCGTCCACATACAGTGAACCTACGGTCTTTCAGGTAGCGCGTGTATGCAGGCGTCTGCTTATTTTCCGAAGTATGGAACGGTACAGCAGACTACGGAGTAAGTTAACTAATAGCTGGTCTTTGATTCTTACCGTCCAGAACATATTTTTCACAGATGCCTTGGAATAAACTTCCGCACACAAGGAGGATCCGTTCCACATTGTCGATGATGAGGGCTTTATTATGGTTATCAGTGGGGACCTTTTCCGCGCCTTGTTGACATGAGCCTCTGGCCGAGCAATAGATACCTAATATGGTAATAAATTGTCCAGGGTTATTTGATTAACGAGCAAAGGAAGTAATAAGGGCGACTAGGCAGGAGCGATACATACTGTCATCTTGAGGTCCTGTTACCGCTGATCTTTCAACAAGGAGATCGGATGTCAGCTGATACAATTTGTTTAGTCCAGCGACGTATACTTTTCCACTTTGTTGATCGACCACAAGATGAGTTAAATCTGTTTGGCTGGTGTTGTTGTAACGCAGGCTGTTATTGTCCAGATGGGCCACTTTGACCACTTGGCTCAACGCGACTGGACAATGTCCACTCATCAGGGCGTATATCGTGAGGACCCATAACGTCTTCATGGCTTTTTGCGTTGTGGCAGTGAGGAATGTGGGCATTTGGGCTGCTTACGTTCGTGCTCTTGAATCTGCCAATATAAATGCTCCGTTTGACATCTTGATGGCCGATGATCTATCACTTATCTGCAAGAAACAAAAATGATCAGTTGAAAATATACCAAGAAGCAATACAATCAGTTTACGTTGTGGCAAACAATCTGCTGCAGAGTGGCTCGACCGGCGCTGCTTGTACAGAGAACATCGCAGCCGCATCATCTTTAAAATTACTGAAGACGATAGTCAAGACGACACGTAAAAACACGCTGCGAGGAAGAGACTTCCCTTCGCCATAAAGTTGATTGAACGATCAAAAATTAACGATGACAGTAATCTTGCAATGCGCACGGCAGCTCGCTCTAACAAATATCGACTTTTTCCGCCGCTTTGCAGTGTTAACACCATCCATGATATATAACGTCTCTATTACGGTATCACTTTTCCTTCTCTTTTCAAGACCGAAACGACAGGCTTTCACGTTTTCAAACACACTATCCAGAAAAATTTGACAAACGTCCTCGCGCAAAGAAAGCCATAAATCTCAGAAGAAAAATGATCGACCAATCGAGCGAAGCGGCATTGCCGGCGCATCCACTTTTCCCAAGTGAACTTGCGCATTTTTTGACTCATCTCGCATTCTCACTTCCTTGTTCATCGATGGTCCAGTTTACGGGATCTGCATAACATTATGCCGGTCTTGGCAAGTTTATGAGGCGGAAATGGCGCTTGACGATCTGTCCAGATGAGTTTTTTCCCAGCAGATTTGTAATGTGACACGCTACCGGGCACACGCAAAACAGGCGTCGTTCTACTTTAGCGACCAGCCTGAATGACCCGCGGACAAGAACGCGGTTCTCGTTCTGGCCGATTGCCTTGCACCACAGCCGCGGAGAATAAAATGGGCAGGCAGGATAGATGGGGCGAAATGGGAGAAGCAGTCAATGTCCACACTTCGTTAACATGCATCCACATTTGGGTCATGTAAATTCCAGGGATACGTGATGAGACATGATTGACAGTAATGGGAGATTGGGATGCAATGTGTGCATTCCATGACTTTTTTCCCATTGATTAATTGATTTCATGAGCTCGCTTTAAGTACGCTTATCGCCTTTTTATCACCACTTTCTTTCTTGTGGATAAACGACCATTCTGTTCCATCTTGTTAAGAAAAGCCATTATTAGTTGTTACAGCCCTTCTCCTCTTCAAGACATATTTCCATCATCCACCTCGCGATTGATGGACAGAAGTTGGTGTGAAAAGGAGCGCAAGAATGTCCTCACTTCCTTCTTCACTATGTTTTGGTTAACCTCCGCCTAAGTACCGCCGTCTCCCCAGTCCCCACACAAAACAGCCCAGTACTTCATGTCTTCAAAGAAAACCCCGAATACAATGGACGCAGTCACTACAGATGGACGGCTATTAGTCCAATTCGTTTACTTCAATACAAGGGTCTCAACAACGCCCCAACACTTGCACAAAGCGTCTCTTAAACACTTTTGCTCTCTTCCCAAAAGAAGTTCTCTTTCTCTAACGAAAATGACCTGCTGCAACCCAAAGATCAGGTCACACATTTCCATTATCGCTATCTCGCTCGATTACGTATGCGATACATGATTATGAGGACAGTGAGATTTCGCACATAAGCGCATCGCCACTGACCGTCGTCCGAATGAACTTTTGAGAAGATCGATTTTAATTTCGAAAGTCGACAGGGTTGCATTACTTGACGATCATTGAAGGATCGTGTTATGCACAGTGTCCCTGTCCCTTTCCTTGCCGGTGGTCCGAGTCCAGAGCACTCCAGACTGTCCCAACTGTCACTACTCTATTTACAATTTAATTTCCGCGATGTCCACGATACAAAGTACCGTACACCACACAGTAACCATTACTGACATGGGCTTTGACCAAATAAATATTTTAAAATTGTTCCACCAGGAACTTTGGTACGTGCGCCACTTGATCAAGATGATCTTAATTCCCTGTCGAGTTCTTCAGTACTTTTTGTTAGACGGAAATGGTTTATCATATGCAGATTATGGGAGGGTGCTCAAGAAGCCATAAAGGCACCGGAAGGCGATATAACGCCAGGTGGATTGATTTAAAGGCAAATGAATTTGATCAGGCGCTGCAGTTGAGTGTAGTCAGTTGAGTTGAGAGGGGGGAGCTGAAGCACTTCAAGGAATTTATTGTCCTCCACTTTGAAGAGAGCACCTAAGTACTAGTGCAATCTGTGCAAAGACGGTTCTCTTCTCCACTTTCGCCGGCTGCAGCGACCAGCAGGTAATTCATCCTCAATTAAACTTTGCATTGAGCAATACAGAAGAATATGTTTATACGTACTAGCAAGTAATGCCATCCACAGTGGGCTTTTGAATGCAAGATTTTGTCGTGCGCTGCGTGATCAATAGAACGCTGGCGAATTAGTCCAAGGGTCAGATTATTGTCTCAAATTTCATCACAAATATATTTATTATTTATGCCAGTCGGCTGGGCTCTTGCATTAGACTCCCAAGAGGATGACCGACAACTCGCACATCATATAACCATCTATAGTGGCGCAGCTGCACAAAGGGCAGAGACCGGCTGGGAAATACAAGAAGTCTAGTGTTTTGATCATAAGCCCAAAAGTAAACTCTGTCGGACATACTTGTAATAAATAAAAGTTGCAGCCATGCTCTAATTATGTTTGATCGCGTATCTATATTGCTTCATTACCGGGGATTGAAGGCTGGTCAGCCAAGACGCGCCGACAAATGATAATTACCGGTTGTTTAATTAGATGCGGTCATAAATCCTAAGCGTTGACTAAGTCAACTCTCTTAGGGATATATATCATGTTATCGATTTATTTCTCAAACCCAGGGCCAAGCGGGACAGACTCCCTACATCCCCACCCAGGAAGGAATGCAACCATCTAAACAGTTTCCACCATAATGTTATTTCCGAAGGTAGTCAAGCGAAGAAACGCTAGGAATTTCGCCATGTTTATGTGGGATATTTGTCAAAATTCATGGTCTGGATATCACAAGTATTGCTTTAAACGCTTTTACAACGACCAGTCTGGTACCCCATCATTTCTTCCTCCTTCACGAGAGTAAACATGCAATATACCCAAGCCGCACATAAACGCACCCGCGTAAAGTACAGTATTTCCCACGTTCCCACGAGCCACACCCGTTGCCCCACAAATTCCCGATATTTAATGGACATCTCTTCGTGGTCAGACTTTCACGTACCGAGGAACGGTGCTGTGTTTCACTTCGCTTTGAACGTGTTTTTTTGTCTGTCAGAGAAAAAAAAACACGTTCAAATGGAAGCGAGACCTTGTCTCTCTTTAAGAAAATTCGACACATCTGTCAAGCTCGTTCGTCGGTTTTTCACGTATTTTCAAGCGGTCTGACCAGCAAACTGCGGAATTTGATATTGAATTTTCGAGTGGACAGATCACAGTCTCCGTGTGAAGAAGCACAAAATGATTTCAACAAGTATCTGATCTCTTCATCTCACCAGCTTGGCGGCTAAGGGGCGTTAACCTACTGATACGGAAGATGAAAATTGTATTTTGGTAATTCATAGAATAGCCGGAACGGCTGTATGCCCCGACGCAACAGTGCGGAAGTGCGTCTCAGTAGGCTGGCAATTATGGAAGATGATTGGAACGGCAGTGCTCCTTTTCAGGCCATAACTGTGTCAATGCGGCGCTTGGCTCTGCATTACGGCCTTCCTTGAATTACAATCCGGTTAACGGATCATGTTATCCACTCGGCACAGGAAGAAACTGTGAGCAGTAGCACGTGAGCTGGAGGAAATGGTTATCCCGGTGCCGTGGGGAGAGGTCTGCTTTTGGATAGTGTTATTGGTCGTCTCTTGGATATCCCCTATTCAGCGACGAATGGTTTGCCCAGTTCAACTGTATGGTCACCCTCAAACACTGAATTACATACTATTGAAAAGTTATCCAGCGTTCAAGCGATACCCAACTAGCCGCAGCTTGCATGCAAACCGGACACAAAGAGAGCCACTGTAATGCCCAAATAACAGATCGATCCTTCAAAGGAAACGTTTGCATTCTAATCGAAACTATGTTTTGAATTGGCTCAAATATCTTGTCTACACCACCGCAGAGTATTCAATGGTCAAACGGGCGGATACGGCAAATAAAGTCTTGGGAACATTGGAAGCTGTCTGGTTAAAATTAGGTTGATTTACGAAGGGGAACATCAACCGCAAGTATCGTCAAGATGGCCTAACGCGCATGGACATCAATGCCAAGACGGTTGTCCATCAACCAGGATGAACAGAAGATGAGGAACCTCATATGGGTAAAGGGGAGCAAATGGAAATGCGCCGAATCGTTAGATCAACTGGCGCACGTCTTTTAGTGCTACTGGCTGCGAGTGTGCGCCACTTGGAGAAAATTCTGGCTCAGATCATTTGCCAAGGCCCCTTTTTTTCCTCTCGATCTTCACCCAACAATATTACATGCGAAACTTTACGCTCGAACGAAGCAATGTAACCTCAACGAAAAGTTATTCCTACGTCTAATCACCCTCGTTATAACTCGTCATAATCGGATTCCGATATCGGCTTCGCACAATGACGCATTGCCGGCAGAAACACGACAAGACAGCTGGACAGAGCAACACATCATTCTTTGATTATGCATTATGTCGATCGGCTCGTTGAATAATATTTCCGTGCCGACCGGCATTCTTTGCTGGACAACGTGAACAGCTTTGAGTGACAAAGGAAGTGACGAGCTGCCCTTGCGTTTTTTCTCGCTCTTCCTTGTCAGTGGGTCAGCTTTGGACACATCATCCAAAGGAGTCACTTTTGCCTTTGTCCCACTGTCAGCACATGTCCATTTGTTACGCAGTCAGACACCAGATCGACTCATGCACGCCCATATTCGTAATGGAGAAAATATTCAGTGTCATGCCGCGTTCACATTTATTCTGCCTGTCACAGAATGCCGTTTTTTTCGCCAACGAGCTCAAACAAACATGTAATATTTCAGATATTTATTTATGGACTCAATTTCTTCACGATCGAGTTGAAAGACAAGGCCGACACTTTAGACGGACCAAGCAGAGGATATATGGTTTCTATAAGGCAATACTTCCAGCGTCTCTTTGAATATTTAAGAAACTCGAGTCAAATTCAAGTGCGGTCATGTTACCCGCTTCCGTGCTCTTTGCCATAAGATGTGCTCATCCAACATGTCACAACACTTTTGCCTGTCGCCCCGATCTTTGTTATGTAGTAGCTGGACAGGCTTTCGACTCGAGGGAAATTATGGGGATGCGTGCTTCAGTACCGTTGGTCAATTGCCGGCTGCATGTTTTGCCAGAGTTAATGAAGGTTCCGACCGGTGAAGTGCCTGACGTGATGCAATAATGTGCTCGCGGTGTACATGAAAATGGTGAGCGACATGCGACCACGACCTGTCGACCAGGTAGTACATAATAGCACCATATTTACATCGTCCAAAATTGATTCGAACTAGATAAAGATAATTGCTTAATCAATATTCACACGTGGAAATATTGTGGGCTATTGTGGCAATATAGACTGACGGCCTAAAATTGAACGTGACACTACAGCTGTTGACATGTGGTAAAAAAGCCGCCATAATACGCCGACTTTTGTAAATTAACTGCCATTTTCTTCTTATTGATACGGACAAACGGACGAAGACAGCGGGCAAAATTTATATGCAGTGCCATGCGGAAGATCGTCTTACAGTACGTAATCAGATTATGCTAATTTCGTATCGATGAATTCTCTAAATATTCTGCGGCGAGCCTTACCTTGAAGAAGATATCATTCGACGAGGAAGTACGAAGTGATGAGCAAAACAAGGCTTGTTGTCTCTGGATGAGCACAATATATCACTTAGATTAATTCCGGATATCGACAGGGGTATCAGCTGAGGATCAACGGGAGGTTAGTTTAAAGTTGTGGTTCAGCTTGGCGAATTTCGAGCATAACAGGCGATAGGAGAGCGATCAGGCGATCACAGTGCGATTGTAGACCGTTCTTCTTTGTGAGCGATGGGGCAAACTTAACTGGACGTCGACGGACTGTCGGCACGGCAAATGCATTTGCACATGGTCAATCGGCAACCAGTGATAAAACGTGTTCAGACCACTCATGGCCTCGCTGACCAGTTCAAAGCCAAGACTAGCCACTAGAGTGATTAGAGGCATATACAAAGTATAGTATCGCTCGAGCGTCGACAGAGCGAGAGATAAGTTGACTGTACCGAGGAACTAACCTGACAGAAACGGGTCAGGAGCGGCAAGAGAAATATGGCTGGTCACGGCAGACCGGCGTACATATGTACATATGTGCGTACAGGATATATCGCACTGGACTACTCTTCGTCGACCAAATCGATCAGCGGGATACAAATGTGCCTTTACAAGTAGCGGCTTAGCGGGGGGAACACGGCCACAACATTACTCCTTCCCCAATTCGAACACGACTGTGCTGTCACTTCAACAGGCCGACTGGAACCGTAGATAAACTAGTGATTTGTCCCGTTGCGAAAGCCGGCTGGCTGTAATGCTCCTTCGATAACGGAGAAGCGGCTTAAATATATTAACGTTGGACTTGGCAATAAAGAGAAGCTGGACAGTGTCCAGCGCGCTAAGCATTATACCCATCACCGCCCACAATGGAAACATATGTTGATCATTTCCAGATTTTCTTTTCAATGGAAAACCGTCGGGGTTCCATTAAGCCTAATGCCAAAATCATTGGCAAATTCTTCCTTCTTTCTAGTTGGCCAACTAGGAAGTAACAACGTCTTTCTAAGTCTATACGTTGGAAGAAAGACCTGGGCTGCATTGCATGCAACGCGGCACAGAAAAGGGAGCAACCGGTTAACTTTAAATTTCGCAACGAGTGGCAATGCAACTCGAGATATAATTACGGTCATTAGAATAAACAAGGGTAATTTACCGTCCGTGGTGGCTGAAGGTGCCATTTTTAAGTGGGAAACACTATCGGAATAATACCTGCATAGACCAGTCGGTACGTATAGGCTGGCAGCTTCATCAAATTATGATTATACGGGCAAGTGGGGAGAAACGCCCGTCTTTCTTGTTAAAAGGCGTCTCCCGAAAGCGCCAGTACCTCATAAAAGTGCAGGTTAATTTGCATGTAGGAAACTTGTTCTGTTTTAGTGCTGTTGGCACTTAACTCAATATCTCCGGTCATTTTACAGAGGCTAGGCATACCGGAGTCGACGAGATGTCTGATGATGGCTCAATATACTTGCCTGGACGAAGCAAGCAATTAGGTGGCCATCAGTTGGATAGTGATCAGCACTAATGTCCCCACAACAGGCAGCCCACCCATTCACCGTGGCTCTATCTTTCTCAGATTTCTAACCGATAGCTACGACCCATAATTATGTTGCCAGCAAGTTTTTGCGACGTCCGGTGTTTGGAAGGCCATTACTGCGTGTAATATTGGCCAGGTCAAATGACCAGTGTTATCTGGGTAATCTGTCCTGGTCCACTGCCTCGGGTTTCCAGTTGCATTTTCGCAAGAGATGCTTTACTACCCAAACTGACCAGTTCTTCCTCAAAGAGTATCATTGCATTCCTCAATCACCCTTCAACTATCCGTGACGGAACGCTGCCCATGGTCACATCTGCTATGGGATAATTTTCCGAAATATATTTCACTGAAATGCAAAATTTGTCCTCTGAGCTCTCCACAATTGAAAGTGCGTCGAAAAAAAACTCAAAAGCAAAAAAAGTCGGTTTAACGCAGAAAGGATAAAAGGTACAAAGACAAGAAAGACTCTGGATGTATTTTTATGGAATGAATGAGCACAACCGGAAGGGTTGTCCAAAGAACTATTGGTCCCGATTCACGGTAGTAAGGTCATTTATCGACCAAAATCAATCGGCGCCGACATACTAAACATACAAATATGCATGAAGGAAGAAATGCGGGTGTTATTGCAGGCTTGTTGATGTAAAACCTGCGTTTGTTTTCCCAAGAGTAAGGAAAATGGCTGGTGGGATGCTTTCATCGGTGTACGGCGGTTCACTGAGCTATACTCTTTACAGGTGACGCCCGACGACCATTCACCTCCTCGTTGTGTCCGGTCAAGAGGAAGACCGTTTTGGGGGTCCGGTCCTTCTTCGACGCTGTCGCTGGACAAAGCCTAGTGACTGACATGCCAGCGGGTAAACTCGAGGGAATTGAGTCCGTGCTGGCGTTGGTCAGTGTCGTCCCCTTTAAAGTGCAGGTATCGGCGGCGGAATGTCCACTTTAGATTTCTGATGTCTTTCTGATTCACCTATTCGAGAAGAAAAGAAAGACGATGTAGAGATACACTAACCGTGACGGAAGAGAAAACACCAAAATATATAACTTTATTGAACTGGTTTCCCAGTTTGGCCTTTCCCTCGTCCATGTAAGCGTCGAGGACGGCGGTGGGGATATAATTAGAGAAGCGTTTGGACATGGTCGAATGGGCCACATAATCGACTTCCGCTTTGCTGGCCACCGAGTCTTGAAATAATTCGGGCGGTTTCACAGACTCCGGGTAGTCATCTGCGACTAAATCGTCCTCGGCAGAATCAGCATTCA
This sequence comes from Ramazzottius varieornatus, assembly GCA_001949185.1. Lineage (NCBI taxonomy): Eukaryota > Metazoa > Tardigrada > Eutardigrada > Parachela > Ramazzottiidae > Ramazzottius > Ramazzottius varieornatus. Next base: position 4,176,995 of record BDGG01000004.1, read on the forward strand.
GATTCATTCTTGCTGATACCATGTTCGATGAGCGTCCACCGACCCGACCGTCTTTGGCGTAGTTTTCGCATTGGTATCTTCAGCAGTAGCGAAAACTGTACCGATAGGATCCCACGAATAACCTATCGTCGTAAAACCTCGTTAATTTATCATCACTTACAGCAAACCCGCCCATTAGAGCAGGCTCTCATAATCAGCTCACATGACACTATCCAGAAAACATTACATCCTTTCTTTGAATGTGCCAATCAGGAACTGTATAAGGAAGGGAAAGAAAACAAGAACGGAAATCGGGGCATAGGTACCTAGGACCCAGCTCAATCTTCGGGTTCGCTGTCTACGAGGGAAGTGAATGCGGAAGAAACGTAGTTTCTATCAGGATGAGAAGACAATTAATGGCTGGCGCTGTGGTCGTCACGAGCAGCTCTCCTGTTTCAAGGTTCTAGTTAAGCCAGAACCAATTGGAAAAGCTCGAATAGCATCCAACTATGCTCAGAGATAAATGAAGGTACCGTTTGAGGATGATCGGGCGAGACCAGACCGGCCTTGGAGCCATCGGGTTCGCCGTAAGCGGATTTCGATCAGAGTCGATACGAGCAAGCTCTTTTTAGCGAACATCAGTTCGAATGAAGCACCTAATTATGATGGAACCGAAGGTGCCAGATATGGGTTTGGGAAGCGGTTCTTGCTGAAGTGATTTGGTAGCATTGTTCAAGAACGGCTGCAGAAGTCCCCGTTGCTCAAGAAGGGCTGCTTCGATTCGATCTACAAGTTTAGTATCTTTGCTTCCACGTTGCAGCAAGTCGTCAGGCAGACGAGACTTTGCGGACAGGTTTCTGGATTTCTTTTTGCAATTACTGACGTTGTCGTTGCTCTGGTTCAGCTGGGAACAGGGCCACCCATCGTGGTCATCAGGGATCACGCGGATTTTACATGGTTCCCGGTAGCAACGACGGCAAAGTACAGCCAGGATGGTTCAGACGAACACAATTACGGCTACCGCGATGACGACTAGGATCTCGATCCAGCTACAGACAGGAACGTATCGTCGTCGGGGAACTGACCACGGGTCCAAGACCCTGTGCTGTGCACTGGGAACTGCCGAGGAGGTCTTCACAGGTGGCGCCATTAGGGCAGGGTGTGTGCTGGTAGCCTGGTACTACCGGGAAGGTCCAAAGGCCGCCGACCACTTAAAGAATACAGAACTCGCGATAAACGCCTAATGTTTATTGCAGACATCATAATTATATAGGCTGATCAAAACTGATGATAGAACGAAAATTTCTCCGAAAGCGAGAACAAGAACTAATCTCATCCTGATGGAGCCATTCTGCATGCACGACCGGAAGTTGGTCTAGGAAACTTGCAAGAACCAGAATACGGCCATTCAGTCACAAACTGCAAGGTAAACTGTACTTTATCATGGGCGGTAAAACCAAATCCAGTTCGTTGTATTAGAATATTGGTTCAGAGCCATCCCTGCATAAAGCCATGCTTGGATTGCGTTACAATAGAGCCCAATACGGAAGTGGCACGAAGCCTTCGTTGGCTCTTCCGCTTCTTATGACCATTTAGACGCACCTTCGGGAAGAGATCTACCCGGCTTTGCTTTTTTCTGGGTCGCACGCCGACACTATACACCATACGAAAACCCCGGAATTGGGATGGAGGACGAGAGATATCCGCACAGCGCCATCTGTGGGGGGCAGTGCTCCACACTGTGCGTAGGTGCGTGATCGATGCACATCGGCAGAAATGCACTATGGCTGGGGCGAGCATAAAATTAATGGCTGTTGCAAAACTGCAAAACAATCCTTCCTCCTTCATAAAAAAATTCGTAAAAATGTCTTCCTGGTTCAAATGTCAAAAACTAGCGTGGCAAAAAACTTGTGCGGGTCCAGGTTGCTTGAGAGAACTGCATCTGTGCTGGAAGGGGAGACTGTTGACTGCACCGCTTGATCGGGCTACGTTGAAAAATTAATTGGGATGACTGGGAAGAACGCAAAGATCGAGGTGAGGATTTTAGAACGGGGAAAATATTGCGGGGAGAAAAGCGAAATGACGGCAAGATGGTGGGTAAGTCGAAAAGCGCGAAAAGATTTCGACGGTTTCGTGTGCAGCAACAGCAGTGGCAAGTTGCGCATGAAAGAGGTATGAGAATGGCAAGTTGGCTGTATACACCCAAGCCAGTCGACTGCCTCTTCGATCGCGTCTTCACCGACGTCGTCCTTCGACTTCCATGACTCGATGCCAGCGCATTCCTCTTTGGATCCCCGACCATTTCCGATATCTCCCCGTAAGTACTCTCCTAACAAGTTTCTTACCGTTCACAAGATGACATTTTCGATCCCTTTCACCCCATGTACCTTAGTTGTTTCTTCTAGGTTGAGAAAAACTTGCGCAACTTTTCTGGGGAGAGCACCAGCCTCTAACAAGACGCCTTCCGAACGATGGGGAGGAGTCCACCTTGAAGAAATGATGGTGAATTTTCGGATTCGAAAGGTGTTTGTGTGAAGGTATGTCATGAGAAGTTCAGCGACGCTGCCATGCTGGATTGCCAAACGGTGAATCCTGCTTGTTGCCTTGTTTGCTTGAATGATCGACCAGTGACGGCATCTGAGCGTGGCTTGCTCACAGCTGAACGTCTCCACTGTGCTCGTAGTTTACAGTCGCCTTCGGGGACTTGATTCTGTATTTTGATTAAGACAGGTATTACCCAAGCAACCGGCATTACTTCTTCGCCCAGAGGTCCCCTGATCGTGCACACCCATCCACCTGAAACCATGCCGCCACAACCAGCATTCCCCGAAGATCTCGCTCCTGACACCCTCCTCTTTACAGCCTTCAAAACAGGCCATCATTTTGCCAGTTACGAGTTAGTACAGAGTGGCGCTACCGTGATGCTTTCCTATCAGTGGGTATGAATTCTCCTCTAATGTTTCTGACTTTCTGTCCTTGCAGTACTCTCTTCGACCATCTGGTTGGTTGCAAGTTTCCGACACCCACTGGAAAGCTCAAAGAAAAGGGAGCTGGTCAGCCGATCATCTGGCATGACCGTGACTTGTCCAAAAGTACCCTCACTTCCGGTAGCCAGTTCGACTTTCACGTGCAGTTGGCCATTTTGTACCTGGTACCTTTGACGCCGTCCAGAAGCCTCGATCAGCTTGTCGCTACTCTGAACGAGTATCTGCGCAGACGCTTTGTCAAGGGCGAAAAGATTCTTTTCAAGCGTCAGAACGAATGGTTGGTTCCGTTTCCACGTACTTCTGATCGTGTATTTACTATTACGGTCAAACTATCCTTTCGGTTCTATCATAGGGAGCACGGGGCCATCTGCAGCGTTCGTTACAGTGGCCCGGTCTTGGACGAACTGTCTTTAGATGGCACACGGTAAGTACATAGGTATTGTTATTCCTACGTGTAATGCTCGATGTTAGTTCGATGATTTCGATCATGCAGGCCCTGTTAATTTCCCCAAGTCGGTTCTTCCGGATTCCAACCTACTTATATATCCGGGTTTGGTGTACAAATGTAAATCAAAGTTTTTTGTTTTCAGGTACCTTCCACGGGACTTTCTGTACGACGTGAAGACTCTGGACGACGGGACTCTTATCACTGATATGACGTGCAAACAGCTCCGGTAGGTTTGGGCTCGTACTTTCTCGAACTAACTATAACGGATTGTACTCAATATCAAGTTATTTTGTCATCTTCGAAATACTTTCAAGGCTTCAAGAAGGCTTTTCGCGTTTGTCGGCAAGTACCAAGCCCAAAGTGTTGCGGGTGGCCGTAGTCGCCCTCTAGCGCTTTCGCTTTGAGGGTCGCGGAGGTACCGCTATCGATCCTTCGAACTTGTTTTGATTCGACGCGCGAAGATTTTGACAATGAGTTAGCGCCTAGGCTCGATTTCGGCTGGCGGGAGAGTTTTCGTTTGCGAAGAAAGGTTCCCCTGAAAAGCTGGAAGGTTTCTGTGAAAACCATTGAGGTTCATTCCCACAAATTTTTTGTATATGTTGTATATTCGACCGCAGTAGAACTTTGCTCGCTTGAAGCAGGAGGTTATAGCGTACGCCATGCGGCCTCTTTACTAAGTGCAAGCTTCGTCGTCCGGGACTTTGTGCCTGCGCGAGCGTGTGGGATGCGAAGTGCAGAGACTGCTGCCGAAACGAGTTTGCATTACGGTATGCGTAGCGCACACTGTACGGTGTGGAATTATAGGGTACCAGGTGGCGTGGACTTCTGAAATGCACGATGAACTCTGCCATTGTTGTTTCATGGCGCCATCTAGAATTAACACATAATTATCTGCTAGGCTAACACGTGCTTTGCTTGGTAGGCGACCAGCGTTTGATCGGCCCAGCATACGGAGCTGCATACTGCTGCATTGCAAATGTCGAGAACCGAGGAAAACTAGCAGTTTATGGACATTGAAGGTACTTTCGCCCCTTCTTTGCCATCATGTCTCTTTCTCAACCTTTTGTCCATCATTTTAGAAGAAGACTATCCTAGCCTATGATCTGAACAATCTATCCTGGTTGGACATGTTTGCTGCCAAAGAGCCACGCTTCAATGTGCTAGCCAAAGCCAGCAAGAATTTCCCTCGCAAAGACAAGAATGATCGCGGCTCTTCCTCCAAAGATCGCTCCAAAAAGAACCAGAAGAAAGACAAGCAAGTCGGCAAAGGTAAAAAAGGTTCGGAATCTTCCAAGGAACAATCGTCCAAGAAGAGAAAGCGTAAGTGGGAGACGAGAACTTTTTTCCATGTTAAAAGTGTTCACTTGACGGCTTGATGATTTGGATGTTTCAGGCGACACTTCCGCGGACCTTCACGGTTCTAAAAGTAAGAAGAATAAGCCCTCTACCTCTTCTGATGGAAAAGAAAAGGCGGGATCCAGAACTGCACTCTCCTCAGCCGAAAGAGCCGAAAGGAAGAAGCTGAAGCAGCAGGAATACAAGAAACGAGTAAATCTTTGGAAACCTCAGATACAATCCGGGGAACCTCATGATATTTGTTCTAGTGGCGGGAAAAGATGAAACAAGACCGGGCGAAGCTTACAAATGTCTGGGCGAAGGTTTTCTCTGTTGGGGAAGACATGGAATGTCCATCGTTAAAGGTAGCATAGGACAACTGCAAAACTTAGGGAAAATTTTTATGCTTGAATGTTTCACAGCCGATTCCCATCGTACCTAAATCACTAGAGACCCTGATGCCGGAAAAATTCATAGCAGATGGGCTCTTTTTGATGGAATTTCTCCGGGTTTTCGGGAACAGCGTTGATAAGTCCGGTGCCTTTGCTGACATGGCCAGTATGGGTAAGAAACTTTGCATTCACCTCGGAAAGTAGTGGGAGAACATCGACAAAGTAGGGAAAAGGGCGTTTCTCCGTAGATCTTGACCTTCTCTATAAAATCTTGAGCTCGGATTCCGTGGATGGAGAGCTGACGCAGATGCTGGCCTTTTGCTGCAGAGCTGTCCTGTCCACCGTCCCACAGCAGCCCGTTGAAAGAGGTAAGGTTGTGACTGACTGTGAAGTTTGTCTTCCCTTCCTTGCAGTACTCGTGCCTACCCGTTCTTCCTTGTTGCAGAAAATTCTGTGATATATAATAGTGGCTTCCAGCAGGAAGGAGCCAGTGTAATTTCCTCGACGATGTCCCGATTAGGTATGTGGATATAAGCAAGGTTTCTTGAGTTTCACCTTTTCGGGTGTTGGTCCGGAAAATATTGCGGAAGGTATTCGAGAGACTCTGAAGAACATTTTACTGTATCAAGTCATATAGTGTTTAGTTGTTTCTGGAAAGACACAACCGGAAGCTTGGAATTTTCAAGAGCAGTACGTATTTCTTTTTCTTTGAAGGGGTGTCGTTGCACGATTTGTCCATTACGAGCTTGACAGTTTCCGAGGTGGTCAGGCTGTCTTTGCTGGTCGCCTGTGTTCCTGTCCGCGCTTCGGCCATCGAAGCACGCTTCGACAGCGCCATTCTGCGAATGCTCAAGTCCCCGGGAGGCTCGTCTCTCTATGGGGTGATATATGGCCAGTCCGTCTTTGCTTTGTCGTTCGGTAAGTTACGCTCTAAAGTTCGCTGGAAAAGATGGAAATTTTTGCATGTGAAATCCTTCTTGCAGAGAGGAGGTTGGAGTTGATTGTCCAGATGCTGCAGTCTGTGATGGAGTCTGACGTTATCAGAGGAGTTCTGGAAGTGGCTTGTGCCGCTGTGGAAGAAAGCGAAAAGGTACTAAAAGTCCTGAAAAGTCTCAACGATGAAGCCGCCAAGATCAGAGGCAAAATCCTTGTGTAAGTGCTACCTTGCTTCTTCATTAACAGTAGTATCTTCGAACGCCAATTCTTTGAGACGTCTGACTTTTGTTTTGAAAATTATTTTTCGAACGTTAAACCATCTCAAACTTCCTCGAAAAACGTCTGTAGACGAACTGAGCTTTCATGCGGTATAAAGATTAAAGTCTTTTGAAAATCAGCTACAACTATTCCTCTGTCATACATTCTTGTAAAAAGGAAATTTTCTCCTTGTTTTGAGCAGTTGGCAGAGAAAAATCCTCGGTTGTAAGTATTTAAATGTTTTTGCGTGATGGCTGAGATAGTTTATTGAATGAATTTTGTAGGTCGAAAGATCGGCAAGAAGATCGGAAGGAGCAGCGAAATGATCGTTTCCGCCAGCTGCTGGAATCGTATAGCCGCAAGCGATTCTTGCGAAGCGTAGAGCAGCCGCGAACAGCCATAGAACTGATGGAAGACTTTCGGATACTGAACGAGGGGCGGAAAAGGCGAAAGCTGACGGAAGCAGATGTCGTTTCGCTGGGCGAAGCCTTCGAGGACTATCGTCTCAAGGTGACGGCCCAGATTCAGACAGAACGCGACGAGGTGGCAGCCCGCATCAAGAGGAACGAGCATCACTTCCGACTGGAAGCGGTCGGTATGGATCGCCACTGGTTCAAGTACTGGCTTCTCCCTTCCGCTAATGGCCTCCTCATCGAATGCACAGCCCGAGAAGAAGTCAAGGAGTGCAGCAAGGGATGTCTGTGTGAAACGGTCAAGGCTCATCAGGAGGAAGCCAAAGGATCGTCAACTTGGTACGGTAACGCTAACAAAATATTTCAAACTGAAAAAGATTGTTATCATTAATGGATAAAATATCAAAAAAAAATAAAAGAGATAAGAAAAAAACATAGATCAATTTTGTGCCTGAAAACAGTTTGATCTACTAGTTTACGATTGTTTTCAGACCGTTAAGGGGAATTCTCAGCCTTTCTGCTGCGGAAGAAACCCGAAGTTCCTTTTGTTGATTAAATGTTTGATGTGTTTGTAGGTGGACACTGCCGAACGGGGAAGAGGACAGTCTGACGACGCTGTGCAAGAACCTGCTGATTAGTGGGGAACGGGAAGTGGCGCTGAAGCGAGCACTGGAGCCTTACCTGCAGCATGAGCGCAAGTCGCTGGAAATTGGCCATCACGCTACAACAGCTCCCCTTGTCGTCCCGAGAGTGGTCCCTCAACTGCCGTCAGCTGAGGTATGGCAACACCAGCTGCGCGATCGCCTCCTGGCCACCCTTCGACACTTTAACAACAACCTACAGAAAGCTCGTCTTGGTGGAATAGCGGTAACTAACCTGAGCTTCTCCCAAATCATCATATTGAATACAGCCTATGACTTACATTGAAATCAGTTGTTCCAAGTGGTGAGTCCTTTCAGCTAGTAATGCCGGAAACGTGGGCCAGTTCGGGAACAAATCTTGTCGAATTCGTTTGCTGAGCTTCCATTTAGCGAAACTGATGTTTAACAGTTTGGGTCTTTTGCAGATGGAGAAAGAAGGGCAGTGGATGGACGAGATGAGAGGGGTCGCTTTTGTTGCTGAGCCTTTCGAGGACATGATGGCAGCCAGTCCGGAGATTGAGGTGCCAGCAAGCAACGAGGAGAAGAGCTTAAGCCTGAAGCGGGAGGAGGTAGTGGTCAATGGCCATTCGCCGCGGACGGTGACGGATGAAGCCGACAACGAACCGCAGGATGTGCCGGTCGACGAGCTGAAGGTCCACCTCATGTCGCCCAAGCTGCTGAAGAGGCAGAAGGGCGGACGTGAGGTACTGGACTTGGTGCAGAGGGAAGAAGTGGCCGAAGGTGGCAGCGAAGTGCAGAGTAGTGTAGGGGAGCGGGCGGAAGAGAATGGCCAGGCCATCCATAGTGCTCCCACACCCTTCAACAGCCAGACAACGGCTTCGGTCAAGCGACTGGTGGTCGGTATCGACAAGCTGCTGAGTTGTATCTCCTTGCGATATATCGGAAAACCTCTAGGTAAAAAATTGAACTAGTGCACTGTCTCCAGACAGTCTTCACGGAAGATGAAGAAAGTTGAAAATGGGATATGTGAACTAGAGAGGAGTTCCAAATGAAACGGAGATCGAGTGAGGAAGCTCGACAGACAAACTCGACAAGATTGTCTTTTCCGTGTTTTTGGCTGGAATCGTGCGCCACTCGGAAAGACGGTCTTGTCGGGTTTGCTTGCCTAGGTTCCATCATGATGTAAGGTTGAGTAACAAGTATGAAGTGAGGGATAGAAGGGTAGGCTGACAGAGTTTGTTTTGGTTGGTAGTGTCCATCAACGATGTGGAGGAAAAGAACACGGCGCAGTTTCAAGCGTGGAAGAAGTCGCTGGGGGCCTGTGCCTTTAGCTTGTCGGAAGTGGCACTCCACCTGAGCGTCCTGGAGAGCTCCATCCTCTGGGGCAAGTCCACCGTCAATGCGAACTGCAAAGCCTGCCGTAAACGGGGCGACTTCAACAACATGGCCTGCTGCGATCGATGGTAATAATATACATAGATGCAACTCTTTTCTTGTCCATATGGTGTGTAAAGTCAGCGCTGCTATTTACTGACGGATACGTTGTGTGGTCGTAGTGAGCGGAAGTTTCACTTGGACTGCGTCATTCCTCCCCTGCAGGTACTGTACCCCACTTTTTTGCACTCACACTCCTTGTCATTCTTCCGGCGAGACAGGGAAGCCATGGCGAAGGAAAGCGAAGCGAAACGAATTTTTTCCCATCCTTCACAATGATGGACACCAGTTTGCTCTCGCTGTCAAAGCTGTGATCCGATTGCTCCGTTTAGCTCGCGAGTCAGTTCTGCCCTATTTTTTACAGTATTAGTTAACAAGGCCGCGTCGGGCAATTTTTTGAGGTTTTTGTTGAAATTGCGTACGAAAAAGGCAAAATGAGCTGAACGGGTCAAATGACTTCGCAACTATGCTCCCTATTTCCGGCAGTTAGCTACGGTTAAATTAAAAATGTGTGTCAACTGGGTATATTGTTGTTGCAGGATATCCCTGTGGAATGGTGGGTGTGTCCTCTCTGCGAGCCGGTGCCTGTCTTTCGAGGCTCGCGGAAAGCCCGGCAGACGGACATTGACTACAACGACGACAATGTCCAACGCTCCTTTCCTCAAAACAACGAAGGGCACACAGCCCATAACGGATACAAAGCCTCTTCCCGGACCAGCCGACCCCTTGCGCCGCGCTACAAGCATGACGAGGAGGAGGAGGAGAATTCACAAGAATATGAGGCCAGACGTCGCCGATCGGCGAGGAGCAAAAGGGTCGACTATAAAGAACTGGCCGAAGGCACTTCTAGCCATCAACCCCAAGAAGACGAAGAAGCCCTGCCGCAAGTCAACGGGCAGCAGCAAGATGGGCAAGAGATGGAGGTGGATGATAACGTGCAGGTACGGAATGGGGAAGAACAAGAAGATGGTGGCGTGCAGCAAGAGTTGCCCGATTGCTATCGAGAGAAGCTGGCCCAAGATGAAGAAGAAGAGGAAGACTATGACACTGCCTCTCCCGTTGAATCCGAAGACAGGTAACTGGGACGTGGGAGAAGGATTTTAGTCAAATTGCTTTCCCAAGTGGCGCATACTTTCAGCCGATAACAATGCAAACATGCGCCACTCGTGATAACGATATGTTCCAACTCACTTGCCCGCGTCTCAATTGATAAGCCCACTTGGGCCAATGTGATATCAAGTTGTTTTCGAAGAATGGTGAGAACGGAACGATAATGTATGGTCTTTTTGTAGCGAGTACGATCCAGACGATAATGGCCGACCTAAATGGGGGAAGACGCATCGCAAGGGTAACAAAAGATGAGACGGGCAAAACTGGTGGCGTTTGTTTCAGTATATTGGTGAGGATAGATTTGTGTTCTGACCAATAGAGCGAATTTGTAGTCTGAAACTAAGCGGACTTTCCAATCTCGTTTTTACACAGTGAACTTCTCTGGCAGTGTTTAACTTTTATTTGCGCGTTTTTTCTTTCGTCCAGCCATCACTGTGATGATACATCGGCTGACTAGCGAGCAGTCCACCTATTCCTAAACAGCTGAGACTTTTCCTTTCTTGCAGATTTTACCTGAATGTTCATTTTCGGCCTTGATCCTACCATGAATATAAAGTACCGATCATAAGCATACATGTCTCTGCCGCGAAAACGTACGTACAGTGTACAAAATGAAGGTTTTTAGTTTTTACAATCTACAAAAGTAGCTTTTCGAGCTTTCCACAATAGGGAAATGAACTTTAAGATTATTTCGAAAAACATTCAGAGCAAGCAAACTGTAACACGCACTAACAAAGCAGGCAGTTAATATTTCCCAGAAAGGTTAAAAGGTAAAAGAGAATTACTTTGGGGGAACAACAACGCAATCTTCAAAGAAAGACTCGCGGTGTATTTTATGCATGAATGGGTACAACCGAAAGGTCGTCCAAAGAATTATTTGGTCCCGATTTAGGGTGGCATGGTCATTTATCGACGCGAATCAATCAGAGCCGACGAATCAAACAAACAAATATGCATCGCGGAAGAATGCCACTGTTGCCGCAGGCTTGTCGATGTTAAACTTGCGTTTGTTTTCCCAAGAGTGAGGAAAACGGTTGGGATGCTTTCATCATGACGTGGCCGTTCCAGGCGCTTCTCACAGGTGAGGCTCGACGTCCATTCACTTCCCCGTTGCGTCCGGTCAGGAGGGAGACCGTTTCAGGGTCCGGTTCTTCTTCGCCGTCGCCCTTTCTACCGAAGCTGGACAAAGCCTCGTGGCTGACGTACCGGCGGGTAGCTTCGAGGGAGCTGAGCCCGTGCTTGCGATGGAGAGATCCATACCCTTCCAGAGCCGGCATGGATGGCGGAATGTCCACTTCAAAATGTAGATCGCTGACCGATTCAACTATTGTGAAGAAAACGACAAAAGTGGAGAACCCGGATGGATGTGAAAGATGGCAAGATAATGTACCTTTGCTGAACTGGTTTCCTAGTTTGGCCTTTTCCTCGTCCATATAAGCGTCGAGGACGGCGGTGGGAATATAATCAGAGAAGCGTTTGGATATGGTCGAATGCGTCACGTAATCGTCCTCCGCTTTGTTAGCCACCGTCGCCGAGTCTTGAAATAGTTCGGGCGGGTTCACAGATTCCAAGTACTCATTTGCGTCCAAATCGTCCTCGGCAAAGTCAGCATCCAGCAAAGATTCGTTCTCACTGATACTGCGGTCGCGGTCGTCAGTGGGCAAGGATGACCGGCCATCGGCTCGACCATCAGCAGAGGCCGTCGTTGGCGCCGTGTCCGCATTAGTGTCTTCGGCAGTATCGAAATCCGTACCGAGAGGATCCCACGAATAACCTATCGTCGTAAACCCTCGTTAATTTATCATCACTTACAGTATATCCACCAGAGTTTGGACAAGAGCTCCACAGTTTACACAAGAGACACAGCATTCGAGCAAACTATATGATACCTTTATTCAGTCCAAGCACCTCAGAAACTGCATAAAGAGAGAGAAGAAAAATGAGAGCCCGTCACCCGGAAGAAGTGGAAAATGGAAGACTGGAATCCGTCTTTCCAATCACGCCTCACCTGGGTCGTCGTGTTCACTGTTCATGGGGGAGGTGGACACGGAAGCCATGTAGCTGCCATCGGGATGGGACGTTAATGGCTGACTCTCACTGCGGTCATCGCGGGCACCTCTTCTGTTCCGAGATTCTGGAAGGGGCAGTCGATACATCAAGCTCGGTCCGAACCTAATTAGGTTCAAGGACAAGTGGACATACCGTAGGAGGAGGATCGGGGGAGATCCACCAGACAGGCTTTCACAACATCCGGCTCGGTGGACGTAGGCTCCAAGGCCAAGTTCAGCAAGCTCTTCTTGACGGACATGGTCTCAGATGAAGCACCGGACAATGAAGGAGGCGGAGGTGTTAACGGTGGATTTCGGAAGCGACTTTTGTTGAAGCGATTGATGGAGGACGTTCCTTGGTCACTGTTGCCGTTGTTTAAGAACGGCTGCCGAGCTTCGATCTCCAAGTTTGATATCTTGCTACCACGTTTCAGCAGCTCATCAGGCAGCCGAGACTTGGCGAACTTATTCCTGGCTATTTCGTTGTAGTTACTGACATTGTTGTTTATCTGATTCAGCTGGGAAGAGGGTGACCCAGTGTGGTCGTTGGGAATTACACGGATTTCACGACGCTTCCTGTAGCGACGACGGCAGAGAACGGCTAGGATGGTACAGCCAAAGACAATCACGACCACCGCCACGACGACCAGAATTTCGATCCAGCTCCAGACAGGCCCAATGGAACTCGTGTTTGGGATGAACATAGCCTCGTCACAGAACTGACCTCGTGTTTGAGAAGTGCAGTTGCATCGGAAACTGCCAAACAGGTTCTCACAGGTGGCGCCATTGTGACAAGGTGTTTGCTGACATTCGTCAATGTCGCGTTCGCAGCGGAGACCCTCGAAGCCGCTGAAACACTGACAGATCGGTCCAATGGTGCCTGTAAAATAATAGTCAGTCAAAAACGTGATCATGTCTGTACGTTGACAACAATACTATTGCCTGTATTCATTGCTATCCGATAATGTTTTTCATCAGAACTTTGTTATTGCAATTAGACGTGATGAAAATTATTAATGTTCTTTCAGCACCTTCTTCACAACCGCCGTTCGCGCAAGGGTTCGGGTTGCAGTAGCGGCCATATTCACAGCGCTTTCCTGTCAAGCCAGAAGGACAAGCACAATGATAGTCATTGGGCAAGCGGTTCGTGCACGATCCTTGCAGACAAGGGCTGCTGGCGCATGGATTCGAGTCGTTCTCGCAGAAAGTCCCCAAGAAGCGAGCTGGACATCGGCAGATGAAACCCGTCTTCGAGATGGACTCACACACCCCGCCATTCTGGCAAGGTCGCGAAGCACACGGACCCAGTTCGTCCAGCGAGATGTGACATCCTCGCTCCACGTGCGCCATCTGTAGCATGGTGGCTTCCGAGTTTCGACCGGAAGTTGGTAGCGCCACTCCGTTGAGGTGAACATGCTTCATGCAACCGATGAAACCCTGTCGGACATCTTTTGGTTCTTCGATCGATCGTGGTGGCATGAAGGACCTTCCTGGGACTTCGGCTCCGAAGAAGGCGTCGTTACCTTCCAGGTTCAGAATATCGTTGATACCGGGAGCTGTTGCGTGAGCTGTGTACTTTCCATCAATACGAATCTCCGCCTACAAGCAATGTCTGGATAATTGGTGTCGTTGGACCTATCTCGACAATTAAACAATAAGAACTACTGAACACAATTGAGAATTTCCTGTTTTAGTTGACGTATGAGTATTACGGTTCTCGAGTATAGCTGCTATGCGATATGTACCGTACCAATGATCTCGGACTTTTTGCTACGTAATTTCTATCTATTGCCTGATAATTCAGTCTGCTCTTTTTACTTCTGCAACTTACTTGACGGCCATGGCGCTGGACGGACAGTTCATGCCACTGGTTGTCACTAACAAACAGACCTTCCAGCCTGGCTATTCCTTCTCCAGACCCACAGTCAAAGCGGTACTGGACGATCCCATGCTTGATCTCCAGGATGCTATAGTCCAGTCTTCCAGCGACGTACATCAGGTTCCCCGCGCCGTACCGGGTCTTGAATTTCATCGTCAAACTCAGGTGACGTTCGATGGGTTTGTGCAGGTCGTACCAGGCGTAACCGTCACCGTTGAAGCTCACGGCGTCGTGGTCAGTTGGAGTGCTGCTGGTACCGTTGGTCAAACAATCTTCAGTGTCGCCTCCATCAGGACATAGGCATCTGGCGTCGTTTTTCCCATGTGTTACACAGACCTTCGGTGGTTCGCACTTCCGGGTGGCGCAGTCGTTGACAAGCTTCTCACAGCGAAGTCCACCATATCCTATAACAAAAAAAGGGTTTGACCAACGCCTTTTTATCGATCGGTCCGAACGAGCTGTTTACTACCGTAGATAGTTACAGACCTGGTTGGCAAATGCAACGATGACTTCGTCGATGTCGAGGAAACACGTACGATTGTCCATTTTGTCCGACTACCGAGACGTAAGGTTCTTCCCAGGCTTCCAGAAGCTTCAGGTCTTCTTTGCATTCTCCGTGGACGCATGTCTTTGGTCGGCAGACCGGCGGTATCACCCGAGCATCGGCAGTGTGTAGTATGTTGTTGAAGGTGGTCATTTGGGTTTGAAGAACTTCACGAACGTGTTGGGCGCTGTGGTATCCGTCATCGCTTTTTCCTCTGGCTACTGCAAACAGAACGTCAACAGCGTTGTTTTCGTCACCGATAGCCCGTTTTCGGCGGTCTGTTGTGTCGTTGTCGGAGTCTGCAGACTGGACGCTGATGATGACGACATCTTTGTTTCTCCGCAGGGCGAAGATCTGCCTGACTGCTCGGACGAACTCTCGTCGGTAGGTGTTGACGAACTCTTCGACCGAAACGTCATCGAGCTGGATACCAACGCTGTTCTCCAAGATTTCTGGTGACACCTCCGAAATCGAAACAACCTGCGGAAGAAGGACAAATTTAATATGCTAGTCGATCATATAATCAATAAAACAATATCAGTAAATATAATTTGGCGGTAGTTAACTCACCACTTTTTCGTAGGTTGTGAAGCGTCCGTCAGTAACCGAGACGTTGAGATCGTACTGGCCAGCTGGTACTTCAGTTTTGACGAACAACGAGCCACGTTCTGCGTCGATGTCAAACAGAGTCTTCAGGTCGGGGGTCGCAATGTCGAAACGGAGGGAATCAAAGATGTCAGCGTCGGTCGCCGTCACACGACCAATCATTCCGCCGGCGTATGTGCTTTCGGCCGACAAGATGGAAATATGGCCTGGTGTGATCTTTGGCGGGAACTGGCTTTCTTCTACTACACGAATCTTCACCGGGACATCTGTGGATAGGGAGGGTTTTCCGTTGTCGGTCGCGCGGATGACCAAGTCGAAGGTTGAGTTGACGCGCTTGTCAAAGTGCTTAGCGGTTCGGAGAGACGTATCCTCGGAACGAACTTCAAAGAAACCTTCCTCGTTGCCGGAAACAATCGACAGGACGAACGGAGCACCATTGGGCTCCAAGTCCAGATCCGTTACGCCGAAGCGGAGAACCGAGAAACCGCTTGGACGCTTTTCCTGCTTAGGAAAAAATCGGTCAGATTTCTTCACGGGTTAATCTGAGTGGAAGAGCAGACTGCCAATAGCCTTATTACCGGAACAAGACTTACATGAGAAGAATTGGCATTAGTCTGACAGGAAGAGAAGCAGAAGAAGAGAAAGTGAGAGTTAGAAGCCCGTCACCAATAGTAAGAGCCACAGCACAGCCACAGCACCCCGTATGTTTGACATGGTTATGACAACACGCCGACGACACCTACCTGTAATAACAAGGAGTAGTTGTTCCGGTCGAACATCGGGCGCTGATCGTTGACATCAGTCAGTGAGATTTCCACGGTTGTTGAGGTGGAAAGACTGGGTTCGCCGTGGTCGACAGCCACGATGGTCAAGGCGAAGGAGGGTATCTAGAAGAAAAATAGACTCGTACAAGGAGTTACATTCCAAGAGGTTGAATATCATCGTACAGTTTCGCGATCCAGCTTTGACTTCACTGTGATCCATCCAGTGAGGGCTTCCACATCGAACGGCATGGATTTATTCACCACTTCGTACCGAACTTTGGCGTTCTCCGCGCTATCAGTATCCACGGCTCGGACTTGCAAGACCTGGTTACCAACTTCCGTGTCCTCGTTGATCTTCGCCACGTACAAATCTAGGTTGGAAGTATTGGTTACGGCGAAGTATCGTGTACCACCTGAGATGAAAAGATGCTGGAAAGATGTTGGACCTACCTTGTGCCCATTGCGGCGAGTTATCGTTCACATCTGTGACAAGGACGACTACCTTCGTAACTCCTGTCAGTGGAGGGTCGCTCGATTCAGTGGCCTGAACTGACAGCAGGTATTGCGCTTGCGCTTCGTAGTCCAACGACTTGTTCAGAGTGATCTTTCCCGTTTTAGCGTCCATAACAAAGAACCCGAGTTGATTGCCGTCTGTGATACCGTAAGTAATATCCTCGTTGACTGCGTCGTCCTGGCTAGAAGCAGCGACACTTCCGATCGCTGTACCTGTCGGAAGGTTCTCGGCAACGTTGAACGTGTACTCTTCGCTGATGAAGACGGGTGGATCGTCTCGTACATTCTGCACAGCGACCTGCACTCTTCCCATACTCCACAAGGAAGGACTACCGGCATCTTTCGCCCTGACTCGCAAGTCATAGCGCGCAGTCTTTTCTCGGTCGACGTTGCTAATCAGCCGGAGGAAACCAGTGTTAGGCTCCACGGCAAAGAGACGAACTGCTTCCGGGTCGTTCTGGTCCGCGGCTAGAAGGCTGTACCGCACTACCCGATTCACGCCTATCAAAATGATATGGAGTTAGCACACAACACCAAGAATGCAGAAATAAACAACGTACCCAGATCATTGTCAATTGTCCGGATACGATGCAGCAGCGTGTTGACAGGAGTGTCTTCGGGCACAACCACGGTGACGTTTTCTGCGAACTTCGGCGCCATGTCGTTGACATCGGTTACGATGATTTCAACGCTTGCAGTACAGGATCGTCCATCATGGTCAGCTGCGATGCCCAACAAGGCATACTTGTCCTGTACTTCTCGGTCCAGCGTAGTCTTAACTCGCAAGAGGCCAGTCCCCCTGTCCATGGAGAAGGAACGGGCTCCGTCACCAACGAACGAGTAATCCAAAGTGTCCTGGGCGTCAGCATCGAAGGCTTGCATGCGCAAGACTACATGACCAACTTCGATGTTCTCCGGGATGATCTCGCGAAAAGATGACTTGTTGCAGTGCGGAGTATTGTCGTTAACGTCCAGAACTTTGACGCGGAGTTTAGTTCTTGCGCTGTCGGTTCCATCAGTCGCTGATATGGTTAGCTCGTAAGAGTCTTTGGTTTCGCGGTCGAGCGGCTGGATGACGAAGACCTCTCCACGAGACGTGATCATGAAGTGGTGGAATGGATCGCCTTGAATGATCGAGTACGAAAGCACGCTGCTTTGGTCAGGATCAACCGCTTGGACCTCCACGAGGGGTGTTTCGGGCACGTACTCTTCTTGGATGGATGCTTCGTAATAGGATTGTGGGAACCTCGGCGGGTTGTCGTCGATGTCCAACACCTGTTACCAAAAAAACAAAATTGAAAATTGTTTTCTTTCTTTCTGTTTTTTACAAATATTCTTTTGTTATTTATTTCATGATTTCTAAATAGTTTCAGGAGTATTCCTGTTCAGATTCTGTGGACCGACGGCATTTAAAAATTCGACACGTACCTCCACTTTGATGGTGGTCGTTGATGAATGCGACGGTGTACCGGCGTCGGAAGCTTTCACTCGAAGTGAGTACTCCGCTTGTGCTTCCCTGTCCAGCTTTCTATCAACAGTCAGCCACCCGGTCCTTTGATTCACGCTAAAAGGGCCATCCACCATGACGAGTAGCTCATATCGCACTTCCGCGTTGGGTCCGCTGTCAGCGTCGAAAGCCTGCAGTGGCAATAGACGCAACACCCCACCGGTATAGTTCTCGGGAGCCTGGACCACGAACTTGTCACTCACAAACATTGGTGCATTGTCGTTGTCATCAATGATTTTGATCTTGATGTGGGAATGAGTGATGTAATTGGGAGCATCCTTCAACGCAGCAGCCACCACGAAATTGTACTCGCTGTAAGCGTCGGCGTCCAGAACATCGGACACGATGATACGCCCGTCAGTGTTGATGGAGAACGGGAAGGACTTTGTGTGGTTCCCTGGTGGCACGATCGTGAATGTCACTGCGTCGCTGGTGGTTAACTTGACCTGCGCCGCCGTAGTATTGACGGGTGAGTCCTCGTAGATGCTGATATAGTAGACTTGTTGCGAAAACTCTGGAAGGGCGTGGTCCCCGTTGACTATGTGGATTTCCACAGGGATGGTGGCTTGCAGTGGTGGTATCCCGTGATCGGTAGCTTCCACGAGAAGCGTTACCACTTTGTTCTCCATGCCTGCAACACGGAAAACCTCAAGTCTTAATCACAGTTTTATTTGGTAAAATAATAAAAGTTTCACGTACCGTTTTTGATGGCTTTCCTACTGCGAATGGTCCCAGTGTGTTGATCGATTGCGAAAAGACCATGATGACCGCCTTGAGTCTTTTTGATGTTGTAAGAAATCGTTCCGTTCTCGTGCAAGTCTTTATCAGCAGCCTCCACCTTCAAAATGTTGGTATCCGCGGTTGTGTTGGACAGAAGCGAGATCGAGTAGGAAGAGCGCGTGAACAGTGGTCGTTCATCGTTCACATCTATAACAAAACTCCGGTGAAAATTTCGTTCAACCGCACAAAAGTACGCAGGCGTTCGAAAGCTTACCGGTCACTGTGAGGTTAACTTGGCAAAAGTCCTTCAGTCCTCCGACATCAGTGACTTGTACCCAGAACAAGTACGACTCTCTGCTTTCTCGGTCCAGAGAGCCGCTGACGGACAGATGACCCTTCTCACCATCAATGGAAACCACGTCATCATAGTAATCTCCAACTATGGAGTACCGTATTCTGCCGTTTAGACCAACATCTCGGTCCGAAGCTCCAATGGACCCGATGCGAGTTCCAATAGCCGAGTTCTCCGCGACCTTCAGACTGTACAGAGGCCAGTCACATTTCGGCGCATATCGGTTCGAGCTCACTGGGAGGATGTTGACGTCGGTCTTGCTCACGTAAACGCCATCAGAGGCAGCGACGACCAAATGAGTTGCTGCTTTCAGGAACCCTTTAGCGAACGAAGAGAACGTAATCCCACCTACAAAGAGAAACAGTTATTATAAGGCAATTTATCATAAATATCATTAGGCAAGAACTTGGAGAATCTTTCGTCACCTTCGGAATTTATAGTGAATATTCCGTCTTCGTTCCCTTCGATGATTTCGTAAACGACGGTGGGGTCTTCATCGCGATCCACCGAGACAACGGATCCGATCAGCTTGTCGGCTTGAATTTCGTCGTTCACAACGAAGTCATACGAGGATTGACTGAAGCATGGCGCTTGATCGTTGACGTCTGTGGAAGAAAAACGTTTCCTCCAATCGTGTTCAAAGAACTGTTGTTAATGCTTTTCGGTTTCATACCTTTGACTATGACGCGAAGGGTCATAACCGAGCTGTGCCGCGGATGTCCGGAGTCCGACACGATGATCGTAAGGTCCATTCGGTCCACGGTTTCTCGGTCCAGGCTAGTGGCCAAAGACACCACACCGCTGACTGGATCGATATGGAAGTAATCCGAAGCTTTAAAGCCATCGCCGGCTGAATGACCTTTCTGAATGCCGCACCGGAAGTACACGTCTTCGTCTTTCTTGGGTCGAACCTTGTTGTTGGCTTCTTTAGCAGCATCCTCCGACCACTGCAAAGTGTACTGCAACAGCGCGTTGTCCTTCGAGTCGTCGTCTTTGAAGGATGCACGGAATATCTGGCTACCAGGCATGGTTGATTCGCTAACTTTGACTGTTGCGAACGTCGTCCCATCTAAAATACCGCGATACTACAGATATTGCATATACTGAAGAGAGAAAAACAAAGTACCAGAAGCTCGCGGCGCATGATCGTTGACGTCCAAGATGTCCACTGTGATGTTCACCTCAGAGTACAACATTTCCCAGTGCACTGGATCCATCGCACGAACCAGTAAGACGTACTGCTTTTGGCTTTCGTAGTCAACTGGCTCCACAAGTCTTAATGTTCCTACACAGGCGAAAATATCAATTATTATTCATTTATTGATTCTTGTGTCTGATCAAAATCTTTGTTCGATACGGTGCATACTCTCTGTTTCAATAAATCATATTTTTTTTAGATTTTGAATACCTATTTTCAAGCTTCTGCTGTACGTGTAAGGGAAAAATCAAACTTAGCTTCCTACCAGTGTGGAAGTCGATATCGAAGTTGTTGAATGGGTCGCCGCCCATAATAGCATAAACCACTTTACGAACAGCATCAGAGTCATTTCCAGAGGTGTAATTGGCAGTAGTCGACGAGACCAGGGCGCCAATCTGGAGGTCTTCGGGGATCTTAACGCTATAGACGGACTGCGTGAAGTCGGGGGCTGTATTGGACAAAACACGCACTTCCACCACAGCCTCGGCAGACAACGAAGGTTGACCATAATCTGCTACTCCGATTCTCAGCGTCAAGACCTTTCCAATATCTTGCTCTTTCGACAACTTCCTTGCTAACATTAGGCCGCCTGTTGCATTGTCGACTGAAAAGCGTCCGCCTTGATTGTCAAGAAGCCAGTAATTCAAGGTTGCATTCTCGCCGTCATCATTGTCCAACGCGGTGATATTGGCGAACGACACCAGTTCTTTCGTCCGGTATGGAATGGCGATTCTGTAGACGGACTGAGTGAAGGACGGTACCTCGTTTGCATCTGTCACGGTAACCGTCACATTTGTGCGAGCAACTCGACGGATATTAAGGTGGATGCTAACTGCTTCGACCTGCAGAGTAACGTTCGGTGTCAGCTCGTGGTCCAGAGGCACACCGGTACTCGACAGCACACCCGTCACCGAGTTCAGTAAGAAAGCGGGATGACTGGTCAGAAGCATGTAATGCGTCTGTTCATTCAAGTAACGACCGATAATGGAAAGTTGCAGCAACGCTTGTGGAGTGACTTGGTTTTCTCGTAGAAGAACCAGGTAGGACGAGTTGGAAAATCTCGGTCCGCTGGTATCGAGCGGGACGAACGAGACGAAGACCCGAGCAGTGGCGGTAAACGCACCATCGAAGACCTGAACAACCAGCGAACGAATGCCGCTCTCGTTGGTCATTCTTTCGACGCTGAGAACCCCGGTTGACGAGTTGAGATGGAACAACCTGCCAGCAAAATTTCGTTGTAGGATACGCAGATTCGTTTTATTGATTACTAATATCATAATGAGCCGATAACATTTTTTTAGCGTACCGGTCAATGTTGCCACTCATCAGCTTGTAGCTTAATTCGCTCGTCGGTAGATTGTCCTTGTCGGTTGCGGTGACAATTCCCACTATACTGTTGGGGAATGCGGGACTTGTCATGGTGAAGTTGTACTCTTCGGCATCAAAAACAGGCTGACAGTCGTTAGAGTTGACGACGTCGATTGTCACTTTGGCCGATTCGGCTGACAGCAGTGGTGGCTGTCCGCTGTCACTGACTTGAACGTGAAAGATGAACTGCTTCCTTGTTTCGTAATCAACGGGCTTTTGCAGACGGATACTGCCTGTCGGCAGGATCTGGAAGTGCTCACGAGCTGTTGATTCCAGGATGCTGAAAGATAGGAGCTTGTTCAGGCCGTCATCTGGATCGGAAGCAGCGAGAATGATGGGTCGTCCACTAGAGTCGAGAACCATGGACCCGACAGGGGAAGACTCGCTGATACTGCCGATGATACTTGTAAAATTCAAACTTGGTGGATTATCTGCCAAGTACACAAAAAGTAAATTACATACTATTTCTGACAAATATAAACTTGTTTTCAGATATTTCTCATTTATTTGTTACCGTTCAGGTCTGTGACGAAGATTGTCAGTGTAGCCACGCTGATGTGGTCCGACTGACCAAAAGCCTTTACGACTAACGAGTACTTCCGCCTCTTCTCGTAGTCCAGGGCCGCACTTGTAGTGATGACACCCGTGGACGGGTTGATAGTGAACACGTCCTTTGAACCGTCGCCTTCGTCGGTGAGTTGATAAGACGTGAAGGACTGGGCCTCCACCTCCAAGACGGCAACGATGGTGCCTGCCGGCTGGTTCTCTCGGACGAAAGCGGTTGAGTGGTCTTGGGCGAACCCAGCCTTGTCTCGAACGGTATGGTCGACTTTCATTAGCATCACCGTAGCTGATGACAGCGGTGGAATACCCTTGTCCACGGCCTCCACTTTGACGGCGACTTCATCGTTTCCCAGTTTCTCGGCGGACTGCGTCAGCTTGATTACACCAGTTACGGGATCGATGGCGAAAAGCGACTGGGAATCCACCAGACGATAAGTGATTTCCGCATTCAGACCTGTATTAATACATGAAATATTTCTCATGTTTAACATAAGAAAGGAACAGTTTGTAGGAAAGACTGACCTGTATCGGAGTCAGAAGCCTCAACAGTAGCGATGACTGTTCCGGCCGGTGAACCGGCGGGGATATTAAGCGTCGAGGCCAGGTTGCGGAAAGCAGGATATCCGTCGTTCATGTCAATCACATTAATAGAAACCCTGGCAAGATCGAAGCGGGAATGGATACCGCGGTCCTTGACAAGAACGATCAGGGTGTGGTGAGCGGTGGTCTCGCGATCCAGACTTTCTTTCGTGGTGATGGTGCCCGTATTTTCGTCGATGGCGAACTTGGACTGGCTATCCGGACTGACAGATGAGTAGATGCTGTACAGCAGCGCCTTGTCCTCGTCCACATCGGATGCGGCTACTCGTGTAACTTCCGTTCCTGGTGGAGAGTTCTCGGCGACAGATGCGATGAAGGACCGCTTGTGGAATTTGGGCCGATGCTCGTTAACGTCCGAAACGTGGATGCGCACAATCGTCTTGACCATGTGGACACCATCGGTGACGTTGATGGTTAGGGTGTAGTTTTGGCGAGTCTCCCAGTCCAGAGGACGTGCGACGATAAGACTGCCGCTGTTTGGTCCAATGTGGAAATGCTTCTCTGGATCGCCATCTGTTTGAATCCAGGCCACGGTTAGATAGATTGCATAAAAAATGCGTCGGAGAAGTATGTACTTACCGACGATGTAGTACCACAGGTAATCTCCATCCGGGTCTTCCGCTTCGAGGAGCAAAACCATGTGACCGACTGCTTCGTTCTCGAGAACTTGCGCATCGTACAACGGCAGGATGGTTGGCGGTCGCGTTGACGGAAGAGGAATAGGGGAAGGTTCGAGGACGATCCGGAGCGTCTTCTTGAGCGTAGTGTCTTCTGGGTCTGACGCCTTTACCTGTAGCACGCATCGTTGTGTGACCATAGTACTCGACATCGAAGTGACAATCAGATTTTTGTTGTGGAACTTCGTAGAGCTTAGACCGGAGCCACTTACCACGACATTGTAGTCATCGCCGACATTCAAGGCCTGGACAGCAAAGACCTCGCCAGTCTTTGCATCAATGCGGTACCGTTCGTTTTCGGTCTTCTTCCCCACCAGAGAGAACTGAATGGCGGCATTCGTTCCGACATCAGTATCAAACGCGATGATACGGAACAGCGGTAAGGCTTTCGGAGGTTTCCAAGAGGGTACCACATAGCGCTGAAGATGTTCCTTCAGGAAAGCCACGGCGGAATCTTGGACGTCTTGTACGGCCACAACGATTAGCGTGACGGAAGTGAGGGGCGTTGGCTCTCCATTGTCACTGATCGTCACCTGCAGATAAAGATACAGAATTATGCAGAACTTCCAAATAACTCTAGGTTGATTGTTAGACAAAAATCAGTGTGCTGAAATGAAGTTTCACGTACCTCTAACGTGTGTTCCGTTTGGGTTTCCCGATCAAATTTCCGACTGGTGGTCCGTATCACGCCGGTCTTCTCTTGGATCGTAAAGAAACCTTGTGGGTTTCCGGCCGTAATCTTGAATGTAGGCTGCGAGTTGCTCGATGAATCCGGATCAAAAGCTTCCAGCCTCGCCACAATGGTGTCAGCGGGACTGTTTTCCGGGACGCTCGTATAGTAAATTGGTTCTGCCGTCAGGGCTCGGTTATCGTTCACATCGCCGATATTGACGTAGACAAACAGGACAGATGATTTGGGAATGACAGCGGTATCTCGAGCAACGATCTTTAGCCAGTAATGCTCCTGGGTTTCCCGGTCAAACACTGATGCTGTCCGAATGGTTCCTGGAACAAAAGAGAGTCCAAAATTGAAATTTTTCGATGTATGGTTGATGATGATCGTCCGAACAGGCGTTGTCTATGTTTTGCCGATAAGCTTTTCTTCATGTTTGAGTTCAAAGCCAAGACTATGGACAAACACAACCATCTGGCGCAATCATGATCCGATATAATAAATTCATAATACAAATCGAGAAAGCTTTCAACGTATGCAAATGCGAGCAGATTTCAGGTTTGACATGACAGATCAGCAAGATGCTTATCAATCCTTGACCATTTTGCTTGAACTTTGCTGACTGCCTATGTTTGTGGCGACGCTGCAAAACTATTCAGTCAAGTCCAGTATGTACCTTCGTTGTCCATTCGGAAGAGATGCAGTCCCGAACCGCCGACCAGAGTGTACACAATCCCGTCCCCATCCTCGTCGACAGCTTTGACCTGAGTCACAAAGGTGTCTGCCGGCTGGTTCTCAAGCACGCTAGCCGAGGTCACGAAATCTTTGAACTTTGGCGCATGCAGGTTCTCATCGACGTCTTCCACACGGACTTCAACTACACGGAAAAACAAACAATTATAAACAAACAGCACCCATAGGATTATTACTTTGCGATAATTTATTTGAGCCGTAATGTCCCGTTAATGTGTACGACCTTGCTTAATGCTCTATTTAGTTATCGCAGTAATTCATTTGGTGAAAAGTTGTGACTAACCCCACAAAGTTGCCGAAAGCGACGGTTGTCCTTTATCCGTGGCGATAATGGAGAAGTTGTAAAGGGATACGCTTTCGAAGTCGAGCGGCGCTATGACGGACAATGCCCCAGTCGTCGCTTCCACGGCGAAAGGCAGCGCAGCGTGGTGGTCAGCCTTGTTATCATTTTTCCGGTTGAACGCTGCTGATCTATGGACCGGAATATCATTTTCGACACCCAGAGAGTACACTGGGCTTCCGTCGACGGTCTGCACGAATGCAAAGACCGCACCCTGGACAATGTCCTCTGGGAGCGCAAATTTCATCAACTGGACGGGAAATTGGGGAGCATCATTTGTATCGTTCACAACAATTACACATTCGGTCGTCAATGTCCGTGGATAGTCAACCGCGCCGTCGGAGGCGGCTACACTGAATTTGTGTGTTTTGACCAACTCGTAATCAAGCGGCGCAGCCACTGTGATTAATCCCGTGTCAGCATGGATGGCAAAGGCAGAGCTCCTATTTGGTATTCCATATGACACTTTCCCATTACGGCCTTCATCGGGATCAGTGGCATGGACGCTGCCCACCGCTTGACCGATCGAAGCGTCCTCTGGCACGGTGAAAAAGCAACCTCTGCCATCGAAGACCGGCTCTGCAAATGAAAGAGTCAACGTTAGTGCCGCTCTTACCAAAATGGAAGCGGGGCGAACAATTTCAACCAGATTGTTTCTGAAGTGGCGCACGTTGTTAGTGGTATTGGCCGGAAGTGCGCGCCGCTCGGAAAACGATCTGGTTGAGTTTGCCGAACTCTCCTATTTCTACATTCAATAGATTTTGCCATGATAAGGAAGTGTTTATGATACCGAATTTCAAATTAGATTGTATAATAATATAGTACAGTTCGGAAAAATTTTACCGTTGTCATTTTTGTCGAGAATTTTAACGGTAACGATTTTCGAGATGCTTTTGACTGGGTCGCCGCTGTCCGAGACGGTGATGTTCAAGATATGGACAGCTATCCTTTCCCGGTCGAGTTGTCTTGCCACACCAAGTTGACCCTCGGGAGTAACTCGAAAATAATCACCCTCCGTGGAGACGGTATATCGCAGCAGGGCAGAGTACCCGTAATCTTCGTCGAGTGCTTTCAGCTGTAACACTTCACGTCCAATCTGCGTATCTTCGTCCAGATGAAGGATGGCCGGCAGTTCCGGGCTGAACTTTGGCGTCCTTCGATTACCCAGCGCCGCCTCGGGTGTGTGAGGAAACGTGTCGATGCGGGCATTATTATCCCTCGATTTCTGGATTTGCGCCGCATGAAGGCTCGCCTGCGGATTGTTCTGACATTCGATCCGGCTTGGAGCATCGTCCATGAAATGCAGCATCGCTCCCACGTCGTCTTCCTTTTCATCCTGAAGTGTAATGTTAATCCACATCGGCTCCGAGTCGAGCAATCCGTCAGAGGACGACACTTGCAGATTAATCACGCGATTAGCGTCAGAGCTGCTGCTGTTGAACGCGGCCAAGTCCTTCGTCGACCCACATAGCAGCCTAACTTCTCCGCTCGTTACGTTCACTTCGAAGCATTTGCCAATGTGGTCCTCGTCATATAGCAGTTTGTACGTGATTTTTTCAGCGTCGTCCTCATCGGGATCAATGGCTGATAGGGTCATTAGCTGCGTATTAGGCCGCATCACCGCGCTTCCCTGACAATCCCATTTGCGGAAAAAGGGTGCATTGTCATTTTTGGGCTGGAGCTTGACGATCAGCGAAGTCTCGCTTTCACGATGAAAAGGCCGGCCCGCATCTGCCGCGCGGATGCGGAGATGATACTCGCGTCGGTCCAGCTCATAGTCCAAAGGCCGGCTTAG
Source organism: Ramazzottius varieornatus (assembly GCA_001949185.1). Classification (NCBI taxonomy): domain Eukaryota; kingdom Metazoa; phylum Tardigrada; class Eutardigrada; order Parachela; family Ramazzottiidae; genus Ramazzottius; species Ramazzottius varieornatus. The sequence continues at coordinate 4,203,790 of BDGG01000004.1, forward strand.
GATAATCTTGCCCGTATGAGCCTCCACTTTAAAGGGTACTTCATTCAAATTAGCCAGACTGTAACTGATTACGGCGTTATCTCCTTCGTCGCCATCTCGCGCTGATGCAATGTGGACGACATGTCCAGCTGGGTCATTCTCGGCGAGGAACGCAACAGCGTCCGATTGATCAAATACAGGATCTGCAAATACAACAAAATCGATAGATAGATTTTGATCAGACTCCCTAATGAATGACTCGATTATCCAACGAGGAAGCCAAGGGAATAGCGGCTATTTTTCCGAAACATAAAGTAAACTTATTTTGAAATGTTGGCAACACCCAGCTAATTAGGAATGGCAACAGAAAAATGAAAAATTCATCATATAATATTCGGCCAAAATTCAAAGATATTTTTTTTACTTGGTTTTATTACTGTGCTATAAAAATTAGCTACTAAATTCAATTTTTAGGAAATTCACCATTGGCCTTTTTCTCAGCAGTGTATTCACCATTCAAACAATAGCTACAATCTAACGCTCCTATAATTCTTTCAAATTTGCATTTTATTAGCGGGAGTCAATTGTTAAACGAAGAGCGTATCGAGTTGGAACACTCGAACTGACAGCTGGCCAGCCGGAGTTGATCACCCAGCGAAAGTCAAGGCCAGCCGGCACTTTTATATTACACAGGCACAGCACGGTCACTTACCACTGTCATTTTCATCAGTAATGCGACATGTGATTTTCGTTGTTGCTGATTTCCGCTGTCCCATGGGAGCGCCATCAGTGGCCGTAATATCTAGCTCATAAATGTTCCGTATTTCTCGGTCCAGAGCCTTTGCCAATATTATCCAGCCTGTCTCATTATTGATCCGAAAAGTGTCCGTCTTGGTGGAAATATCGTATGTAATCCGCCCATTCCGTCCAGAGTCACCATCGACCGCCTGCGGCACTTGAGCCACGAAAGAACCCACTGGAAGACCTTCGGACGCTTCAAATACAGTGTGGTCTGTGGAGAACTTCGGACCGTACTCGTTAGCCAAAGCCAGCGACACGTTCACAACCCTCGAGCTCGATTTCGGTGGTATTCCTTTGTCTGTCGCAGTTAGGCGAAGTCGAACGGTATCAAGTTCGCCGACGAGGCCTCTGCGAGGCGTCCGGATGTAGTACTGACCGGGAGTCCCCGCACCACTGACGTAGAAGTACAGACCTGAAACAAAATTACCACTCCCGTTAACCCTAATACAGTATTGCGAGTCAATGGTCGCTACATGGTAGTAGATCGGACGTGGGTGAATGATTTGAACAGATCATTTCGCAAGTGGCGCACACTTTCGGTCAACAGCAATGGAAACGTGCGCCGCACCGCGATCGTATCATTTATTTCGTTACACTGCATTTGAATTTTCGTCTGATGTTATTGTGGGAATTCAGATGTAAGTCATTGGTAAGGGCAAACAGGAACGCGTTAGATTTATGTCTAAGAATTTGTGATGTCAGGTGGAAGTTATTACCCGTCTTGGATTTGTTCAGGTTATGGCTTTCTTGGCTTTCCTCCACCACGGTTAAGTCAACATCGGTGGAGCAAGTCACCGATGCCAGAGTATCCGGGTGAGACTCGGCAAACATGGACGGCAGGGTATGGACGGCGATGAAGGGCGCATTACGGTGAACGGGCCGAACTTGGATCAACACTTGAGCAGAAGAAGGCGTTTCGCCAAATTTTGATTTGGACTTCACAGCGCGATCACGAGCTATTACTGTCAAGACGTATTCTTTCTGCACGTCAACATCCGGTCGTTTTATCGCAGAAATGACACCTGACAAAAAACACTTGTCGTAATGAGGGGTAATCATGGCGGACCACATTACACGTCCCTATCGGACAAGCAACACCTTCTCATAAAACAATCGACTCTAAAGTTAGGTGTCAAGATCAAACCACATCTCGAACGAGACTCTCTTTACTCACCTGTGCGTGAATGGATGGCAAACGTCGTTGAGGGCTCCGATAGCACGTAATAAATATCGCCTAGAGAACATCATCATAAGCCAAATCCATCCGAAGACTCTCAAAATGGTCGCGTACCGTTCAGTCCCACGTCGGCATCCGTTGCGGTCACCTGTATGACGGACTGGTGAAGAGGCTGGTCCTCGGAAATCTCCACACTATAACGTGTAGGATAGAACAGCGGACTCAAATCCTACAACAAAAGAGTAGTAAACCAGGGAACCGAAGGCAAAAAGTTAGTAGTCCGAACGACCGAAGGAAGCACATACATTTCGGTCCTCGACCTCGACGTTTACGTTGGTCTGCGCCACAAGTTCCGAATGCCCCTTTACAGTAGCTTCTATCACGAGCTCATGTAATGGGTCGAGCTCTCGATTCAGCTTGTTATTTGCGTTGATTCGTGTCTTTAGAACGAGGAAGCAAAAATTTCCGATGTTCCTCGGGACAGGACGGAAGATCTTACGCTTATCACCGCTGATTATTCGATAGCGGACTTCGAGACCTGGGTCCGTGATAAGTATTCCCATTCGGTCTGATGATATGCTGGGCGTCGTGTAAGCTTTTCCATCTGGACTTTCCGGAATGCTGACGTTATATACAGGCTGAGTGAACTTGAAAGACAACGGGCTGATGGCATCGCAACCTGGAAAAAACAACAATTTAACAAAAATCATGAACGCTCTCTGGGACAAAGTGGACGAGTTGAACTTTTCGTTTCGTCCGTCCTCCATAAAGCGAAATTTATTGACTGAACTTTACATCCAAAATGTTTCCGTCAAATTAAATAATTGATTAAACTCATTTGAATCGTACGCGGAAGTTCTAGTATTACCAGACAAAAATGCCAGTAGTGCAGTTATCCAATATCCAAGATGGAAAACCTTCCAACGCCACCTCCATTTTCTGAGGTGCAACATCATGCGGAGTCAATCGCACTTCTGAAGAAATATCCCCGAAGGAGTCGTGGCATCACTTCCGGCGCGCCAATTCATCCACTCCTCTCACGTACTCTTTGTAGCGAACGGAAGGAAGTCAACTTGTACAGCGTCTGCAAGATATAAGCAACAAAACAGAAATTACATCATGTGTGATACAGCTGCCAGTCAAAAACGAAAACATACACGAATAAGATGAGCATGACGTCTGCCGCCGAGACAAAGACACAGCGGACAGAGACGAAAACAAACTGGCGGCGTTCGCGCGTGAGAGAACCAAAAGAAAATATACCAAACTACTCAAAAGTCACGCACAATTTTCTTCGACAGTTAACCCACTATATACAGCTAATCCAACAGTTGGTAATGTCAACACTTTGATACAATATCCTGAACAAAAAGAAAAGACATGTATAGCAGCGTGGAGCTCATTTGCCTTTCCGCATCGGTGCCAGACAACAAATAGCCAAAATAAAGAACCCGCGACAGTTTGGTATCGAGATACGGATTCTCAGTTCAACAGCCGATTAGCTATCATGTCTATGCTATGATAACAGGTTGCACATGTCCCGCAAGAGAACAGCAACCCAAATATTACCCAATTATCCGTCAACAACTGCCGGCCAGGATGAGAATTGCACACTGCATTCCGCGCCGCTTTGTCATACCTTCAGCCAGATAAGGCGTCTCGAAACTTTCAACTTTGCTCCATATTCGACAACACAAAACAAGGCATAAATTCTGGCCCACAAATGGTCGCTTGTGATTTACAAGTAACAACCATAAAATGTCATAAAAGTGTCGGCGATAAGGTGGCCAATAATGCTGACCAGTTCCGGCTAGAGATACACCCGAATATATAATGCGCGCGGTCTAGAGTCCAAGAAAATCCCGTTGATCGCTCTCCAATATTGTTGAAGGTTATCGGAAATTCAGATGTGAAGTTAATCCCGGCACACAAACTGTCGAAATGATTACAGTTGGGCAGCTAGCATAAATGCCTTGTGGTCTGTCAAGGCAAAGAGAAACTCACTCACTCTCACTCTTCTGGCGATAGTGACCACTCGACCGCGTCCAGAGCCAGCAACAGCTCGCTCGATTGCTCGCTGCCTCTTTCCTCCTCCGACCAGCACAAAGCTTGCTCATCTCTCAAAGAGGAAAGCAACCTTCAAAGCATTCTCTCTGCTTTTCGACAGCAATTATAGTCTTTCAGGGCAGAACCAAAGGGGCAGTTGTACTAGCATTATCGTCGACGGATCAAACGAAAGCTCTGACCGATGGCTATGTATCGTTTGCACTTTCCACGGCTGTCCCGACACATTCATGTTCCAGCCACTAAAACAAAGACCTGCGTGATGCTACAGCAGAATTTCATTCACAAGAAAATATTCCGTTAATTTCACCTGCAGATATTGAGTCACGGTAGACGGAGTACCACGAACCGGAAGTCAACAAGACAACGGGGGACCAAACGGAAAGGTGGAAGGCACTTAATTGGCCTTCTCGATTGATGTTGACCACGACAAATACGAGTCAAAAAGCCTCAAAGACGTCGGTCTTGTTATCGTAAGTAGCCGACTGAGACATAATGCGAAGCATACAGAGAAGTGGTCAAGCAGGAAACTTAAAAATTAGGCCAACGTCTTCCACTTACCCGTGTAAACCCGATATTCAGTCCGCTATATATTGCTCAAACACGCCCAGCACACACATGGAGATATTTTATTCATCTGCTTTGAAGATCAAAGCGTCGAAAGCCGATTCAAAATAATATACACCGGTCAAGATGCATCCGTGGATGTATCAAGCGGCAATTACGACGGAAAAAGAGTCTTGCTTTGCCGGGGAACTCAAGAACGTACATGCCACTCGCATTACCCAAACAAACAGCGCGAACTGATACCAGAGAAGTATTCTCACTCTTCATTCGTCTAGTCTATCAAGACATACCGTAGCAGTCATGTCAGAGACTTTCAGCATTATAATAAGCGACAGAAGTGGGGCGCGGGCTGTAGCTGATATAAAACATAATGTTATTTCAGCAAGCTTTTTGGATTCATATTGCATGCAGACACGCATACAAACACAGCATGCAAGAACCATCACGATGGGCGTAGTCCTTCTTATCACGAGAGTATCCTGCCGTGGGTCTGCGCGGGTGTATAGGATCACATCACTTTATCAACACACCGGTGTATGTATCTGACAAGGTGTACTACACACGAAGAGAGCTAATGAAAAACATCAAGAAATGATCCGCAGAGTCAATCATTTTACTGTAATGTGAAACGTATTTTCTTTACGACTTTGTGACATGGTGGATACCGTAACAGGTAAGACCGGTTATGTTACAACGCTCCTCTTTCTCATACGAACGCTCCCAACCTATTCTCTATTGCGGTGAAAAGAGATATCAATGGATGGTTAATACAATATAGGCTCGTGATATTCGATACGCGATCACTTCGCTCCATAACAAAACACCTTAACGAGCTGGCAAAGCTTTGACATGATAAAGCTATGATTACATTATGGCTTTTCCGGTCTGATACGTTTGTAAAATCAGGCGTTAAAATGAGTGCCACAAATCTTTCTTCTCAACACCAGGCATGAATCCGCATGATATAGGCGCGTGCTACCGAGCCACGTTTTTACAACAGGTGTATGAAAACGTCTAGTTTCTTTCGTTTTGCCATCAAGCCACTTTTCGCCTCGCAAAAAAAGAAGAAAAGTTTTACGATTATATGCTCAAGTTGGTCAGGCAGCAGGGTCGAACAAGGCCATATCTTTTTCGGCTACTTTCGCCTGAAATTTATGGCCCGTATCAGTTCATGCATGTATCATAATTGCGACCAAGACGAGTATGGATGATCTGGGCGAGCTGCGACACGTCAAGATCTTAACTGCAGCCACTTTTTTCTCAAAGCAACGTGTCGTCTTTTAATGGTGGCACCGTGGTAAAAGACTATAGTAATAATAAATGGGTGTCCCGCGTCGTGATCTGATTTTCGTGCTGATCAGAAGTCACTGCTACTTAAAAACGCATTCCATCCTTCCGTGAGCCTACGATTTGATAGTCTCCCGGGTCCCGTGTAAATAATTAGCAGCGTCAACGCCATAGACTCGGAGACCCGCCTTCTGCTTTCCCGATAAAATTAGCCTATGGAATGCTGAACTCTTATCGAAAGTTCGAAAACGGTTCGCTTTCAAGTGCAGAGTAATTTACAGAATTTCTCCGCGAGGAATATATCGTCGACTCTAACTATTTCACCGGTCTCACCCGCAAAACTCAGATAAGTCGATGCATACTTCGGCGCAAAAAGGGCCGAGTAGTGCGATTTCTCATGCCAGGATACGCCCAGTTTAACACCCTCCAAGAATTTAGAATTCCATCAGCTCGCAGTATAATCCTGGTTAAGCTTTCGCAGATTTCAAAAAGTCAGTTATATCGATGAGAGGCGTTGTTGCAAGACGAAACCTCATCTCCTGTTTACAGTATCAAATTATTGTCGACCGAAGCAATTTCATTGTTGGCAGTTATGACTGCCACTTCCCATCAGGTCCGACTGGCTGCACTTTACACCTTCTCAGCCCAGCAGAACCAATCATTTTTAATGTCTTTTCTTAAAACTTCACAACACAAAAGGAGCATGGCCGCGGTGCGTAGTCGACGATAGGTCCGAAGAATGGGAAGTAACGGCGGTAATTTCCTGTCCGTACGTGGGGTTATTTTCAGCAATTTACAAGCACTCTCCCTGATTTTCTTCTCCCACGCGTCTCACCAATATGTTCTGCTGACAATGCGGGTCAAACAGGGCAGGTCAAACAAAGAATGGAAGCAACCACATCGTGTTGTGCACAAACCAAGACGGAAGACGGTCCGGAGACCAGCCCACCCTCGGGAAGGTCCTTTATTCGGGCCGGAAAATCAAAGGGATGAGAAAATGACAAGCCTACCTGTTCGGTGAGGTGTAAAGATTGCCCCAGTCCAGCGACGTTCAGCAGCCGACAGCTTTTCCACTCGAGGAGGTTTGTCGTCCCTCTCGCCAAATTAGATTTGAGGATGCCCCGTCGCGGTGATTTAGAATTCCATCAGTGTGCCTAATGCAAGGGAAAACGATGCGAGATGATGAGACTGGTAATCATCCGGCAAAAGGGACATTGCATGGCCAGCAGCCAGTAAGTTAACAAGTTATAAAGCTGGGGTTATAATTTACAAGGACAGCAAACACGGAGAACCAAGCAGTCCATTTATTCCAGCGTGGACTACCCAACTGAGCCAGCGTGGGAACCAGAGAGCAACTAACGATAAGCTAGAGCACTCGTCGTCGATAACGTTGTGGAACGACTGGGGCTTGACTCATCAGGCTGGCACACACCACAGTACAAGTACAAGCAACTTGACTTTTCTAAACTGATTAGCAAAACGGCGGCAACGTGTGATGGCGCACTCGCAGTGTCCGGCCAACATGCCACGCTGTGTTTTTTATGCAACATCAAACTAAGTGTTTGTGTCAATAATATTGATGGGCATGTGTCGCAGTTACTGGCCATTGCGGTCAGCCATGTTCGAGTAGCACAGTACGGTGCCGTCATGAAGACTGCTCACTAATCCATTTTTTTCGAGATTTCTCACTTGACCACAATCAAGCGAAACCGTTGCACAGACACGGAATACGATAAGACCTCCACTTAAACTATGCAAGAATTACATATCGCAACGTGTAATCGATATCGCACCCGCTGTTCCGCCCAGTAAAAACTACGCGAGGAAAAAATGCTGGCGCCGGTCAATTTCTACAAATAGTTCTCCGCAACGTAAAATTCCTCGATAAGGTTCATATGTTACACTAGTACCAAACTGCTATTACATACTGATCGATAAATTTTATACACGAAAATTTTGGTAGCTAACCCGAGACCTTCCAGGGAACATACTTGAACCTCAATGCTCCAACTATATTATCGCGGTATACATCGTGCTTCAGACAGATTTAATTGGGTACTTCAACACTAGATCCGGTACCCACGAGTTTGAGGTCGGGGAACCCTGGAAGATTACAAAGGGGATCTCAGTGGATCGTCATCATCGAGCTAAAAGCTGTTTTTATAAGCGATTGTGCGGAACGACCTTAAAGTCCTCAAGCTTACAAGCAGTAATATCTTCCCGGCTAATTGGTTCTCCGACAAAGACCTCATGCGTCGTTCGGTTCGCGGCATCGAACTTCACTCATTCGTTTCCGCGGATCGTATGTCCGCATTATTTCTACTGTGCAGGTGGGTAGCTGGCTGACATGAACATAATACTATATGTCATTAGTAAGAATAGCATGGGCTACTCTAACGTCTCCACTGGTCAACGTCTTTACAAGGCCAAACTGGATCAACAGACCCACAAGTGCCGGCATATGTGAGATCAACCGAGCACCCGCTGTCAACTATGGTGACAAGCTGTGATGGCTTTGTGCTGTAATTAACTGCCTAATACAACCAAGAACTTTTGAAAGTCCGCCGGTTCTTGGCGCTTTTCAGCGTGAAATTGAATACCTCTTCGGCCAGATCCTGTCAAATCTAATCCATCACAATCACTCGCAATAGCTAGATTACGATTAGCCTATCGTGCAAGGCGTGCATGGCTAGCGTTATATATGCGCCGATTCGGGCTCTTGTTAAACGCCACAGATTTTAGTATAATTTGCTTGGCATTATGATATCGATTAAGCTCTTTGGGCTCGACCCAAAACGCCGCACTTGAACTTACCCGACGCATTAGCACACCTCGGAAAGCCATTATCTATACCCTTTAAAATCAGTCTATTTTCAACTGGACCAAAATCAAAATTCTGATGTGTGATGAATAGAAATATTATTGACCTATGCATCGTAAAATACCCAATTAACGGGCACAACAGGCAGTCCAACTGGCACACGGTCCTTCTCGGAATATCCGATCCGCATCGCAGTCGCTCTCGTTACTTTTTGGTCGCTCATAATGATTGTGAATGACCACTCTGAGTCTCTTGTAAATGATTAACGATGGTCGTCGAAGCTGAGCTGCTTGTTCTATATTTCGCGATATTAATCTGGCGATGAGCATCTGATCGAGGGATGCGCCTTCTCCTTACATCCCCATAACGTCAACACCGAGTGTGTGCTCAGCCGGAATAATGGATGATATTCGCGCATGCAGATCGCGTGCATGTTTACCAGGACACAATTGTCGACACTTCAGTATTCCGCTAAGCAGGCCACAAAGAACTTCTAGCCATTAACCACACTAGGCCAAATCCCAAGGCTGTCGTTCCTGTTCTTCAAAAAACGTTACACTACCCACTATCACTTCCGCATGAGACACACAACTGTCGACTAGTCGAGAACGTCAACGGAGAAAGTTTGCCAAGATTATCAGTACAAGGAAAACTCCCCACCTGTCTTTGGCGTAGAAGGCAGTAAGACCTAATCACAAAGGACGAAGCAACGTATGGTTTTCCGCTTGAGTTATCGGCATAACAGGCGCTGCTGGACATCGTTCAGACACCAAATGACCTCATCCCAGCAGGTACCCAGACATGCGAGATAGACTCTTCAGGCAATGTGGCAGAGCGAGGGCTCTTCTGCCACAGAAGAAGCGTCTCACATTCCACCTCTAATGAGCATCCCGATATGTCCGTATCCATACCAATTAACAATCTCGAAAATTAATCACGTTATCTAATGTCGATCAACTGCTCGTCATCATTAAAACGCTATATACTTCCTCATGCCTTTACGTCCTGTCACTTAATCGAATCTGTTCCAAACCGTTCCATGTGGCGCACGAATACAGGCTAAACAACAAGCAAAACCCGAATCTGGGTTTCGGCACCGCAGAAATCGCGTGAGATACAATGTATTTAACCCCTTACCCCTTTAAGTTCGTCGACGTGATCAAATACCAGACATTTATAACCGATACGGCACAACGCAACACTTCATCGAACGCCCACAATCCAATCCATAAAGTAGTACAATAGGACAGATACCGGATCCTCCGATGATGGAGCGATGCTATAACATCGAGTGAAAGTGAGTCCATAGAAAAATCAAAGAGTGGTCGCTTGGGGCTTCAAATAAATTTTGAATTCACGCTGCCATATTGTAACAGCACTGACATATGCTTGAAAGAACGTCAATGTAGTCAGTCGTACTGTATAATACTAAACCAGACGCTCGAAGCTATACTAACTTAGCTGTTATCAAATATCCGTCGGATCACTCTCTTTGCACTTTCTTCAAGATCGTTCAAGAAGAAGAGGGAATAAATACGTTCGGTATCTCCGGAACAGGGTTAGCCAGATGGTTATTACTTCCGATCGGATCTTCCTCCGTAAGACCTTGTTGATAGCTGGGTCGCGAACGTCGAACGGACTCTTTCAAATAAATGGGTGGCAATTTATTCCACCCACAGTGACGTACGATCACCTTCGCCGCGGTTAAGGCTAGCCATAAGATGCATAATCCTACAGCTGCTGACAGTGTACATGTCCCCTTTATTAGCTTAACGGATCAATCGACGTGTGTTTTGTCCGTATATTCATGAGGTAAAGCTTTCTTGAGAGAGCTCAGGAAGACATCCAAATTAGTTGTTAGGTGGGTGGACTGAAATCGGTCAAGAGCTTTCTCCAATCAAGCGCTCAATTGCGTTTTGACTGGCAATGGAGACCGCTAAGAAGAAGCTCATTATCCTTATCCATCCTTATCCAAGACTCTAATAAAGAGGCCATAAGCCTTGAGACGTGTCATCATTCTTCCCATAAGAAACTGTCGAGAAATACTCTGGAAAGAATCTTCCGTATTTTGAGGAAACCGCAGGTTCGCTACGACCCACCACAACTCAACACTCTTTTTTCCTTTGTCTTATGTATAAACTCAATCATACCGACCATACAACGTTGAATCTAGGGCCTAAGAAACCGAAACCCTGTAATTCCACGAATAATTTTGCCAGGCGAAATCATGTCTGCGGAACAGGCTGGACATCGGAAAGTGGTGGCGGCACTTTATCCCGAAGCCCAAGCTAAGCTTTTGTGGTAAGCTCAACGAGATACTGATGACGGCGTCGACCAACGACGGTCAGATCGGCTGGAGACTATTCATGGAAACTGGCAATGGAAACGCGTCACAGAGTGGTCAATGCAGGATAAGCGCGACATGGTCTCCCCGAAATCCAACCGAGCCAGACTGAATGATGCTCTGTTTACATCCCTCCATGTTTTCGCCTTTTCCGAGTTTACTTTGCCCATGTATTTTTCTTGCCTCGGCTGAGCAAAAGGTGTCACAAGTGCGGTTTAAGTGATCAGTTTGAACAGCCGTTTGAAAGAAGCCAGAAACCAGTTCCCGACTAAAAGATCCTTAAAGAAATCACCCTAAATTTGCTTTACACCTTCTTTCCGAAGTTTCAAACTTGCCTTCTTGTTTGCTTCTTCCGTTGACGTTTCGCCTTGAGAAAATAAACAGACAACGTTCTTTACTCAGTTCTCGCCAGAAAAAGCCTAGAAATACGTTTCCTGTTGAACCCTCAAACACAGCACACATTCTGATTAACCGGGGAATATCAAGTATTTTGGAATCACCGAGCTTAGAAAAATTAGTTATGAATCAATTATGCGTTGTATTCATTATTGCTCCATCGGACAGTCAGTTTCACATTTTTAACCCCCATTAATCAACGGTCGTCACGTCGCGGAATAATTTTCAACTCAATTTCATATGCAACAGCTAATGCAAGCACCGCGCACTTGTTTAGTATTCTCTCAACATTCGATTGTCACTACTTCAATACGCCATGTAGGCGGATAATTTCAACGACAACGCCCAACATACACACCGGTACACCACAAGAAACTTCCAGACGCCCTAATCATACCGTTCAAACAAAATCAGTCCCCGAGAACTTCACATACACAACAAGATACGGGCCGAGCCTGCATGCAACAACCGGCGAAGAACCCTGAACGCTTCTTCTCAAAGAACCTCTGACGCACTCAAACAAACCACGCTAGAACTTACCTCGAAAGACGAGGATCTTTGCGGTCGCGGAGGATAGTCCAAAGGTGTCCACTAGCGTAGTCCCGGGTGGAGAGATGAAGGCTTTACCATGGTTTGTTGGTTTCACTACAGCTTCCTACGCATTCTGGAAGAGAAATGATGTCGAACCGGTGTTTTCGTCAGAGGACAGTCTCTACTAATGGATAGCAAATTCAACTGTTTCAGGTTAAACGGAATAATGGCTGTTGTGAAGGTTGCTGTTCAGGAAAGCAAACACTAGCCAGCCATCATTACTGAGCTTGAACAGTACATGCGTGTATGGCATGTCCGTTTGCACAGTTTGATCAAGTAGGTTGGAAGGAGCAATGATGGAGGGGAAGGACCAGAAACGGTGACTGGACACATCATCGTCATTGCTTTTAATCCACTTAACAACGTCTTCACCAAAGCCCATATCCTTAGCTCTGAAATGAAGCAGATTCATTTCAAGAGTTCAGTTGGTGAAGATCGATCAGGGGAAGCCGGACAGGAGCATGTGGAGCCGGAAAAAGCAGACGGAAGAATCCGGACATGTGTCGCGTAATCATTAGGCGGATTTGTAGTTGACATAATTTTCCATATTTCCAGCTCGCCATTCAGCCATTCCATTTGTAAACTTCGAGTCAATCGAGCGCTTGCACTAAATAGCCTTCCCTTCCTTTGACGTTTCGCCTTCCTCCCCCTCTATCGCTTTCCCCTCGACCATCACTGTAAATGTAAGGGGATGAAGATTAAGCTATGATGGCGTCGTCATCCATGCAATTTCCATCACGTTCTAATCGGACTCTATTAGGCTTTCGTTGTTGTAGTCCTCCCAAGAAATCGATTCCAGACGAAAGCTGGAAGCAGTCTTCTCGAGTCTGTCACTGCTCCTAACTTAAACATTCACTCGGACTGCTCTTCCTTGCAGACTCCGAAGCTGTCCGCTGTTGCTGCAAAGGAGAAAGCAAGATGTGGCAGTCCTCGTGTATTCACATGTTACCGACTTACAGTAATTGGCTACAGCCTCGATCCGTAACGGGCCTGTAAGAAGAACACCAGGTATCTCCTGCGGCAGGTCGGAAACAAAGGAGTGACAGGATTGAGAGTTCTAAAAGTTGAACGAATAATCCAGACCTGATAGTTATATCGATACCTTAGCGGAAACAGCGGTTACGTAAACACTGAAGCACCTGGCGCCATCTGGTGTGCTAATGGGCAACGGTCCGAACCACTGATGAGCTGCTGAACCTCCCATAGCCGAATTCATTGCTGAGTTGATTGACAATCAATTCGGCTATGGGCGGTTCAGCAGCACATCAGTGGTCCGAACGGATTCAACGGACCGCTATCCTTTGAAGGCTTCCGTTCCGCAGGAGCTGCCTGTTATGGCCTGCCAATTTGGCTCTACAATTGCAGTACGCGTTTACAAATTTACGATTATTTTACGTAATTGGAAAAACGTGTAAACTCTCTTCTTTGACCAGTGCGTAAATCGGGATAGGCTGTTGTGATATTAGCATCTTATCCGGAGGAAGAGGATAACTGAATTGGGCTGGAGCGACATCACGCGGATCTGCTGCAGATAGCTCCGCGTGCTAGTTCGGAAGTAAGAGGGCAGCCTGCTGACATACAGTGTCAAGGGATCACTATCGATATTGTACATGGAACCCGATTGATCAGCATCTGTTTCCGTCGGAGACTCGGAGGAAAGCCAAAAGGTTGTCCAGGAAACTTTTTGTGGATAGGTCTGTGATACTGTTCGACTGCGTGGACCCTCCGCAGTGCATGAACTGGTGGAGAGGCCTGTATGCTGACTGATCCGAGCATCAAGAGATGCACTCCTGTACTCCATGATCTCTGTACTACCACTCACCTGTGTCTTTTCAGACTGGAGACTTTCTGTTCACGGAGGACTGACTGTGGGAATTCGCCATGGCGGCCGTAGGAGACTACGGTGCTGATCCTGACGCTTTGTTAGAATGGCTGAGTTCGGGCAGCGAGGAGATGCGAGACATGCAGACAATGGCGCTTGTACGTAGTTACACTGTTCCTCAATATTGAACTTCCTACGAGCCTTATGTCGATGTAGCGATGTGTGTAGAGGCTAGAACAAGGATTTTCTGATACTTTTTGTTATGTAGGAACATCTGTGCATGGCGCTCCTGATGTCGGATAACGTCGATCGATGTTTTGAGACGTAAGTACACTGTGTCCTCAATGTACTTCCGTTTCACGCTTTACTTGAGACACTGATCACACTTTTCTAGTTCGTATGTGAACCGACTTGGACACGTTGCTGATTATCGTTTGTGAATGTGCAGGTATCCACCAAAAACATTCATCCCTCCATTGTGTATGATATTCCTTGACGCTACGGCTCCTGACGGCATCTTAGAGGCTACTGCTCGAGCGCTAACGTACTATCTCGATGTGTCAGCAGAATGCACCCGACGGATTATGAGCGTATGGTTCATTGATGTTCTTTACTCAGTTTATGCATATAGCAGTTGCCTATATTTCGGGTGTTATTAATCTTAATTGAAATAACTTTATTACAGGTGGAAGGAACGGTTCGTGCTATATGCAACCGCCTGATGATCGCTTCACTAGATAGTCAAACCGGAAAAGATTTGGCCGAGCAGTGCATCAAGGTGACTCTCTTTGTTCGCTGTTCATTAGTCTTGATGCAGTCTCACGCGTGGTCTTTACTTGCCAACAGGTACTGGAGCACATCAGTAGTCGTGATGTGAGCTGTCTGTCGGAAGCTGGCGCGTTGAATTCTGTTTTAACGTTCATCGAGACCTATGGCACATCTTTGCATAAAGACGCACTACGCTCGGCCATGGGCATTGTAACACGGCTGTGTACCAAGATCGAACCTTCGGACGAAAGTGTAAGCGGCATCGTGGAATCTCTCACGGCCCTACTCAAACACAGCGACGCTCAGGTAAATGACCTTAGCGATCAAGCGCGCAAATACAGAAAAATGAAAAGTGGGATTTGAGCCGACTAAGCTATTTTCCCGTTAGTCGAGTTATTTGTTGCAGGTGGCGGATAGTGCACTGAAGTGTTTCTCGGCATTAGCCGAAAGGTTTGCGCGCCGTAATGGTAATGCTGAGATCCTCAGTCGGCATGGTTTGGTAGACGTACTTCTTCAGAGGCTTGAGAATGTCCCACGAACCTCGATGTCGCTGACTCGAGTGTCTACTTCCGCTTCGGAGAGCTTCTCTTCGGCTATAAGCGTTCTGTCACTCCTCCACAACCTAGTCCGCGAATCGGATGCCGTCTGCACGACACTGGCTAACTCGAGGAGCTTGTCGAAAGCAGCGCTGATCGTCCTCGAAAGCGATGACCGGTAAGACGCTCTTGCGTTTGCAACAATGGAAAATTCCGTACTGTGTTAGCACTGTTATCCTCTTGTTCATCTGCAGGTGTATTTCGGAGTTGACGCGTCTGATGGAAGTGCTGCTGGTCGTTCTGCTGGACGGTCGGCACGCTCTTCCGAAATCCATCAATTCTTCCGGCGAACGTGGTGGGTTCCGAAGATTCGAGAATGACAGGTCTAACCGACACCTTATCGAAGTCATCCGTAATCGTGATTTCGATGGGCTGGTGGATGCCGTGGAGAACGGGTCAGTCGACGTGAATCTGGTCGATGATGTGGGACAGTCACTGCTGAACTGGTACGAGGTCATAAAACAATCAGGAACACAGCGGAGGTTTATATAACCGTCGCAGTCATTCGCAGTCGATGCATTTTCGTTGCAGGTGTGCTGCCTTCGGCACTCTCGAGATGGTCGAATTCTTGTGCGAACGCGGAGCTGATGTCAACAAAGGACAGCGCTCGTCATCACTCCACTACGCTGCTTGCTTTGGCCGAGTTGGAATACTGAAAATACTACTGCAGTATGGCGCAGACGCTTCGCTGAAAGACGAGGTTAGATTTTGACCCAGTTCGTATAATGGGACTTATGTGATGTTATATACAGAAACCAACTTGAGTTTTGGTTTAGGATGGTAAGACGGCGTTGGAGAAAGCCCAAGAGCGGAATGAGGAAGGACATTCAGAGATCGTGAAGCTTTTAACCGAGCCGCACAACTGGACAGCGCCTCCGCCCAAGTTCGTACGGAAGGAGCGTTTAGTCCTCAACACTGCTTCCGAGCAGAAAGGACTTGACGTGAGCAAAGGCACTGAGTTGGCTTTGAACATGTTACCCCTATTCATACAACTGGTCTCCACCACAATGAGCAGTACGGTTAGACGGTCCGCAGCAATGTTAGTACAGAAAATGGTGACGTGGATACCGGTGGAGAGGTTTAAGGTCTCGGGAGAGGACTTCCAGAACGCGATAGTTAAGATGCTGTCGGTGTTGATGAGTTCGGAAGACGATGCCAGTTTCGCGGTGGCATTAGATGTGGTGGATCTGCTAGCGACTAAGTTCGGGGTGGATTTTCTGAATAGTATGTACTGTGCGGGCATCGTTAGTCAGATTGGTGGGAAGGCGGCGGAAGAGAAGCAACGTTTGGCGGCGGAGACTGGAAGAAGTTCACCAAGCATCGACGTGGATAGCGTCAGAGTGCAGAAGTTTGGTGAATGGTATATCCTGAAAGGAAGTGTCAGCCTTTGCTTGTGGTCAGACTTCATCGTGATTGAATTGCCAAACTCGAGCTCGGGCTGGTTCCAGACGTTCATCAATGGAAAAGTGTCGACTGTCCGAAGTGGAAAGGAGTCTAAAAATGCAGAGATCTCGTCTGAAGGTTAGTTTTACTCTTTACCCCATTTATTCTTGATGACGTTCCCATTCTGTCAGTACGAAGCGTGACTATCAGATTTTTCAAGTCGAAACCGCATGGTGAAGTTGCTTAAAGCCGTTTTTCTGAATTACGTCAAGAGAAGTCTGGGTTTCACATGGTGACCAAACTAATACATCTTCGCATAGATAGTTTTGAAATCATATTACCGATAGAGATGAATGCTGACCTGTCGGGTGTTTAGGGTTGTATCTCGATACAAAAAGCACCGAGCCGCAGTCCCAGAGCTTGAAAAAGCTCATGGAGACAGTCCAAGATCTACGCAACGACGAAACCTTTTCTTTCATGACGTTCATCGGGACGGAAGCCACGCGGTTCGGTGACTGGGTCTTCACCTGCATGGAGGGCCGGATCTTGCGGATCAACAACACTGAGTCCACGTCCGAAGTGCAGATCAGACACAACCTAACGGATACCGTCGTGGTGAGCAAAGCTGGAGACAACTCGCGGTCGCTGGTGGCTCTGACGAAGGTGCTGAGTGGCTGCGGGCAGGAAGGTGGTCTAACGCTCGGCTCCACAGAAAGACACAAGGAACAAGCGGCCAAACGGCGGACTCAGAAGCTGGCCCTTCAACTGTACTCCAAGTACTTTGAGAACGCACGACATAACCCACGACGCCCGCTTGGTCGCTTGATAGACGCCATCGCTCGACTGGAGGAATCGGTCGTCCAGCAGAAACAACAGCAAATTCAGGTGAGTCGAAAATCAAAATGATTATATCGTAACGTTGGAAAAATTGAAGATTTTGACAACCGGTAATTCTGCATTTCTTGAAATTCATTTACGAGTTTCCAAGGTTCAGAATACGTTTTTCATTTGACTGCAGCATCTGAGAGGAGAAAAGCAGTGGTTAGAAGAATTCAAGGGTGGTGTTCGTGACTTGATCATGGCGATTGGTGACGGGAACATCCTGTCCGCTTACGAGATCCTCTCCACCGACCTTGTGAAAGTCCTGATAACGGTGTTCGGCGCGGACGATATGTCGCCTCACGACTCGTCGATGAGGTCACAAAGAATTGAATTGTGGAAGAGCATCTTCAAAGTTGAAGCTTCACGGTCGGGTGAGCAGCCAGCCTCGCAAATTCTGGTGAGGACCTTGGTGAAAATGCTGGAAGCCAGCGAGAAGTTGCCGGTGTATGTGGCGGATAGCACTGTTCCTGGTGGAGGTTTCCAGGCATTGACCCGATCGATCGTGCTAGAATTGGAAATGCGCGAGTCTTCGACGCAGCTGATGGACCGGTCAGGAAAGAAGATTAGGGTGGAACCGCTGGTGACTGTCCGTGAGATGGATGAATACTTGTGGAAGAAGTTGTTCAAGAAATGGCATGATCACGAACGGTCCCAGCTGAACTTTGTAAAGAGGCTCCGCGAGAATGATGCGCGACTGTCATTCTCCCACCTGAATGATTTCGACGACAATGGAATCCTTCACTGGGTGGGAACCAACGGAAGGTGAGTGTTTTTCAGTTGAAGCTCTTATTTAGTTAGTATGTCAAGTCTGACCTTTTTCGTTATTCAGCACCCCGGGTGTAGAGTGGGTGAACCCAGTCTCCAGCGGACTCATGGCCATCACATCGTGTGATTCCAAACTGCTCCCTTGCGGATCGGTCTCTGACTTTGTGTCCCGATCACCCGTCCCGCTGTACGTCAGGACCGCTGACACGAAAGAGCCGTGGTTCGCTATTGATACCGGCCTCATGATCGAACCCACGCACTACACTCTGCGTCATGGAAGGTAAGAGTTAATGACATGCCGTTATGCACTGCTGTGTCTGAACGAAAGATAGTGTCTGTATTCGGTACAGAGGAAGTGGAGCTCTTCGAAACTGGCTGTTCCAGGCTTCCAAAGATGCTGTCACGTGGCAGACGTTGCGGTCTCACAACAATGATAACTCATTGTCAGCTGTGGGCTCAACTTCCACATGGCAAGTCTCGGAAATATTAAGCAGCACACCTTGGAGATACTTCCGGCTACAAATGCTAGGCGAGAACTCTGAGTTCGAGACGTGCATGTGCATCAGTGGGTTCGAACTTTATGGTAAGAATTAGCTTAGTCTTCTTTTCATCCAGCTTCCAGTGAATTAAGCATATTGACGGTGCATGATTGTTTTATTCGTAGGTGTGGTGACGGGTGTTTGTGATGACGTTGGCAAAGCTTTTAAAGAGTCGCCCATGAAACGTTTCCGCGGTTCCGGTCGGGAGGTGAACGTCGACATGGGCCGCTTGGAGCCTCCTCTACAAAGCTCCAGCGCAACCAGCCGAGTAACTGGTAGTCGATCTGCAATTCAACACCGGGTGTCGAACTCGACTTTGAGTCTACCGGAAACTTCGGGATTCGGGTTACCGTTCGGAGGACATGTTGCTGAACAGGCGGTGTCAACAGGTCACTTACATCGTCCGATCGAGGTATACAGGTCTTTGGTATGGTTATATTGATATTACTGTAGTAGATGGGCAGAAAGCAGACAAACAATAAAAGTTTTGATTTTAATAGGCCCAGCCTACTGGAATACTGCGAGCAATGCCGACCTCCAACCTCTCCCGATTTGGTTCGGAAACTGGCCAGTTCTGGCAGGCGGCGTCGATGACCGAAAGAGAGGCGTCTGAAGAACCAGCTCCATCTGGTAGACTAAGCTCCTCCAGAGTATCAGAAGTGCGCGAAAATCTCCTTTTCCAATTAATGGCCCGGGCCGAGCTTTTATTTGATGGACTGCTTTTTTACATTAATAACCTGATCGTTATAGAGTAACGGAAGTGTATCGCATGACGCCGATCTTCCCATATCCAGTACATCCTCAGACTTTGCCTCGACAAGCCAACTCACACATGACCTGTCTAGCCTTCAGAGCGAACAGAGCACACCTGTCGGCAGTACGCTGTCTCTTTCCGAGTCTGTGGACTACAACACGGCTGCGCTGAACCAGTTGAGCCTCAGCGCTCCTAACTTAGCTTCGCACAGCAACTCTTCGGGCTCAGAGCCTAGCAGTCGCTTCAGCCATCTGAGACTACTTGGTCGAGGCCTACGGACAGCTTTCTCAAACCTGCAGTCCTCCCGTCCGGAACCTACGTTGATGGTCCCAGAAGAATCGGAGAGCTCTAGCTCGCTCTCTGGAGCACAAAGCTTCCCAACGTTGACCCAACAGGAAGTCCTACTCGATCCTCTAAGGTTCGCACCGAACTCCCGAACCAGGGCGTTTCTCGCCGCTCTACGATCCATCGCCACTGACGTAAGGCTAAGAGGAAACATTGCAACTTTTTGTACTTTTCTTGATCGACCACTTTCCTTCGCAGGATACGCCATCGAGCAGCAGCAACAACGTGCATTTGGATCTAAGGGAAGCTCTCGATTTGACCTTCCGAGATGACGACGCGGAAGGCAGGGAAAGTGACGCTTTCGTGACTTTAGCCGACTTCGCCTACCGAACTCTTCAAGGAAGCCGGGCTAGCCGAGATAGCGAGATGACTGAAGAGGGGTCTTCCGAAGACGAGCCTCAGGAGCAGAATAGACATAAGAGCGCTGTGTGGAACGAAGATTACGTCTTGAAGAGACAGTTTTCGTCCTTGATCCCGAACTTTGACCCTCGTCCGGGACGCAACAACGTCAGCCAGACGACGGAAATCGATGTCGAAACTCCAGGTATCATTACTTTTCTGTCAAGGTTTCATTGTTGATGGTCGTTAAGTGTTTTAATCCCCCACGCACCAGCATACAGCCATACATTGGCATACGAAACTAGCATGGCCAGACATGTGCAGGTGTTGGAGGCTATACGAATTTTTGCCTAATTTCAACAGCTCCTAATGTTAACAGAATGATGATTTTCCCTTCGTTTAGCGCGAAGTGAACTGTCGAATCTTTTCGAGAACAGCAAGCGGAAAGACGAGCTGAAGGTTTCTTTGAGCCTCCGAATGTCTGGTACGAGCCAAGGTGAAGTATATCCACTGTCCCCTGACGAGAATCTCCTCAGCCTTATGCAAAGACTTTGGGTGGCGTGTGATGTCGATCCGAAACAAGCTCGCTCCCGTAAAAACTGGGACTCTGCTATCTCGTACGTAACGTTTTCTTATTCCATTTATGGTGATAAGCTTTGTAGTCTAACACATTGACGTTGGTAGGTTAGTCTATGGTGACAAGAACCTGCTATCTACTTCCGAATCCCGATCGTCCAACTCGTCGGCATCCGTCGTCTATCCATCGTGCAATCCTTCCAACCCAGAAGTCGTTGCTGACATCCTCCATCTGCTCAGAAATCTTGTCGATATCGCATCACCCCCGAAAATGGACTGTCCAGTAGCATCCGGAAATGGTAAGTTAGCGTTAACTACAGTATCGCAGTTGAATGGAAGCGTAACATGTAGACTCATTTGTTTTGGTATTGGTTAGATTCTCCAACGTCTTGCTTTGTCGCTGACCCCACGGACTTCCATTCTGCGAAGATCGCCAGCAAGATGCTGACCCACTTAAACAATTACGCGGCGGTCGCTGCCGACCCAACAGCCTTACCACCGTGGTGTGACTCGTTGATGGTTGACTACCCCTTCATCTTGCCCTACGAAACTCGCAGATCGTGTTTCGCGTCCACTGCATTTGGCTGCGAAAGGTTTGTACTTTAATATGACCAGAGATAACTCACAAACACTGGAGTAGTCTCAGAATGTTCGTGGAAATAAATACAACTTCGTTCAGAATAGTCTACATTGGACATGAAAGTTAACGACAAAATATAAATTGGATGCGATGTGTAAACTGGGACGAAATGAAGTATATTTTTGACACATATTCTGGATATATGCTTTAGGACCATCGTGTGGTTGCAAAACCTTCGAGAACAACAGCAAGAAGGAAGTCGCAGCGGTAGGCTGGAAGCTCTGCTGCACAACTTCCGCCTTGGCCGCCTGCTGCACCTTCGCATTCGCAAGATCTCTCGGCATCACATCTTGGATTCAGCCATGGCGGCCTTGTTCCGTCATGCTCACTCTAAGAGTGTGCTCGAGGTGGAGTTCGAGAGTGAAGAGGGAACGGGACTCGGACCAACGCTGGAGTTCTTCTCCCTGATCGCGGCGGAACTTCAGCGGAAAGACTTGGCTATGTGGATCTGTGATGACCAACAGATTCCGTCCAGAACCGATATGGTAAAATAACACCCATTTCTTTTTATTTCAAATATTCCAGCAATTCGTTACATTATCGATAAAACTTCCGTTATTTTCTCAGGTGGATTTGGGTTCGGGTTGGAAATTTCCGGGCTTCTACGTCAGTTCAGCCGGAGGACTCTTTCCCGCGCCTTACCCACCGGAGCATCCCGGCCTAGCCCAGCTGAAGAATCTCTATCGTCTCCTCGGTATCTGCGTAGGAAAAGCCCTGATTGACGACCGACTTCTCGACCTCCCCCTCTCACCGTCCTTCTTCAAAATGATCTGCACAGATGGGCGCCGTACCGTGCTCGATGGTTCCCACCACTCCCTGTCGGCCGCCGCGTCGGATCCCCTCTTCACCTCAGTGATGGATAACTCGTCCAAAAAAAATCGTCGTCAGCAACGCCGTAACAAGAAGACCAGCCTACGGGCCATCTACCGTCCGAGCACCGCACCGTGGTTCGGTGTGCTGGGTCTCGATCACCTAGAGCAGATCGACCCTCATCGTGGTCGATTCATCCGTGGTCTGCTGTCGTTGATCAAGAAACGACAGTTGATCACCGATGATCTGATGCTGAACGAAGATCAGAAACGAGAGAAGCTAAGGACTTTGTCTTTTGAGTTCGCTAATGGCAATAGAACGGAATTCATCCGTCTTGACGACCTCGGGTAAGGAAATCGAGTTCTCAGTTGTCTAATTGGTGGCTGATTAAATAATACATGTACACACCTCACTTTTCAGGTTGACTTTCGAGTTTAACCCGGCCTCCAAAGTATTCAACTATCTATCCTGTGATCTTATTGCGGAAGGTGATACCATACCGGTGACCATAGAAAACGTAGATCTATATGTGGACCTCACGCTGGACTTCTGTTTCAACTCGGGAATACGCGTTCAGATGGACGCATTCAGAGGTTAGTGGGGACTCTTCCCGCCAAGAGTTTCTAGTTTTCTTTGTTAAGTAAAGCTCTTCTCTATGATGATACCGTATGTTCGTTTCATTACAGAGGGACTCGAACAAGTACTACCGCTGGAGAAGCTGCGCCTGTTCACTCCGGAGGAACTTCGCACTCATGTCAGCGGAGATCAGGCACCAACGTGGACTCGCAGCGACATAATGCAATTCACTGAACCAAAGCTTGGCTATACGCAAGACAGGTACCACGCATTACTCATCCGCCGGTATTTGGAAACCAAGAACTCGACCAGATTGTTTTTCCAAGTAACGCACGTTTCCAGTCAGTGACACTGAAAACGCGCGCCACTTGAGAAAACAGTCTTGTCGAGTTTGTTTGTTTGCCGAGCTTCCATTTTATGTCAGTCTTCTTATGATGGAATAATATATACTCGCAACTGCTTGTCTCTCTAGTCCTACCTTCAAGCGTTTCGTGAACGTCCTGGTAAACCTGACGCCCGACGAGCGGAAGGCGTTCGTCTACTTCGTCACGGGATCCTCCAGTCTACCTCCCGGTGGTTTGGCCAACCTCTTCCCTCGTCTGACTGTGGTCAAGAAGATCTCCAACACAGAGAACGAGGGCTATCCGTCTGTGAATACGTGTGTTCACTTCTTGAAGCTACCTGAATACTCATCCGAGCAAATTCTGTACGAGCGTCTGATGGCGGCAACTCGTGAACGCGGATTCTATTATAACTAAAAGCAATCTCTCCAGTTCTCCCGTAGTGTTCTAAACTCACACTGTGGTGTACTGCTTTTCCCGTGTGCTGTAGCTTGATGAACTCTTCTCTTCGGTTCTCTCCTGTTCACGTACTCAGAACTAACCAAAATGCTTTTATCGACTTAAGTGTGACGTATGGAATATTTCGGTTCCGTCATGTACTCATCAGCAAAATCTCTGAGAATTTGAAACTGAGTTGCATCCCCCCTCCATCCATCCATCCATCCATCCATCCATCCATCCATCATAAGGTGACCATAACACAAAAATTTATTCATGGAAATGAAGCATAATGTAACAAGGAAAAACAAATGTATGACCAGAACGAGAAAGGGCGCAAGCTAATCGAAGCAAGACGAGAGAAAAGATTTCGTGTTCAGTAAGCGAAAGCGGAATTTGATCAGCGGGTAAGACGAAGAAAGATACGAGCAGGTCAGGTTATATACTGGAATTAGCATTGTTTTCTACTAGACGGGCAATTTTGGTGCCGGCATAAAAGGCCGAGGTAGTCAGGAAGCAGTTTGGGTCGGCAATGTCATGTACAACGCGGAAGTGCATCAGGAGGACATTCAAGCTGAGAAGCTGCAGCGCGCACTCCGAGCACTGGAAAGAAGTTTCGCGCGCCGGATGTGCGGTCCGAACATGATCGTGGAAGACTGACGCGCTATCACAGGTAAACAAGGGTCCATGCACCGACTCGCACACTTTACAGCTGTACCGCGGGTCAGTCAGGTTCCTCTGAAGACGTATATGGGTCTCGTTGGGATGCCTGCTTTCTGCATGGAGCACGAATTCCTCCTCGGTGGAGCATTCGAATGCACATCCTCGACAGGTATAGTTCGTGCGCCGAGCACGCTTGGGGATGGTCTGAACGAAAGATTCTTCCTCTGCTGGACGTTTCGATGAATGTAGCCTCTGTAGCTGAGGAGATGGATCGGCGGAAACTCCGTGACCACGGTGAATGACGTTCGGCCTAACGAAAAATCATACCATAAGGTCAAGAACACTACTATTCAAAAATAAATACTTCAACATAAACTAATTTTAAAATGCCGAATGAAAGCTCGGCAAAAAAGACCGGGCAAGATTATTCTCCAAGTGGCGCACCATTGCAGCGCTTTTGGCTAGAAGCGTGTGTGACTTGGAATGAAATTTTCTGAGCTCGTCTGCCTCAATCCAAATTTCGAGTAGAATGTTTGCGTGATATCAAAATGGTTAGAAATATAGTTTGAGGCGACATACCTGGAAATCACACTGCGCTGGACAACGTGCGGAGTGCCCGCAATCAGGACAGTTTCCACATCTCGTCCACTGGGCCTAACATCACTTTGAGGATTTCCACTGTGTGCGTTTCCGTTACTCGCGCCAGTCCGTTTCTGCGAGCTCTCAAACTCACTAAAAGTGACGATCCGTTTCCTCTGAGGAGCCTGCATTGAGGAGACTGGCGGTCTGCCTAGGATGGCCTGCAGCTCTCTCTGGTTGGATGACGGCTGAGGCACCGAAGACAGGTTCTCGGAATGGTTACTGAGAATATGATCTCGCATCGCCGCTTTGGTCTCATACACCGGCGCATCTGATTGCGGACAGTAGGTGCACCGATAGGCGAAGAAGTAATTTCTTTGCTGAAGCACTCGTTGACGGCAAATGGCGACGCTCGTCAGATGCTGCATCAGCTCGACTCGGGGTCCCGTGATCTGTACTCGGCAGACTGGGCAGACGTTCTTTCCGTCTGGCTGCCCGCTGTGCTCGTTGACCAAGTGAGCAAAGTAGTCTTCCTGTTTCGAAGAGGTGAAGTTACAGTTCACTCCACCACAGGTGAAAGACGAGAACAAGGCACGACACCAGTGGACACATCGGCGCTCCACGTGGCTGGTAATCTCTTCCCGGGAGGTCAGTTTCAGCCCGCATTCCGGACAGTAGGCAGTCATCGCATCATTCCTGGTCAATCTGCAGAAAAGATTGGGATAAATACTAGTAACTGCGGAATTTTAGTCGTGTCTGTAGGGCTACAAACGGAATCATAATTTATTATTCCAATTTTGGCACAAACTCACGGCCAATCGTTTTGGAATTTTTCTACAGTATATCCGTGTTTCAATTTTGCAGTTAATACAGATGTAATGATACTGTGACTGCACAAGGAGCTTCTTACCTGTGAAGTTGTTTATGGGCTTCGAAGCTGCAAGAGTTACAGCAGATGACGTTACAATCTTTGCATTCATACTGCTTCACGCTCTCTGCTGTGTCTTTCAGCCCATCCTTGACTCGTTGGAAGTGATGCGTAAGACCCTGGAGACTGTCGAAAGGGGCACAGCAATACGAGCAAACGTTCTTTGCCCCTGTCGGGACGAATCCTTGTGCGGGCGCATCCCTCACCATTCGCTGACGGAGTGAGGACTCCAGGACCGGGTGGACATTCTGACTAGTACTCGGTCTACTGCCCGCACTAGGTCGCGCACCAAACGAATTGTTCACTTCCGCATGGAGAATCTGCCCGACCGAGATCGTGGGTCGCGTGACCACTTTGGTAAGGTCGTTTGCTTTACTGTATTCTTCCTGCATTCGAGCCAAGGCAAGGCTGTGTTGCTGTCGGAGGCGGAGATGCTGTAGGGCTTCCGCAGCTGACGCGCGAAGTGGACCGGACGTGACCACTGACGGCCGCGGACTCTGTACACTTTGGACATGCGGCGACGGTGTGGAACGAGTTTCCCCAGGACTGTTCGGTTGGACGTTCACGTTAGTTTTCGGCGTAGATTCGAGCATGTTGAACAGAAGTCTGTTAGCCGTAACCGGTGAGGAAACAGGCTTCGTTTGTGGAGTGAGAGGACTTTGTGAAGTGGAAGGACTTGAGTTGTTTGGGGATTGTGTGGACTGAATTAGATAACTTCGGTTGATCAACTGACCGACTGTTAGTTTAGGGGAGGCACTTTGAGTATTTTGTGGAATGGTTTCAGCATCCGTAAGGAGAGTGGAAGGTTTTACTGGAAGAGGGGACGATGGAAGGGTAGGGCTACCAGGCACTAAAGCGGCAGGAGGACTGGGAGGAGGCTTCACAATGTCCTCGCTAGTCTCTGCCACGGTCAATATGAACCCTTTACAGTCCTTGACAGTATAGCCATGAGACTTGACATGGTCCTTGACCTGGCAGACATTCGAGAATGGCAGGATGTCTTTGCAATGCGAGCAGCGCAGACGGTACGCCACGATACCGCGGTAAAAGTGGTCGGAGAAGATGTTGCGGAAGACAAACGAAGAATCACATCCCCCGCAGCGATACAGTGTCATTTTTGGTCCAAATACCGATATCAGAACTTCTTTTGAACTTTCTGCAGAAAAAGTTGTCGGGTGAGTTCTAGAGCGACATACGTTGACTATTCGCGTGTGACAGTAATTAAGTCAGGCAGCGAGTGAGGCCACTAACCTATTTCGAGAGGATTCAATGGGGGCTCGTCAAGGCTCAGAAAGGCCAAAGCACTCTCGAAAGTCGAGAATCCCAAGTTGGGCTCTTGGATGGCTGCGAAGCGGGCTTTCTGAAAACAGGCGGGGGAGGGTGGGGTGGGAACCAACCGACTGACCACTTCCACTTGGATACCTAGGGCGGAGGATGCGGCGGCAGTCATCGCTTCGGCTGATGGAACTTGGCTTCCGTTTGGGTAGACTGACTTGTTGACTTCTCGTCCGGAATCCGAAAAAACTGAAAAATCAACAAGCATCTGTCAATACTGAGTAATATGTTACACTGCATTGGTACACTAAAATGGGAGTTCGCCATATAAATTAGACAAAATCATTTTCCCAAGTGGCGCATGTGTTCAGTGTTTATCGACTGCAAGCGTGCGCCACTTGGAAAACGATCTTATCGAGTTTGTGCGCCAAAATCTCAACTCTCACATCGAAAAAACTTTTCTCTAAAGAAGTCCTTATCGAGGAGGAACACAACATCAAGTTGTAAACCCGCTGAAGTTGATCTACCGACAGGGTAGTACCCAGAGACATAAAAAAAGTTATGTCGATTGACAGGATAAGGATACATATATCGTGTATCGTACTGTACCTCGTGGACGTGGTGGAGGCATTAAGCTTCTTTCATTACCCGTGGCGTTACTTCGCGATATGGCTGCCAGCCGTGAAACAGATGGCGATTTTTGTTCTTCATCGTCTTCCAGGGGCAACATCGGAATAGAATCTCGCGTGATCTTGGCGAGTTCAGAGATTTTGGCTAACGTGTCTGGGTCATGCTTCGTCCTTGAACGCTCTGACATCGGGTCCGAGTGAATCTTGTACTCCCGATGCTTCGGTGAATCCGAGCGATTCGGCGTTGGTGGAGCAGGTAACGGTGGTGCGAAGCGAAGAGGGCGATTTGGTGAAGAGTTCGATGGGGATCTGACTACGGAAGATCTTTGATGAAGATTGACAGGCATCTGCCCGAACGTTTTCTGCATTGAACTGCGTTGAGCAAGTGACGCGTAGCTCGGTGGATTCCTTATACTTGGCTGGATCGTTCGTTGCGGGCCTATTGGGTTTCCAGGCCTTTCTGGTAGTCTGAATGTGGAGGGTGAGCCATTGCTTGTGGTTGTAGACATAGATGTTGGAAGTGTACTTCTTCCATTCTGTGGTCGTGTTTCCATGCTGATGGCGCCTGTCCTGTGGATAACGCTCCGACCGAAATTTCCATTAAGATTCTGTGAAGGGGGAGGCTGCTGGAAGTTTCGGTATGCGGAGATACTCCGAAGGTCCGATGATATGAGACGATTAGGCTGATTCTTGGCGAAGATAGCGTCCAGCTTGGAAGTGTGCGCTGATGAGCTGGGTGGTCCATCTGACGATGAGGCATGCGAAGAACGGTGTGGTTCAGGTAGAGGAGATTCCATCCTTCGTCCTAATGTCTGGAAGTCCATGTGGAAGTTCAGTCCCTGAAACCACACAAAAAGTCAAAAGATACACTTGGAGAAAACACAAAGTGATTAATGTAAACCCGTGTAGAAGCAAGCAGTCATCTGTCTGATGTGAAGAACTGAAAATCGTGACATATTCGATCAAGACTGTCAGGGTTCAACTGTTCAACCAATCAATGGTACAATTCCCTTGCATCTCAAGGTGTCGCAAGACTCTCGCATGACATGACAGTATGTCAGCGCTGCCAAGCTCGATTCTTTCGTGACCTTTTGTACTCGCCATCTTACTTTGGAAACGCCCAGAATGTTTCTGTTTTGTCTGAGAGCTCTCCGATGCTTCTCCAGAGATTTTTCTCCCCGTAGTTGGTTGATCTTGGTGTATGCAAAAACAAAAATTCCGAATGCCTGTTTCTGACTTGTCAAAGTGGTCAAATTCACTTATCCAGTGTTACCAAACTTCTTTGCTCAATGCATGAATCTAAAGTGGGGCATCAAGCCACCTCAGTTCTTCCTTGCGGTGCTGTCGGTAGCGATAGCGGATGCCCGTCAGCGGAGCGTGGCTGTTTACTTGCAGTTTTGTACGTTTCGTTTTCGCAAACGGTCATCCGCATCCGCTGCTGACGGCACTCGAAAGGAAGAACGCAGGTTCAATATCGTCCATTGAGTGAAGAAGTTTGTTGTCACAAACTATGCTGAAGTCCATGCGCGGTCCGTTGTTCTGGAAGACCACTCGGCAGACGCTCGTACTTCTATAGCCATCTCCCGAATGATAAACCGAACTGTTACTGTCTAAAAGCGCACCTGTCGCCCCCCAGTTTGTAATACTGTAACAGGAAAATCTCACCGGTCGTCTAATTTGAAGTGGCTGAGACCGTGTGGCTGATGTTGGGTCCCACAGTGGATCACGAAGCCTCTGCCCTATTCTGCAAGTGCCATCTGTTCTACCTGCTCCTGCCTGTGCGGGAGGATGAGGGTGTTTCCCAGACCGAAAATAGTTCTAGTGCAAACAGCTGACTTACATCCCTATTGCTGTGTGGTGGATCGTGCTAGCGCAACTGGGCTCGTACTACAGATTACTTGTGCCTAATTTATACTTACTCGCGGGTAGGTTGAGGTTCCTGGATTATACATCGCGCAGGTCCGACGACGATATTCACAACGAGATAGAAAGAGAGACAGAGACTTTTATTCGGTATCCTATGTAGGTTACTTAAACAAGAATTTCACAGTTTTTACGCTCGATTGCTATCGTATACGTGCAGCGTGCAGAAAGTGGCGTACGAGCGATGCTCCTCCGCTACATGCAGCATATCAGACACTCGAACTCTCACAGAGTCGTGCGGTCAAAACGCTATCTCCATATGTCAGTATCTAGTAGATTTTAGCACAAACTGTTTGGGGGACTGTGTACATGTGAGCGGAAGTTTATAGGCCATAGAACGCATGACCGATTTATCCTTTGGGTGGCAGCTAGTGTGCGATTACCATGTACCTGCTTAATTGTCAAGTTTTATGCACATGTCCACAGAGCGTCTAGCTGTCACATGGGCCCTATATAGCGACGGTTCTAACTGTGCCAGCGAATGAGAAACTAGGCGAGAATATCTAATGCTGTAATGATCACCAACAACTTGTGACGGAAGTAATTTCCCCCCAGGACACCATCCTTCATAACAGATACGTGGCGCAGTACTGCACGGAGGACCGACGGACAGCGCAGTAGCCCCATCGCATACCAGTATACCGGTTCTGTACCGGGTTTCTATAACAACGTGAAAGATCGCAGTGTGGTAGAACTAGTTTAGCTAGCTGTCTAAAGTCCAAGCGGCGGGAAACGCCCTGCATTCAATAACAACCTCTGACCCTGTGCGTTCTCGAGATGCAGCTGCAGACATGTAACTCTGCTTCGCTTGTCGAAATGCATTGCAAGCTCAGCTAAAGCGGCGTCTCGTATCAATCAACACCATGCCTTTGTCGGCGGTGTTTTAAGATTTGCAGGATGGCCCTATTGCGCTTCATCACCACCACGTCCCGATATGGGCCACGGTCCTTGCGTAAAAAATGACCCACTCTCGTTCATTCCCGATCGGTCAGATCGCTTGGAACTGGGCATCGAGCAGAACAATGAGTAGTAAAGCTGCGGTGGGAGGTACAGATTTATTATGGGGTCAAGACCCAGGACGAGTGTAACGATACGACGCTCGTGGCGGCGCGAATTAGTCGATCTCGATTGCACGCGAGTTTTTAGCGAGGGCTTGACAGTATTGTGGCATGGAAGGCTTAGCACAAGCTATAGAAAGAGAACCTGGAGAATAACACTGTACGGTATTACATAATGGCAGACTAAATATTCGCAAATGACATCGAAAGAAATGCTAAACAGATTCGGGAAGGTTGACCCTTCGAAAGCGACACTCAAATATTTCGGCGTTTCTGAACAAGAGAAGCATCAGACATCAGCTAGATGAGCAAGGATTATAGTTGTTCGGGTCCTCTATACGTTCAGACGTTTTCAAACTACTTGGATTTTGAATCGGCTGTCCTGCCTCACCATCTTTCGCTCAGAACTTGCAGGAATTCGAAAAGAATCAACCCGGAAAATTGAGTCTTCAAGAGTGTATCGCCACCTGCCGACCCATTTTTTCAGTCGATGACATCACTAATGTTACTCGTTGGTGCTTTGTTGATGCCATGATGTTATGTCATTCTTTGAAAATGCTAGTTCTCTAACAGTTCTGAGCTTCTGATGGACTCGTGAGTCGTATTTTCTCCGAACTTAGTTCACGTGCTTGCATCTTCGAAACTCTTGGAACTGCGCGGGAGCAGAGCGGCGAGGTCTGGAGCGTTGGCTCGAAACAGAATCGGATCGTCGCAGTTGCTGGAGACTACGCCCGAGCAGACTGCACACGCCTGCTGATTATCTGCGTTCATACGGGATTCGTCATCCGATGACGGGGGGCAGAAGATGCGGAGTAATCAAGCGCGAAGGAATCCGATCTGACATTCGCTCGTTATTGGCACTTATTGGAACAGCAAACTAGCTGCTGCGAAGTTGCAGAGTTGCGACAGCTGACGATCGGTTCAGTCTCGATGATCCACAGTGAGTAAAAAGATAGAATGGATGTTTCTGACGAGTTCTTCTTCCATATCGCATACTTTCTATATGTTCTCCCCAAATTGATATCTTTCTAATGGACTGCTTTAATTTGAAGATGCCCTTGAAGCCCCCGTTGCCTCCCGCTGCGCTATCGGCCAGTCCGGCAGCTAGTC
This sequence comes from Ramazzottius varieornatus, assembly GCA_001949185.1. Classification (NCBI taxonomy): domain Eukaryota; kingdom Metazoa; phylum Tardigrada; class Eutardigrada; order Parachela; family Ramazzottiidae; genus Ramazzottius; species Ramazzottius varieornatus. Next base: position 4,235,556 of record BDGG01000004.1, read on the forward strand.
CATCTAAAAGTGGCTCTCCAAGCGTCGTCAATCTCCACACGATCTCTTCACCTACCTCCAATACTCTGAGAGTACACCTCGTCGACAACGGTTTCAATGTGGTACGTACGCTTGATTATCCCCATCTTGAGTAACAATGTCCGCTCGTCAGATATGTTTACATATTTAGTGTATGTGGAAAGTTTTCAAATATGGAGACGCTTCGCTAACCAACGCATAATGTTATGCAAAAAAACATGAACAGTGCGCCGGTTGACCGGAGAAACGAAAGTTGGCGAATTATAGACGAGTTTCTCATTGTGGTGTGTCTGATTCTTTCAATGATTGTAGGTTAAATATGGGCATCACACGCGTGTTCGGGTAAGTTGAGGAGTTGAGAAGAAGTTCGACCCGGAGATTGCGCGGGCGATCGATGCGCATATATTAATCGATAAGCGCTTATTTCCGGGGGTTTAATCGAATCATCGCACTGTATCGTTTGGCGAATAAGTTTTCCGCCCGCGCACGATGCATGTCCAACACGCACGTGTCTGTTATCTCTCGTCACCTGCATGTCTCGAAAACGCATCCAATGTAATCGTGCGTTTGTTTGTCAATACAGGAGATTATCCAAGTGGTCACAAATAGACTGGCCGCAACGCCACGGCCTTGCGTTAACTTGTTCGGTCTACTTGTCCGGCTGGACAACGAGAGCCATTGGCTACCTCGAGGACGACCCATACAGAAGGCTCGAGAATGTTTCGAGAAGACATCGGGGCAAGATATAAGGTCTCTAAACGAGAGTGATTCGCTACAAACGATGAAGTTCTTGGCACCATGAATTTGTCGTATAGGTTCGAGCTCCGTGTGAGATATTTTCCCTCGGACCTCAGGGCACTACATGAGAAAGACCGTGTGACATTTTGTTACGTATATGATCAGGTATGTATTTTTGGTTTGAATTTATGATGTACACTTACTCTTTGGCACGAACGATGAGATCTTCGCGGAATGAATAATATTCTGCTCTGCAGGTTAGAAACGAATATTTGACCAGCATTGCAGAGACAGTTGACCCGGAAATCGCCATTCAACTAGGGTGTCTCGAGATGCGTAGATTCTTTAAAGACATGCCTCAAATTGCTTTGGATAAAAAGTCGAATTTCGATTACCTGGAAAAGGAAGTTGGACTACGGAAGTTCTTCCCGCTTTCACTGCTGCAGAATTCCAAGGTAATTAACCGTGTACGCTAGACGATTCCTCCAATTGATATTTTGGTAATGGCTCCACTTGCTATCCGCATTACCCGAATACACCGCATACTACCTTCTTTCAAACTACTCTGTACCAAAGCGATCCTCGTGCTACCTTTCGCACTACTTTTTGCTCCGTGTACTACGGATAGTTTAGTGTCGGGTGTTTGTGTGAACGTTAACTCTCATCATCATCCTGATGACTTGGTCTGATTCCGCCGCCGCGCGCTCCTCTTTCCGCACTGAAATGACACCTTCTGTACTTCTTCGATAATTTCGAGTCAAAGACAGATCGCGCCAGCTGGCGGGTGAATCAGTGGCCATCTTTTTCAAAATTTCAAAGTTTTGTAGCACGCCGAGTAAGTCGTACTGTCAATACCGTCGGTTAAAAGGGAGTACGCGAAGTGCTTTGGTAGTGTGAAACCCCAAAATGGTAGTATGCGGAGTATTTAGGCAGTGCGGGTGGTATGCGGAGCCATTACCTAATTTTTTTATCTCAAATATCCTTTCGGAATATCTTAATTTTTGGAAATTTGACTCGCTGCCGTTTCGTGACAATGTTTTCATGTACGGGTAATCTTTTCAGGCTCGATCTCTGCGGAAAGCCATCCAAATATGTTTCAAAGAATTCGCACCGTTATCGGAGTCGGAATGCATGTTGCGCTTTTTCGACATTCTAAAAGGCGTCCACCGCTTCGACCAACACTCGGACAAGTGTTCACTAGGGGTAAGCACTGTGAGAAAATGTGATGGTGTTATCGGAATGAGCCAAGTATGAGTATGTGCGAAAGATGTGTGCGGAATGTGTTTGCAGAGTAACTGGTCAGTTCCAATCAATCTGGTTGTGTCGGCCGAGAGTGGGATCGCCTACAGCATTGACAGATTAACAGTAATCACGCTTTGATCCGATTACCCCGTCTAACCGTGACCAATTCTGACATTTTTTAAATTTCGCTCTTGCAGCCAAAGCAGCTAGCCGTATGGAAAGATGTCATGAGCTTGAGAACGTCTTCTGATGGACCGGCAAAATTTGTTATCCAGATACGCGTCGAAGGCACTGATGAGGTACGTAACCGTTCGCCGGATCAACTTGAGCAACAGTGAAAATTAAAAACAAATATAAATCGGACGTGGGTAAATGAATGAGCCAGATCATTACAGTCAAGTTCACTTGCCCAGCTCCCGAACTGAAAACATTACAAGTGTGGAATAGGTCAGGAGTTTACCAATTCATAGTCCGAAAGAATTGTTCATAAGATTTTGCGTTGAAGAATCTTCCCGCTGGGTGCTGATCGAAGGCTAATTGGGTTTCTGTGACCCGCAAATCGATAAGCAATTATGTTTTGCCTTAGATGCTAACGCTGACTTGCGAGAGTCAGGCGCAAAGTGACGATATCGCCGATTTGATCAACGGATATTGTCAGCTGGAAACTGGAGTGGAAAGAGACATATGGAGCAGGGAAAAGCGAGAGTCACGACAAAGTAGTATTATCCTGAGCCCACACTACCGAAGCCAGTCTGGAGGCCACGGGAGCTTAGACCACCGGAAGTCCGGATCGGGCACTCTTGATTCACCCAGTCGCTCAGATTGCGCCGAAATCCTGGAAGACATACAAGACGACTACTCTGTCCCTCTCGGTAACAAAAAACATGCATCAAGAGTTTCCTGTTCGGAGTATTGAATGTTATGAACATTTGTGGTCAGCTGTTTTCACTTCCGTGTTGTAGATGACGACTATGTGGTGGAGCGATCCGGTGTCCGCATCTCATCGTCCAGTATTATCGGAGAAGGGCATTTCGGCAATGTCTACAAGGGAATCTTCATAGATAAGAACAACCGGGAGCTACCGGTGGCTGTGAAAGCATGTAAGGAGGGCGCCGATCGCTCGACGACTGAGAAGTTCCTGGAGGAAGCCTGTAAGCGGTTTCTTACACGATCGAAAAAATTTAATATGAAGTGTTAAGTGACTGTTGAGTGTGGGGTGTTTTTTCAGACATAATGAAACAGTTCGATCATCCCCACATCATCAAGCTCATTGGTGTTTGCCCCGAAACTCCAATTTGGATCGTGATGGAACTCGCGAAGTACGGCGAGCTACGAGCGTACATGCTGAACAACCGGGAGAGCTTGACGCGGCCGTTGCTGGTCAAGTATTGCTACCAGTTGAGCAAAGCTTTGCATTACCTGGAAAGCAAGAACTACGTCCACCGGTAGGAAAGTTTCTGCTGTAAACCTCGTACGCATCTTTTCTAACTCATTGGGACTGTAGTGATATCGCAGCACGCAATATCCTAGTGGCTGATTACGACAATATCAAGTTGGCTGATTTCGGTCTTTCTCGCTGGATCGACGAAGAGTCGTACTATAAAGCCTCCAAAGGGAAACTGCCAATCAAATGGATGGCTCCTGAGTCGATCAATTTCCGCCGGTTTACCGCCGCAAGTGATGTGTGGATGTTTGGTAAGAATTTTGCATGGTGAATATTAATTCCAAAACGGAACTTCGAGTTGGATCACTTGGATGTTTTTGCTTGCAGCCGTTTGCTGCTGGGAAATTTTGATGAAGGGTGTCAAACCATTTACGGGAGTTAAAAATAACGAGGTGATCGGACTGATCGAAGCGGGTGAGAGACTGGCCACCCCGGACGACTGCCCACTACGATTGTACGAGCTAATGTACCGCTGCTGGTCATACGAACCGTCAAAACGTCCAAACTTCTCTCAAGTGGCATTCCTCTTACAGTAAGCTCAACGTAGCTTTTTCCCACGGTTCAGTTTCTGGAATGGAAATCGTTAGCGCTGCTTTTTCTCTACAGCGAAATCAACGAGCAGGAACAAAAGTGGGCTCGGGATGGTCATCAAGAAAATGTAGGTGGCAGTGTAGCTTCCCCTGCCTGTGAACAACCTCCGCCCAAGGTACGTTGTGAATTCTTGAAGGAGGCAGGCGTTTCCGGTCTGATACCTTTTCAGGAAGCGCAGCATGAATGACCTGGGCAAATGAATAGTACCAATTCGTTATCACAAGTGGCGCACGTGCTCAGCGGTACTGATGGAAGCGTGCGCCACTTGGGAAAACGATCTGGTTCATATCATTTCGCCACGTTCCATACTTTCTTTCGGTTCTATTGTATGGTAATTGTGTATTAATGTAGCCTGAATTACCGCCTGGAGCTAAACGCAACGTGTTGTCTCCTGTAACTAATGAGCAGTCCAGTAATGCTTCCACTGCGGTTCGTCCGCCGAAAACTAATGCTGACAGCAACCCATCGCATGTCCGGTCGAAAAGACCGCTCACAATCGAGGTAACGCACCATAAGCCGTCTTCGCACGTTATATTGTAGCAGAAAAGAATACAGTACGGTGATTTACCCTAAATTTTGCAGGAGACTGCAGAACACGTTATGGAAAGAGGGGAACACCTCGATCGGATGTCGTACTTGAGCCAGCGCCTGTTTGAACTGAAGCTGAAGGAACAACTGAGGATCTCCGAGGAAGATGATGAGTGGCTCGAGCAGACCACTGTTAGCCTCGTAAGTACCTCTTGACACTTGTTACCCAGATTTCTATACAGTGCTTATACTGCTTATGGCTCAGCTTGTTTGGGTTGTAGCGTCCCAGAAGTACAGTACATGAAGCCAACTTCATGACAATGAACCGAAGTGCCAAGAAGCGACATAACCCTGCCTTGAAGTCCCTGTGTAATGAAGTAACGGATGCAGTTAACAATATTCTCGGGCTGGCGGATGCCCTCGCTTCCAAAGCTGACTTCTTCGAAGCAGTTCGGGTATGTATCGTCTTGATGCAGCTAGTAAAAAGTGGCGCTTTCGTTTCACCGAAAGTTGTCTTTATAGTGTCTTGGAGGAAAGGTCAGAAGTTTTTCGGCGGCTATTGACAGCTTGAAGTTGGATCTGCAAGACCGTGAACGATCGAAGGTACGCTAAGGATGATAATGCGTAACGGCCACCGGCCCTAGGTCTGTTCTAGGACCGTAACTGATGTACCTTGGGTTTTGCAGATCGACCCGCAGCACCAGCGGCTAGGTGGTGACATGAAACACGTGGTGAATTCCTTGCGTCTTGTCAACACATTCTACGAGACGGAAGCTGAAGATGTCTACCTGGAAGGTTTGGTATGCGCAGCTAAGGTGATTGCGGGGGACGTGAACGACTTGATGGACCTGGTCAGTGATTACTAGCCTTCCAGTAAGAGTGCTGGTCACCGTCTTTTTTCTGATGTTCAACGAAACTTCGGGTTGTTGAAGTGTGCTTGTTTTGACCTAATGTTCCTGTACAAGTTTCTGATGCATGCTTGCCGTTTCAAGTTTTAATTTTTTGCCTGTAATTTTCCGGTCGATAACTTTTACCTTCTAGATCTCCGCCTGACAAACCTAGCTCATCAGCTAAATCGTGCCGGAATTCATCTTGAAAATTAGTATTTTTGAAAAACTTAATCTGACATGTTCGGCGCGATTGGTCCAAGCCGTGCAAGGATGTGTCAATTTGACAGTAGTAAACGCCCGAGGGAAGACCCGGAAGCTTCACGTACTTGACGTGAGTTCCTCCAGGCTGTTTTATCTTTGGGGTAGCGCATATTTATCGCCAGTGCTCGAGAAATGCATGGTGAATCAAAACTTGCCATGGGTATTTTTTTTCAGTAATTACCGCAGATTTATGCCGAGTTAATGTTCTGATTGCCTTTGTTTCTCATGTATGGCCAGATTTCACATGAATTACTTCTGGATGGTAGAAAGAGTTCTTCTTGATTCGGACTTGCTAAATTATACGCCAAAATGGACACCATAGATTCAGTCCATATAGAGAAGGTGGACGACGCAGACCCGGTTCCTCGCCGTGTATCCTTTCAACAACAGAAGTCCCTCGCCGAACGGACGAGGGCTAAACTGAGCGTGAACCCCAAACTGATTTCGTTGAAGTTATGCATGCTCTTTTTTCTTGGTGGTAAGCTTGGCCAAGCCACAATCTTATACTGCTCGATATTGCCTCTGACTGAAAGCTGTTTGTACTGCAGGCATGACGTCTCTGTTACCGTTCCTGACGATCCACATGAAATCCATCGGCCTAACACTGACGGAAATTGCTGTCATCTATGCTGTATTACCGTTTGTCTCTTTTGTGGGACCGCCGGTCGGTGGAGGTGAGCATCCTTGATTTTAACCAAACACATCATATTACTTACGATGCTTCTTCCGAGTGTTTCTGTTTACCGTTGTGCCGGTTTCAGCCATCGCCGATAAGGTGGGGAATTATAAGCTGGTCTTTGTCATCTACGCTTTCCTGAACGCGATCACCCACCTGCTAATATGGTTCGCCGTACCGTCAGCGCTTCCCACAATACTCAGTTCGAAAGCGGATCTTCCCCTCCTGAACCTCCACGTTCCATGCGGCAGCTCGTATCTAAACTCATCGATCTCCATGACCGGTTTAACTTTCAACGACTCCTGCAAGTTCGAACCTTATGCTCGTAACGGATTCAACTTGCGGTTCCGACAATGTTTATCGCACTGTGGCGCGCAAGAACAACCTAGAATCTGTTTAATTGGACCTTCTGGCGAACAGCCGACGGACTGCTGGCCTGTTACAGATTTCGAGAAGCGCCACTTATCAAACGGAGCAATGCAAGTCAAGAACAAAAGCTTTTTGATGGCCAATTTTAGCGCCGAAGAAGGACAGCCCGTGTCGCACTTGGCATGTCTCCTCCCAAGTACAACCAAGAAATGTTCGGTCACTTGTACGGTGGAGTCCGATCAACAAGTGATGTGCCAGACCAAGGTCCCGGCGAAGAACCGTTCAACAATGCTAGCTCTGTACGTCATCTTCCGCTTCCTGGCCGGCATAACGTTGAACACGTTCGGTCCGATGCTGGACGCCATCGCTTTTACAATGGCGAAGCAGCATAGAGGTGACTTGGGTTTCCAGAGGATGTTTTCGTTGATCGGCATGGCGGCCTTTCCTCCAGTGTCAGGGTACTTTGTCGGCTTGGCCTCTCGCAACAACGGCTTCCAGGATTTCTCCCCGGCCTTCTACTTCTTCGGAACGTGCTTCATACTTGGCGGACTCATCGCACTGACGTTCGACCTGAAGGCGAAGATTCCCAAGGAAGAAATCGCGAAGAACGCAGCGAAGATCCTGCGCAGACCACGAGTATTCGTCTTCGTAGTTATGATGTTTTTAACTGGATGCATGTGGGGCTTCTTGGAAAAGTAAGTTCTTGACGTCATCGGTCTTACTTACTGACGGAATAATACTTCAAACGTTTTTCTAGCTATCTCTTCATCTTCATGGAGGAACTCGGATCTCCGAAATGGGTAAAGCAAGCCGAATTACTGTCAGTTATTGCTAGCTCACTTACAGACTTGTCTTTTTCTTTTTCAAGCTGCTGGGAATGACTAACACCGTGTCCTCGCTGTCTGCCATCCCGGTGGTCGCTTCTTCGATCTTTCTCATCAAGCATATTGGCAACGCTAACCTCATGTAAGTAAAGCCGAAAGGTTGACCAACATTTTCGTCTTTTCTTTCACTGTTCTGCGTTTTGGTTCAAGTATTTTCAGGCAGTGTTTCGGGCTTTCTAGAATATTAGCGTGTATCCTGTTTGGATCGCGGTTCCTGGCGTATTCCTTCATCTACAACCCGTATCATATACTACCTGTGGAAGTTTTGGAATCGTTTACCACCTCCCTGTTGTGGGTGGTGTCGTCAGTGTATTGTGGTAAAATCGCGCCGGATTATCTGGCGACTGTGCAGGGCATCGTGGGCGCAGCTCACGCAGCCGTCGGTAATTAAGTTACTTTGAGGTCATATCTCTCTTCGTAGATTTCTAACGCTTTTAACACTGTGAAATCGAACAATCTCATTTAAGGTCGAGGAGTTGGAAGCCTGATTGGAGGGGTGATGTTCGAGCATTTCAAGCCTAGAAGATCCTACCAAATATGGGCGGGGTTCTGTTTCAGCGTTGCTCTACTCTACGCTATTGTCCAGTACGCTTTCCTACGGAAGCGTTCATCCAGACCGAAGATTCGTCCATCATTGCCAGAGATTAAAGGTTAGTTTTCTTCTTCACTACCACGGACGGCAACATAATACAATGCAGAAAGTTCGTGCCTTCTCGTGATCACGTGGTGTAATGCAACTATCAATGGCACGCTGCACCGCGTGACCACGAGAAGGCATGACTTTCTTCATTGTATCTGAACCATGACATTTGCAGAAGAAGAACCTGAGATGGATGGGGAGTACCCGCTGTCGACTGAAGACGAAAAGGGTTTGGAAGAAGCAGCCGAAGTTGATGCTATGCTGATAAAATCGTCAGCTGGCAACGCTTACATGCCTTTGGATCGACTGCGTGCCACAGTTGAGGATCAGTCCAGCGACCTCAAAGTAACGAATGGGCATGCCATATATCGACCGAAAAGAGAAGCGATTGACCCGGTTGTCTAATCGAAAGACTATCCATTCTTCATACAGTAACTTCGACTTTATTAATTTGTTGAATGTGTAAATGGTTTCATGTGCCACTCGCCAGGAACTCGGAATCACATTTCTTGTAAAAAGCCAACGCCAATAAGAGAATCAGGGAAGTAAATCAACAAATCAGTCATGTGAATCAACCAAAAGAATCAATCAGTCACATTCTGGGGAAATCGGGAAGTTTTTACGGTTCATCTTGCTCAGCAAAAGCCGATCGTTCACCATTGTGCATATTTTCGATCGACCTAATAGTCTTCATCAAGGCAGTCAGCGAAGCAGCCAGCTTGGTCGCTTCAGACATCAGTAGCTTCACCGCCGGATCATGTAAGCTGTTCTCCGACATGGGCACATGGTTAGAGTTTGGTGGACGGAATGCAGTTTGGATAGTGCTACGAAAGGCCACTGCTACCAGCAGGATACCTTCAACCAGTTTACCGGCATCTGCCACCGTCGGTGAGTACCGGGCAACCAGCGTGGCGGAATGGAACATCATGCCTATCAGGTCCGTGCACTTAACCAGGCTGTCATGGAACAGAACATGCTTGTGGCTGTGGTTCGACAAGGAAGTCGGGCGACTTCCTGGCGTCCTCACAGTCTCACCTTCCCCTTCAGCAACGGAGAAGGCTTGTGGATCGCTAAGCATGACTGTGGCGCTCTTGACAAACGACTTGGATGCCGTGACGAACCTCCTCGCTTCCGCGATCAGTTCTTCCTTAGCCAGTCTCATGTTGGTCAAGTTCGGCCTGATGGAATCAGGTCTTGATATCGAATCCAACGTCCAGTCAATCTCGGAGATGATATTGGAGACTCGTTCGATCACTTCCGCGTCGGTCTCGTACTGTCTATGTGAAGAACTTCGGGGACTAGAGTTGCTTTGGATGTCCACGCGGGTTATCCCAGATGGACCGGAGACGGCTGTCCGGCTGCTATTGTTTCCAGGTGGGGACAGGTCCTCTTCCTCGTCGTCCAAGCCATTGGTTAGACCTTCGTTGCCTTCGGGGTTCTGGGCCCGGGTGGCGGCAAGTCGTTTCCGGAGTTTCTCGCGGGCAGGAGGTCGAGTGCGAGGGCGGTATTTTAGTTGGCTGGATGATGGTTTGGTGCTGGGACCGAAGGGAAGAGTGGCATTGGGGTGGACACCACCGACACGCGGAGGCTTGTTGTTGGCTCGGCAATTGAGTACGGGGTTCTTTCTCCACATCACCGGCGTGTTTTCTTCGGATGCGGAGGGTGTTGTGGAGACCAGGTCCGATTCGCTGCTGTGAGTTCCCTTCCTCACTGCAACACATGAAAATGAAAATGGGCTGTATAAAATCAAACCACGACAGATGGGCATAACATAATCATCACAAATTTCTCGTAAAAAAAACTTACTATCGATGACCCAGAGATGAAGTAAAAACGTTCTTGGAAAATTGTTACAGTGATTGTCAGTTACCAAGCTCTAGACTCTAGGTAAGCAAGACGTGGAAAAGGCCCCCAGAAAATCGAGAAAACTTTTTGGGGACGACTGTTGTTCCCGTTCTCACTTGCCTGCAATTTCCGTCAACTGCGCGTTGATTTCTGCCACACAGTCTTTGAAGGCTTCACTTTGGTCCACATGACTGTTCTTATTCCGCGTACTTGGTGAGTTGCTCTTACTCCTCTCTAAAGACTTGTTACGAGGCGGCGGAGGTGGTGGAATGATTTTAGGCTTTGGTGGTAGTGGCGGCTTCACTGCGAATGGTCCGTGACCGTTGGTCGGAGACTCCGGAGACCCATTAAGCTTGACGCTGACGGTAGACCGACGTTCCGAACTGTTAGAGGTTGTGGCGCTGACGGGCGGATGTCCAGGTGGCGGTGGAATGACCAACATACGAATGTCTTCACTGGTCACTCGGTGCATGCGAGGCCGCTCGTCTTCCGGGTCGGGCACCGTCATCGCGTCGATGAAGGAGTTGAGCTCGTTGAGGGCCTCGTCCAGACTTGCGCGGGAGTTTTGCGTCATGGACCGAAGGACGTGCTCCGGAGGTGGCGGTGGGAATGCATCTGCAGAAAAATAGCGGTCGTCTGATTGGTTTTGTGCAATGGTTCTGTCAATGATGAATCGAGAGATGGCAGCTCGGTACATAAAACCAGCAAGAGTGTTTTGCCAAGTCACGCACGTTTTCAATGTTAGTGGCTGAAGAATGCGCCACTTGGACAAACGACATGATCGAGCCTGTTGTTTATCCAAGTGGCGCAGAGGTGTTCCTAGTTGGCGGACGCTACCAGCCGATAACACCGAAAACGTGCGCCACTTTGGAAACAGTCTTGTTGAGTTGTTTGTCGAGCTTCCAAATGGAAATTGAAGCGATAATGGATTTTAATTAGCTAAACGAAATTTATGTAACGGGGTTAAGATGATGGAGGACGTTATTGCACAAACCTTCTTCAATGCCGGGAAGTGCCTGGAAGGGTTCGCGATCTGACGGGCCGTCATGCCCTGGAAAGGGAATGAGTGGATCGCGGAAGGGAGTTGGCGGCACTTCAATGACATCTGAATAGACCATGGGATCTTCATTGGTGTAGAGTTCGGGAATGGGTATTTGACACAAGTCGATGATATCGGGATCGAGATACAATGAGCTGGCGGTCTGCCGTTGATCCAAGCGAGTGGCCGCCCTGTTCATCTCCATCTCGGTAACGTTATCAATGTAGACGTGAATGCCATCGTTATTGAATTTGCCCACGTCTTCCGGGCTGTGAAGGCCGAAACTGGAGCCACTTCGGAAGAGGGAAGATGGCGGGTTGGTGACACGATGCTTGGTGGTGTTAGCTTTGTGGACCGGGCTCTCGGTGGGTGTGGTGCTCAAGCTATCGGTTTCCTCACTGTCGGACGGAAGGTCCAACTTGTCTTCGCCCCACAACATTTTCCCACCATTGGGCGAGGAAGGCGTCTGTAAGCGCGAAAGCTGAGCTGCCAACTCAGCTGTCGAATTACTCCGCGAGGTTGTCACTCGCTTAACTAAATCCGGCGTGATGGTTGTGGTGTTTTCCTGTCCGGTTAGACTGCCGCGAGGAGAAGCAGCCGATACTCGCTCCAAATTGTCGGAAGGGTTCGGGCGGTATCGGATTACTTCAGACTCTAATACTGCAATACGAACCACTGATCAAAGAACGAAACTAACTGAGAATTAACCATTCTGAAGAGAATGTTGAGAACTCTGAAGCAGAAAAAACGTAGAAAAATCCCCAAACGAATTTTCGTCTCTGATAGTTGTGCCAGGAATTTTGATCGGACGTAGAGCGTAGTGAAAATTCATTAATGTCACCTATCGAAATTCTATTACGATATAAAATTTTATATAATCGGCTTGAAAACAAAACGCCAACAGTTACTCGTGATTTTTTCCCAGTAGATACTAAAGAGCGCACCTGTCCCGTTTCTCTCCTGAAGTGAGCGTCGAAGAGCCCGTTCTGCTACGGGTGTGTCCAGATCCGATGAGGTGGAGTCGTCGATAAAGCGCATATTACGGACAACATCAGGTGGCACCAGCGTTGATTTATCACCGGACAGATTAATTTCCACATGTGTTTGTGGCGAACTGTCGGCTGACGTCGATGTGACCGTAGTGATGGGAACGTTGGTTGCCGCGGCAGACGAGACAGTTTGAAGACTGTCGACAACTGCCTGCGCCGTCGTCGGTGATGACTGTAGGGTCGTCGACGAATGTGACTGCAATTGACAGGAGTTTAGAATCCCGAGTGACGTAAAGAGTCAGACAGCACAGAGCAGCAGTTAATTACAAACTCCAGTAGTGGCCAGGGTTTTCTGAAAGTTAATCGGACTTGATTGCATACTGTCCCCCGTCTTTCATAGAAGTGAAAGACGCCGGCCAAGTATATGCAGCCAACTTCAGTTGGAAGTCTTCCCCTTATGCCGTAAACTAGCTTCCTTCTTCGTCAAGCCAAAAAGAACTGCCAGTTGTTTAAAGACCAACACACAGATTCGGTAAATGAAGACTGTAGCATTTCGGAGCTCAGAAATAATTTCATAGGCACAAAAACCGCCGACACGTCTGAAATTCCGCCATTTTTCTACATTTTTTTCTTCTTCTGATGTTATAATACAGTCGAGAGAGTTCCGCTTGTATACTCGTACAGCATTTTGCGAAAGTGCGTACTCGGAAAGAAAGCTGTTGAAGAGGCTTACCTCGGTGAGATCTGCAGAAGGAAGTGGAGGTGAAGGAATACTGGCAAAGTTGACGATGTGTTCTTTCTGTGGCCTTGGAACGTCGTCGGGTAGTTGAAGGGCAACGGTCTTTAGTTCGGCCGGGTAACTCCAAGGCATTGAATAAACCACATGAGGTCCATAATAGGCGGGAGCTTCTGTCGAGAGAATAAAGAAAAGATTAAACTAAGCGGCAACAAGGCGCAACAACGAGCTTCCCCATGATCAATGTAGTAGAGTCTATTTACTCGTACCGCCGGGTGACTTATTATCCTCCTTGGCATCGTCAAGAACGAGGATGCGCAGCGGAGTACCCAGAAAGAGTTGATGGTAACCATTGAGCAATTGTGCTATATCGTCTAGATCATCACTACTCTCCATCTCGAAGCAGAATCTCTGCAACAGAGCAAGCAACAAAACTTGTCAGTGTACTTAGTTGTACAGCTGTGTAAAAAGTTATATTAGATGTTTTCTGTGGATGTGGGTACGTACTTCGTGAGGAGGCACTTTAACGTGCAGTTCGATGGAGTGGAATGCATCGGGAATATCCGCGGTTACAATCTCGCTTATTGACTCTAATTCTGTCAGCATGACAGGCTACGGAGCGGCAAAGAAGAAGGACCAAATGAGCGGCTTGGTTGGTATGTAGTCAAGTGGAAATCGATGGGCAAAAAATTGCAAACGAGGAAATCGATATACGATATACAGCAAGCTAATATTCATCCGTCTGTCTGTATTCACAAAGTCTACACTTAACGCCCAACAGACAGCAAATGCACTTACCGATCCTGTCTTGGTCCCGCTTATTTGGGAAACACCAAACTTGGGTGATATCAGGATGAGCCCATCGTTTTTGGTTTCCTGTAATGCGAGAAGATGAGTGCCGGTTTTGTAAAAACGCTTGTCAATATGTATAAGAAAGACTTGCATAAGACGCTCTTACGGGAATTATGACATTAAAGCATCGTCCACCGAATGTGGGCAGCTCGCTGAGGATCTTCAGATACTGCACTTTGACTTGCAGCTCACTGAGCTTCTTCTGACCCGGCGCAAGAAGCTGCTGGTTGTTGACTTTAATTAGATGAGATAACAGTCGACGAAGCTCCTTTGCCTTCATAGCTTCCATTATGGATGGCGGAATAAATCTTTCCAAGCCGCATTCCTTCCTGCATGACAGAAGGGTCGTTAGTAAAGAAGCTTAGACTTTATGAATTTCTCATCACAACATTTGCCACACTAAAAATTTGCAAGATTTGGGTCTCGTCTTTCAATAAGCCGCTTAGGTTCATCGTCACATCTCTTCGAACTTACTCCACTCTTTTCACTGACACTTTGGCGGCGGAAGTATTGCACAAGGAATGTTGCTGCATCTGTAGAGCGGCTAACCGCAGTGCCACGTCACAGCGAAGCTCCGTGGCGAAACGTTCATCTATCACGTCGTTACAGCACTACAAACACAAGAGGATCATCGACGGACATTTCACAAAACAGTTTTCAGCTTCACAAATAAAAATACAGCCGTTCAGTACCGTAGGAATTTATGACTTGACTTACCTGCATGTAAAAATAGTCCAAGGCGATAGGATCCTTCCGTAACAACTCAAAGGCATCGCGAGGAATGAACGTAACTCGAAAAAGGCATCGAAGGTGCTGGGCGCCAGGACGAGCAGCAATCTGTAAGACCGGACAAAACTTGTGAACAACTTGTCCGGCTTATAAGCGAGTACAGTTTCCAGCAAAGCGATGTCGTACCTTGGCTATAGTGTCATCGGGGCTCAATAATTTCACTTGGTTCTTCTTGATAGCCTTGACACTCTCAACAACCAAGGCAAAATGTTCTATGGCCACAATGGACAGCTTTTCCCGCAGCGACCCTATTACATCCTGCAAAAGAAGGTTCGCCAATTGAAACAGCAGAACTGGAAACCCCCAGAGGGCTGCACTGTCACCAGCGCTATATCGTTTCGGCACGTACCCTGACGGTCGTTTTGTTATCATATTTGAAAGACTTGGTTTGTCCGTTCTCCAAGAATACTTTGAGGACATTCGGAATGAAAGCGGAAGGTGGCATCTCTTGACTGGCGTCAGAGAAGACGTTACTGGGTCCGTTGATCATGACGCCATCGGCGAACCGTACCCGCGAAGGCTTGCTTTTTAACTTGGCCTTCTTGGCGGCGCTCAGAAAAGCCGACTTCCGGCTCGCCTAAACAAGTCCAAATTGGTAGATATTGATATTCTTAGTTCGATGAAAAAGGCAAAGGTAGCGAACTGCACTTACATTATCACTTTGGGGCTGGCAGACCAACAGCGTCACCGTCTCTTTACATGCTCGGACGAGCTCTATCACATGGTCACGAGGTGCGCGTTCCACGTCCTCCCCATTGATCTTTAATATCTGATCGGAGGGTAGGAGTTTACCGGCACTCGGTCCGTCTGGAAAGAAGGTGTCTACCGTCAACAGCAATCAAGTAAAAAGTCCCGACAAGCATCGATTTGACTTCCCCTTTCCAGTGAAACTATGGATCGCTCAACGGGAAACCTACCTTCATTGACGAACCGTACTATCACCGGCTTCTCGCTGCCGGCCACAAAGCCGAACCCGATAGTCGAGTCCCGCTGTAGAGTGACTTCACGAGGAGTGGGAATGTCCTGTTCGGATTCATCATCGTTGTCACCTTGTAGGCGAGGATCGTCATAGGTGGTAAACTTATCGAGATGACTGCAATAAAGTAGTGATATTTTGTAAGATAGGAAGATGATTTTGTAACATGTTCCTCGGAAGACTCCATGCTCATCTAGGCGGAAAATATGTATGAACTGCCTTTCACCTCATTTGTGACTAGCACACTCGATTGAACCCATGTCTTACAAACTCGACCGCCATCTTGAATACGGTACGATCCGCGTTTTTCCCAAAATAACTTTTGATCGTGGTTCGTTACTTTCAAAAGAATCCGAGCGAGCATTCATCTGACTCAGCGAGGAACTAATCGCCTGGTATTGTCCCTGCATGAAGGCTTACTTGATGTAGTAAATTCTCCCCTGCTGGTCAACGGCACATTCCCATCCATACGGTAGCCTCCATTCACCGGCGTCCCAATTTTCCGTTGGAGGAATCCATTGCGTAGTCTGCGTCGCATGACTGTAAACACAAACCACTACATTAGCTGCTCGATCAATAAGAAGTCACAGAAAGAAACCATGTAATCGTAAACCCAACTTAGAACACCCAAACCGAATTTAAGATACCTCACAAATTTACGAGGCCGAACTGGAGCCCGTCTAATTATCTTCGGCATGACTACCCATAAAGGAATTACACTCTCAAGTCTTGCTATTCCAAACTATGCTGCCATCGAGCCTCGCCAGGTCCATGAAGCATGATATAAAACATTAGGTATCTCGAGCCTATTGTTCCCGCATCTCAAAGTACTTACCAATGTTTTTGCAATAGTTTCACACAATATACGATGAAATAAGCAGTTCGTCAATCTGTACGAAGCAGTCTTTTCGGGATTGTTATTGTCTGATGTAGACTGTATTGTCATTCTCAAGAAACCATATGGTTTGTCAGCATATTCTGCGGTTATATTCACACTTATTTCACTTGGCGAACTGCCCAGTTCAGCTCGTGGTTATCCCGACACACACTTGCGGGTCTCGTGTCCTTTCTTTTCAAAACACCAAAAGCCGAATCGTATGCTTTCGAACGAGTTCGGAACGCGTGTGGCTGCTGAGCGGGCCATCCAATAAGGGCTGGGTGCAAATGTTTCATCTTCCCACTGCACGCTAACAGAGCTCGAGCTGATTAAAGTAACGTTGTCAGCGTCGATGCCGAAGGCATTAATCGATGCGCCGGTAGCTGAGGAAGGCATGCAAACCGCCAAGTAAAGTAAAAGAGGCCGTAATGGCATCCGGCCCTCTTGTTATTGTACCTCCTCATTTTAAACGGACAGGGCGAGGGCAAGGCTGAGGGGTCCTCTCCTCGTTTATTGACAGTTTCCAGCAATAAATCCCGATTAGCCTGGATGGCCACAGCACACTTGTTCCAGGTCGCCACTTAGCACACATCTTCGTCCAGCGCCTCGAGTGGCACCAGCACCCACCACTTCGCCTGATTACAATGGCTGGATGGCTCTCTGTGCATGCAGCGATCCTGATCACTTTAACCATTCTGCCATGGCTCACACTTCACAAATTAGCACTGGTCAATTTAGAACTGGGCCTTGTGGACATTCGGTTATTATTGCACACGTACCAAAACCGCACACCCTGTATATCATACAAGACTTTTTAAAATACTGCAAAATTTAGTTGAAATTCTTCCGTCTCTGCGTTCGAGCCAAAGTGTGATCAAAAGAAAAGAAATTTGCCCAACACGAATATTTCTGTGTCGTTGTACGTCACGAGCCATGGGGGATCCTGAACCGTAAGCCCACGAGGCTAAACACTTTGGACAAAAATCCTCTCCCAACAAAACTATAATGTCAATCAGTCATCATTCATATTGTAAGTTTATAAAGGCTCCCAACCTTTTCCTATATGAAGGATAATCGCGGGGCAGACTTGTGATCGTTGCGTGTCACAGCTTGTGCACCCATCAGGGTCTGGAACAATAAATAGTGTACAGTATATTTTTAGCCATAAGTTCTCTTTCTTCGGGATTATTATAGGTGCAAGAATGATCCAAAGGGGGGGGGATACGCAAGATGGTGCCTGTCGGCTGTCGAACTAGCGCTAAGATTAATGCACTGACCCTGTAAACTTTTGATCTCTTCCCATCTGCCGCATCGCATTCGAAACTACTCAACAGCGAGACAAACACGCCTTACAGCAAAACACTACCCAGTAACACTCGAAAGGATTTCTCTTTGCAGTACTTTGAACTGGACCAATTAAACACGCTACCAGAGATTCGACATTCGTCGGTACGGTAAAATGTTTTACCTATATCTCGACTTTTGGTCGAAAATTGGAGAATATGAGGAAAAAATTGAAACGATTGTAACATGAGCTGTTCGGATGTGTAACCTCGTATACAGCGAAAAACAACGTCATACATATGGAATTCATGTAAAACACACAAGGGTCGCCGGAAATCCATCACACCGCCCGAAAACTACCATGCTAATGGATTTTACAGTACTGGCGGTATTGTTATGGGTCTCGGCCTAAACCAACAGAGCCTCTCGCCATTTTCAGCAGAAAAAACTTCACACGCTCCATAAATACATACGGCACCAGTCGATATCTGCTCCTTTTAGTCAGTGCCACTGTTTATCGATACCAGCTGGCGATATAGGCAAAGCAACCTCGATCGTAACTCACGATCTAGCGCAAACACAGCCCCGCTTTCACAGCATCCCACCGGAATAGCGGGTAATTAATTTTTTCCACGCAGCTCCATATTCGAACATACCAAGTGGAAAAACGATCCACGCGCCGTTTCCTAAAATACCGGAACATATCCAGTAAAATGAGATCGAGAAAAAAAGTGTTCTAGAACAATTACCAGATTTTCATCAACCAGGAAGAAAGATTCTCGAGCATCTGTTGGCTCCTGCTGGAAGACTGAGCTATGTTTATGGGGGGAGGACTGAACAGAGGGTTTTCTGGGAGTATTCACACGATGATCGTCTGTCACAATGATATCTGACAAGAGGCTAACGAGATTGCAACGACCTGTCGTACTGATCACCCATCATTACAGTTCGATGCTATGGAGGATTTTTACTGGGAACCGAGGCGCCGCTAGGGTTTTCTCTCACGACAAACTACTTCCGCTAATAAGCTAATCCAAGTTCATCCACGATACAAAGGTACCCCAAATCACCATTATTCAAACGTGGACATCCATGTCAATGTAGGAGTGTGATATTCATACCTGACACATGAAACCGGAGGAGCAGTGCGAGCAAGAGCAGAAGATTTGCGCGGGGCATCGTTGTGCGGCTTATGGCGTTGGCCAATATGGCTACTTTTATTCCCCATATCCCATCAAGAAGAAGACTGCAGTGCAACATTACACTCCTTGCGTCAAGCTCCTCAAGACGTCGAAGCAAGCTTTACACAATGGGCCCACTGCTGGGAAGTCCTTAAAAGTCCGCCCAAGCTGCCATGCATGAGCTGAATGAGAACTGATGCAATTTCCGTCGGCGTATTTCTTATATCCGCCATTCTTCCTCCAGCCGCGTGCTACAGCCGTACTGTATTTTCACGCATTGCTTGAGGTTAATAGCGAAGAAGCAAAAGAAGGGACGATTAATTCCTTAAAAGTACAACGGCCGGGCTGCAGTAGCAATCTTCCACTTAACAAAGAACCCAAATAATCGACGAGCCAATGGAGGTTGCGACCCTTACAGATGGTCGATTATGGGGAACGATAAGACGGGCCAGTAATAAAAGCGGGGGCTGCTCTCTAGATGGGTCGTTCTTTCTTCCAGGATCTCAACGTTATCTCCTGGATAGCATATTGGATGTGTCGTCAGCGCGAGCAACAGCAGAAGCGATATGTCTCGGTCAGATAGAGCAGTTAAGCTCTGCCACTAGGCGCGTCCATCTCACCATAAGAAATTAATGAGGATGCAAATGACAGGATTGCCTCATGCACACCAGCTGCATTGACGAAGCTCCAGACAAATTACCGTGTAAAATTTATACAATCGTTTTCTCCAGACCGCCGTTTTCTTTCTTTAAACGACCAACATTGGTTCTTTCCACCCCTTTTCCACGTTAAACATGTCGAGTCTTTCGCCCAGTAATGTGATTATGCTCTGTGAGCTTCCCCAATAATTCCCAAACAGCAAACATTAACAATTTAGAGTTCCCCCAACGCGCCACCGATTGATTATCTACGCCGCAGAAAGACTCTCTCGGGACAGACTGCTGCTTCGAATCAAATACGATTCCACATCCAATTCAAACTTGAAAGGTGGAAATCTGATCTGGTAGTATAAATTATTCCATGGTCAGGAAAAAGAAGGACATATTAATAGTTCGCTCGGATTTGTAACAAAACGAAATCATTCAATCGAATTATAACGTAGTTCGGATCATGGAGACAAAGTCACGATTATCAAAGCGATATGACAGAAAATTGGTCCTTTACACTTCGAGATGGACAACTGGAAAAGATCATCGGGACACCGCCATGAAGAAAGGAAGAAAGTAGGGAGCGACTGACTTTGTCAGAAAGGAAGCAAAGTATTGAGCGATGGTGTTTCCGGTGTTTTACGTGGCACGACAAGCGGGAGAGTAACTCATGAAAGGCAACCTCAACAGTGGCAGTTTGGCGTAAGGAACTGTGTACAATTATGCTCCCATGAATACTCGATTGCCATCAGTGTATAAACGCCCAATGATCCCTTCCCTTTCGTTCCTCTACACTACCTCATGTTAATCCGCCTTACAGCTCGTGGTACGCCCGATGCACTCCGTCCAGTATACAGTACTCGAAACCTCCATTCACCATATCAGCATTTTACAGCCCCACACCCAAGTATTACGTGGTAACTGGAGGATCATGGGGATGCGTTAGTGCTTTTTTACTGTTGAAGAGCCGGAGGGCCACAACATGTCGCGACTCCGGTATTGAGTAACAAGCCAGCCCAACAAATGGACTGCCACTTCCTGTATATGCAGCAGCCCCTCTAACTCGATTTCGCTTTTCTTACCACCCCTCGTCAGTTGTAAAACTCACAACATAAAGAAGCTCTTCGGCCATCCTTGAAACGACTGAATGCACCCGTGCTTTCAGCTAGTCTTTTCCAGTTCCCATGGGAGGACATGATCGATCCATCAAGAACCAGCGGACCCAGAAACGACCACAGGTGGCGCCACTCATGCTACGATGCCTGAAGCCAGCGTTTCCTGCGCCACACACTTTGAGCCGTATCACAACAACGCTACTGAGTAACAGCCAAGTTGGACAAAATCAGACAACTAACTGTAGTCAAGGCAAAGTTTCCGGTTAACATACAGAAAGCACAGAAAATAAACTGAATTCCGCATCTGGGTGAGTCACATTTTTCTCTCAGTACTTTAAAGTTCTAATGCCTGCTCGGTAGGTAGCTGTCCGCAGCTCATAAATTTTGATGTTCAGAGCGTAAAATAATCTATCCAATTGGTCGGAAGGACGCTGCGAAAGAATGATGTTCGAGTTCTTCGCGCGCCATCTATCGGAAGGTTTGGACTTGCTGTTCGAGGATCGAGACCATGCGGATAATCGACCGTTCCAGGTCTCTGCGCCCGGGCTTTCTTTTGGTGGCTATTAGAGCACTTACTGATGCTGTATTACTTAGAGTTCAGTGGTCAAAACTTCACACTTGTTTTAAGCGCGTTAATGTGGTCCACGTCTAGTTGAGCGGCGTCGGGTCTTTGACGCACTTTGCTGCCAAAGCTGTCTGCTCAGTCGACAACAGCGTGGATGATTGCCTGCGTACGCACAAGCAAGCAGGCAGCATCTGCCAGCGGGAGCCACTCAACCATATCCCACATCTCATGGTCAAACATTTTTCAAAAATAGGCCAGCAGTTGGCTTGCCCCTATCCTTCAACTTCAGCCAAACACCTTCCACAACAAAGACAGCATTCATTCTTCAATAGTCTTTTCACAGTACGAGTACTGTTCGTTTCTGGAACGGAAGTGAGTTGCGCTCTGAGTGGGAAACCTCTGGAAGTTTCTTTTACTGTAGACGAACCGCGCGAGTCGGAGTTCGCGGTTCCCGGAGATTGAAAGTCACGCACGGTTCTCCATTCAGACAGACGAACAAGAGATGGAGAGTGAGACTGACCCCCTTTGAGAAATATAATAAGTCAAATGGGCTTTGGCACTTCGTCAAAGCCATGCAGCCACTTGAGAGCTCCCTCACCACTCCACAAAAGAGAACTCAACGACTTGTTAAACAGCGAGCGACCAACCAATGCGGCCCGCGTAATCCGCTTTCCACGGCTTTTAAGCACGTGTCGGACTGAACAAGCCTCTAATACTTTCCGGCTAAAATAATGGCCTGATGAAAAGGGCAAATCTGGATGGTGACGGAATGACCTATCATTCATCATTAACAGCCTGTTCTCTCAAGGGGGTAGAAATCTTTTGGTCCGACCTTGCGGACGTTACATCGCCGGATGGTGAAACAAGAGACATGCATTAGCAGCATTAACACCCACGTTAGCGTTGACCAAATTACAACGATGCCATCAAAGTATCTGTTTTCGATACTGTACTCTTCGATCCTCTTGATCATTACAATGCGCTCTCCATTAAAAGTTATGTGTGCCTGCGTGTTAGAGTGTCAAACTGGTTCCTGGTTTTCTTTGAGATTTTCAAGCGGCTGAAATCCAACCTGAAAGGATCCATTATCGGCTGCATGAAATGAAAAGTCGAAGATCAAATTAACATCTGATGGAGAGAGCATAATACCCAACGTCACCATCACTAGACACACTTGTCTCATCAATATCATAAATCACTATGACGGTCGTCCGGCACATCGACAGAAGCCCATCACCGCAAGAATGCCGATGCTGTCAGGAGGGTGAAAGTTATTAAATAATGCACAGCCGGTAATATAGCTGATTACTGTTGTATTGCGGCCCGTCACTCACTAGTCTACGTGCCGCAACCAGCCCCGATGTGAAGAACAATATTTTCCTTCGCGCCATAATCAAAGGACATCTTTGATGCAGTGTGTGGTTATTAGGCAACACGTTCATTCAATTATACTCTCCGCATCCGCTCAACATAACCATCGGCAAACCTTGTTATTGTAAAGAGAAACTGTCGCTCTTTTCCTGTACTAAACTTTCTCCGAAAGCCGGGACCTGCCTCAACACCACACACACACACACACACACACACACACACACACACACACACACGAAAGCAAACCCACAATCGGAAAGACACACCCTAAAACATTCTACATAGTGTAACGGCATTCAGACCGACAACGTCATCGCGGACATATGTCACACTGATTAAGCCGAACAATTATTTTGATCATACTAATTTTCTATTTTATTTACGGATGATTTTGAATACATATTTCTCATTCAGACATTGGCTTACCATGTATAGTAAACTCTGCCGCAGCGGTCCACATTAGCGGTCCATCCTTTCTCGAGGATTCGGTTGAGGGTCTCCAAGTATTCCAAGTTTAGTTGCGAAAGTTCCGAGTTCTTTCGCGGCGGGGAGTGGCTGGGTGAACCGTTAGTGTTGGGTACGGCCATCTTGTCCCGGCATTTGTTCTAGTAGTAGAACGTGGTCCAAGAT
This sequence comes from Ramazzottius varieornatus, assembly GCA_001949185.1. Classification (NCBI taxonomy): domain Eukaryota; kingdom Metazoa; phylum Tardigrada; class Eutardigrada; order Parachela; family Ramazzottiidae; genus Ramazzottius; species Ramazzottius varieornatus. The sequence continues at coordinate 4,258,733 of BDGG01000004.1, forward strand.
GACTTGCGTCTTGGTCATCCTCCCGTCATGCCTCCGCGCTGGAGCGCGTCAAAGGTAACGTTGTTTCGGCGGTCCATTCGAAGAAGGTCTCGTGTCTTTCATTCAGCAGACTAATCCAGCTGCACGTCAGCTGTGATTGATTTCGGTGAGAAGCACAATTAGTCTACAAAGCAAATAAACGTGAGATACAGACGACTCAAAAGCCGGCGCGTCACGTAGGAAACCTATCGCGTGTATAGGCAAATTAATCGCGGCTAAGCACTCGCATTTAAAGACGTAAATAGCCTAAATGGACAGATAGAAGAAGCAGCCGCTTTTTCTGTTCCCCGTCAGGCAATTAGAGCAAATGCAGACCGCGCAAAACCTTAGTGGCCATGCTTCGTCACACCCGGCATGTTCGAGCTCGTACAGTACTGCGCCACTCGAACACTGCACTGTGGCTGTATGCGCCAAGTGAGCGGGGGAGGCGACATTGTACAACGCAGGAGAGTATTCACCAGCCCCACTTCACATTGAACCTTTCACTGATGCCAAGTTTGCAGCTTAACTCCAGACAAGTCTAGCTCAACGTTAATTTTAGTCATGAGGGGGAAAACCGCCGCTCACCAAACCCGCTGTGCATGATAGTCCAAGCTTTTCGAGAATTAATAACCTTTGAGAGAAGTTACTAGGGCGGGATCCGAAATCCTCTTTTACCTCATCTGCCGACCTTGCGGAAAAAAAGAGATCTAGAGCTCTACAAAACAGCAGACGGATATTTGAGGCAAAAAACGTTGGCGAGCTTAGTTAGGGAGCGGAAGACTGTGCGGAGGGAAAGACGTCAAAGCGCATTATCTTTCTTATGGTGAGCTTGTTAAGATAGCTCGACGAGTTTTTCCCCGCTAGGTCTCGAGTCTCGACGGCGAGTACCCGTCGGCATTTGAGAACAACGATCAATCGGTCCAGATTAACTAGCGTTTTTCCGCAAATCAATCGGATTACACAGGCTCGATGTGGTACTACAAACTTTAAGAGGGCCCAATTGGCATCGCGTAGTGAAATGCCCTGGCAGATTTGCACCAAAGCAGATTGTCTGAACGCGCGCGACCATCTCTCTCGTTGATGGCGGATTGTCAGTGCGAGATTGTTCACAAACACTGGTTAGCATGCTTGAATAGCTCGCTTGTCTAACACACCCTCGAACAACGACAACCGGTGCGAGGTACCATCCAAGGTACCTTTAATGAGCCAACATGCGCCGGCCAAGATATCGACACACGAGTCTTGCTTGCCTGTACTTTCGTTCGTCGTTCGTCCGTGGTAATGCCCTCAAATTTTTGCAGGATTATTCATTATGCCATCCGAATGTATCCTTGAACGCTCCAATTAAGGTCCACATAACTCAAATATGTGCCAATGGTGCAAAGAGCGAAGTCCACCTTCCGGGATGTACTGTAACAGAATCACTGGGTACGTTTCCCTGGGTATGGCTCGCCGCGCGTTCGGCACGCGTCTTACCGCCATCCTTCTCTGAGTGTTGGTATTAATTCTAATGATTCACTTGAGCGTCCTCATGACGGATCCTGTTTCCCCGAATCAAATGGTGTGCTGTAGTTTCCCCGCAGACACGTCAAAAGTGAACTGGTGGAAAGGAACTAACCGAGCAGTCAACAGATGGCGCCGTTGTTGCTCGAATCTCAAACAAGGATTCTGGTGGGGTTTTTCTCGAACTTCGTCCATCGAAAAGTTTATGAAAAAGAAAATAGCGATCACGACCCACTAAGATCCACGATAGTGCCAGACTTCTGAGTGCTGACGGCTTATACACACCCGGTACATGCCAGAGGCCCATTTGTCTGCTGTTCTGGAATTTTTGGCCTTGGCCGCTTGGCTACCGTCCTCTAAACTGTCTTCCAAAACTGTCTGATCCTTGTTATGAACCAAGAAGACAGTTTAAGATTGATGGTTTGATGCGGCAGACAGGCATTTATATAGGACAAAATCATAATAAATATACTGGGAGGGGATTATTAAGGGCATTTAGCTCAAAGAGGCGTACTAACCACTAGGAGTGATTTGACGAGCAAGAACAAATGTTCGCCGCCAGCCATCTTCCACATGCGAAATATGATCACTGTAAACTACCATCAAACTATAGACCACATTTGCTCTTTTCCCTTGACAGTGATCTTCCTGATAGAAATTCCTCGACGATACATACAGCATCAAGATGGATCAGAAAAGAAAGCAGCAAATTGAAACACGATAGCGCAAAGTAATTTCATTCTTTCTCATACGGAATGCATGTACGTTGCCTGTTTCAGGCCTCTTACTCTGATGTTCCACTACGTAGTTACAGTATCGATGTGGTAAATTTGAGAGAACCTGATGCAAGGGTAGAACCGGCTAGGGAGAATCCCGAATCCTTAACGCGACTGCTGATCAGGCCAAGGCTCCCGCCAGGAAACACTGTAATACTGTGCAAACGTCTAAAAGAAAATCATGGATAATTTGATCAAATGTTGTTGGACTGATGTTCCTTGATGCGTAAGCCTGACAAGATTTTTCTCAACGCGTGTCTGAGGAACCCGACAACCAGATCGTTAGGCCGAGTTCGAGGCATGTATATCCTCCGAGGCTAAGGATCCTTCAAATTATGGTTCACGGCTATGTGGCGCACGCAAACAAACAAAAAAATCCCTCTTTTGAGATCCATTTCTGCAATCCATAACGGATTGCAATATATCGTGCCGAGCTACCGTACTCCTGGTCGGACTTTAACGCTCATCCGATCGTTCACCCAGCATGCGAACGTTCCTTATACGGGACGGTCCTTTTGGTTCTTTTTTAGCTTTATCGAAAAACGGTTTTCGGAAAAGAAAGCGTGTCCGAGGTCTACTTGAACCCCAAGAGTTCAACTTCATCTACTTGGGCTTTCGTACCAAAGTGGCGCGGATGGCGCGGATGGCGCGGAAGAGAAAACATCAACGAAGTAGAAAATGGGAACTGAAGGCAAACAGGGGTGCCAAAAATTAATTTTACTCTAAATAAAAGCCTTAGATAAACAGGTCTAAGGTGGTCTCCAAGCTGAACCCCGCCTTAGCTCTGCTTATCTAAGATCTTTTATCTAGAGTAAAGTTGATTTCGGCCACCACTGAAGGCAAATGTGATGGGCACTAAAGTTTCCGATCAGCGTTCCACGCAGCTCGCAAGCCACGGCGTTGTGGCGCCCGGAGGCCGAGAGAATTAGATAAAATCGATTTGTTTGCTGGCTGGCTGCAGCTGCTCTTCCTTGTCCAAATTATAATGACTTGTCACTATAATACGCCCTGTCATAATAGTATGATGCAGCTCTGATTCGGCAAAGTAAATCCCCGAGATGTCCCTGAGAGACCGCTCGGAAAACACGCGAACATCAGTTTGGCCTTGTTCGAGCTCACCCCTTCTAGGCTTTAAAAACAACAGAAGCTCTCCACCACAACCACAGGCCCGGGCTGCAGGCTGCCCAGGCGATCTCGACATAACCTCTGCTCGTCCCAGCAACCAGCAAAATGGATTTCGAAAAAACCTCTGCAGAAGTTGACCAGAAAATTCTGTGTACTCTATGCGGTGTAGAAAAGGACTTTCTCGCAAAAACCGAACCAAAGACGTCTTCGCGAACATTGTTCATTTGTCCAGGGAAGATGTTCTTTCGGAAGCTTTGAGTTCTCGGATTAGATATTCAATTTTAAGATTTTTACAAACTCTGGTTTGCTGAATGCTTCGGCCTTGAATTTGTAGTCGCCTGGACGTCTGTGGAGCGGAGAACCCTTTCCAGACTAAATTGTCAAAACCCGAGTCAGCCTACGACATCAGGATAATGTTATTGGGAAGGATAAAGTGTTATAGTGGATCGTATTTTGACGGGCTTGTAGTAATTTGGCCATGTTTTACGACTCGTTCCACCACTTGATCACCCATTGCATAGCTTGATCAGGCGGAAAACGTCCCGCATTAAACGCGACTGCAGCCTCATCCGCAGGGAGGACATGGAAACTCTTGGCAGCGTATAAGCTTTTCAAGGAGGAAATTAGCCGCGCGACCCACGTTCGTTAACTCTTCCTACAGCAGTGAACTTTATCTTCCAAAGTTCGCCTCTATCGTAACGACCCTGTCTTGTCCAAATGACAAGCTCTATAACGATGGATATACTGTCCAAAACGAATTATATGTCATCCGAACAAGACGTTTACGACAGTCAAAGCTGAGTCGTGAGAACTCAGCACGAAGTATCGCCTGCTGCGAAGCCTCTTTTGCCCACGCTAAGAAATAGGTCGCCATGCTAAAAGACGCTTCCTCTTCCACACACCTCGATAACAGTGTACACGATCGATGGCAGGAAAGGAGTGAAGGAGTCCCTAATCCATGGCACTTTGATAGTCCGCACACCTGTCATAGACCGATCTGCCTTTCAACATCCCTGCCTGCATGGTGGAAATCCCACACTGGCAGCCATAAAGGCTAAATTGCGCCGGTTCAAGAGCTAACCTATTGATTATCGCACGAACCAACACTCCAATCAGCGCGCTGCTTCTCTGCTAACCAGAACGACAAAAGAGCCATCAAGGTAACTCATTTAGTCCTCCATGGATTTGTTACCATAACTAGCACAGAATACTCGCCGTCGATCGCTAAAAAAGACCCCGCTTATATTTGGTCAAACAATCGATAACAATCCCTGCTAGCGCCACTCAAATTTCTCAACGATGGATACTCAAGCATGAAAGCCAATCCAAAAATTCTAGGTCATCCCTTTGGAATATAAGATCATAAATCTACCCAGAAGGACCGTTTAAAGTGAGCAAATATTCGTCCTTTAGAAAAGGCCACGGTTTATTTCTTCTGCATACTTCCAAATTAACGTTGTCGTCCATTGTTAACAGCGAACTGTGAATGTCTAAACAATGACGTATTTTTCTGTTGTTTACTCGTTCGCGGACATCTAACTTAGAAATATTGTCGGATACAAAATTTCCCCTAACTCCGTGCCTTCAGCCGTGTTCCAGGAACTTACCCACCAAAGCCGTTAAATTGTAAATAAAAGGTCGCTCTAAACGCATCGAAGACAAAAGAAATCCGCAACCTTTAGGGAACCTACGCTATTTTCATCGAAAGGACTCAAAGGAAAACCTGATATTTCCGCCAGGGACTAGCTCTTCCTAGGCAGACGGGATAGCTCCTGACACATGATGCAATCCACGCATAAATATCGGCCACACGGATTGATGTGATCTTGGCGTAGAATCTAAACCGAGAAATGGAGCGGACTGAAAAATATTCTTGAGACTAATACTTCATATCGATCGACATATCTCATCGTTGCTCTGCATCTAACGTGAGCTCCTGAGGCCGTGTCAATTAGAGGCCCGAACAGTTCCTCCTTTTCATCCGGACCTACGCTCTCGCTGCAACGGGGAAACCCGCATCAACCACTGCAGTGGATTGTTTAATTATTGTCATTCCAGTTGGAAGACTCGAGAGAATTCTGAGGCTCAACCGGCTCACGGAGAGAAAGACGAAAGCTAGCAGTTCAACCTGGTTTAATTTTCTGTGTACAGGCAAAAATGAAACAACCGGAAGAATACACAGATATTACTACAGGACACTTGGGATACGGGTCGCAAGGGCTTTTGTTGCAGACGATAGGCCGGAAGTCACAACGGGATCCTGCAAGACGCCGTTCTATTTTGACAAATATTATAGGCACTTGCTTTGGCCGAAGAAAAGACACGACAAGCTTCGCTCGATCTTGCTCTTCCTATTTTCATATCGTTGCTTCTTCGTTCGGGTACTTCCTTGTCCACATGTTCGTGCTCTCACATCACGCACATCTCGCGGCATTGATTTCTTCCACACACATATGGCTGCCATAATAGGCTTTCATTACGGCCTCAAGTCAGCTCCACACAAGCATCCTTCGAAAACCAATTATCTCAACTCCGGTGCTCGATCTAAGGCTTCAGCCAACAGCTTTCGATGAACGCATCGTCAGCCGATCGAGCCAGCGCCAACGCTGGAGAGAGTTATGGTCTGCGTGTAACACCCAAACACTCCTCTTGACTAACGGCCCATACATTAATGAAATCCAAGGACCTCTTCTCAGCCATGGTCTGTATTATTCGCATCGCACGCACCCTCATTTCAAGACTTTCCTTCGCTTTAAACGGAAGTTCGCGAAAGTGCAGGCTCTATGGAAAAAGACAGCTATGTTTTCTAAGGGTCTTCCGTCCGTCTCTTCGCCCATGTCCTTGATCAAGACGTCAAAAAGTCAGATGAGAAATGGGCTTTCGGAGATACTGAGGACTGCTTATAAACCAGCATCTACACAGACAAACTTCCAGCTCTTTCACATCAATCAATCTCCATGCCGCGCAGTACCTTCTCCTCGTTACTGTCAATCCTCCCGTTCAAGGGATGCAAAATTAAAGGACCTTAACACGACTGCGGAATCAAGACTTTCCAATAATATATTAGAGTAAAGTCTGAGTGAAAAAGTCATGAGGAAAAACCCCAAGTTCACGATGAGCCAGCTTTCGGTCTACCGCGCAGGTTCGCAAAATAACCACGAACACGGCGTGGTACACTAGAGTGTCAAATTAACACAAAACAAACCCCCATTTGGGAAGCGCGGCATAATTTCCGACCACAAACTTTCTCACGAAGACCGTGCAAAAGTGAAAGACACATCCATTTTTCCGCCGCATTAAACGCGGATATGAATTTCCCATCACGTATCGCTTTGATCAAAATGTTTCCGTTAGTATATAGCATTCGGGCTTCGTAATAAGAGTGCTGGATAGCCGGATCAGTTTGCTCTACAGAGAAAAATCGTCTTCGCGACAAGCGACCGAAGCGCGGAGCACTTGATGAACTTCTCAGCAGGATGCTCCACAATATTATTTTCACGACATATCAAGTGTTTGCGGACAGTTGGCTAACTGAATTCTGCTCCCATAAAATCACATGGTGCCGCTCTATTTACGGACGGATCTCGTACCGGCTGTTTTTAAATTGGCCCAGTAAAGCTACCCAAACAAGCGAGGCATTCTTACCATGAAAGATTTGAGGATTTCGACAACTGATGTAATCCCAAATGAACGACAGCAAAATGCACGTCAAAATCGGCTGTTAACAAGGCCAGTAAAAGCCTAACCCCATCCAGAGCTTCGACGCTCGAGAGTTGAGTGATAAGGAAGAACTCGTGAAATGCGTCACCAAATGGATTAGGCAGATTTAATTCCAAGTCTCACAGTATACCACAATCGGCACTGAAAATGGCCAACCAGGAACATGATCAGATTATTCGCGAAAACTACACAGAGAAATTTAGCTTTGTATCGGACATCATCATGTAGGACCCAGGTTGCACGAGCGCTCATTTATACTATCTACCCTTCCTTTTTTCTCACTGAACGCTCAAAAGATGCGCCATAGCCGCCATTCACCAGAGACCTTCCCGCGAGCAATTGCCGGTATACAGCATCCCACGAACCAATCATGGTACGTCCTGTACGGAAATGGGCGTGCAGGACCCTTTGGCTGCTAGAGCGTGCTGTAGTAGCTATTTTGCCGTCCATGGATTGACAGCTTGTCGGCAAAAGCAAAGCCAGCAAAGTCAGAAATCGGGAACACCACCATACACATCATCATGTACACTCCATGTTATACTCCCACGCTACACAAGAGATTTACAACAAGCCACATCCAACTAACCATAACCCTCTTTACACGTTCAAACACACATACAAGAAGCCACATGCAAATGCATCGCTGCGCACTCTTCGACCAGGAAGCCGCGCGATGTTTCTCGGCGCAAATTTGCCAGATGAAGTTACCCAGCGCTGAATCCATGTGTCCATCTCAAAAGATCTGGACGTACTGTAAACATTCGCCATCTGTCACGGTACACTACTAACTAGCACTTTGCGTGAGCTCACCCAAAGCTGCACTTTATTATGCTCTGGTGACTACTTCCTCGAAACTGACAATAAACCGGACAAGGAAGTTTACAGCGAACTGTATCAAGAATCATACATAAAAAACAGTTCTGCCGAGTTTCTCATACTGTAGTCATCGACCAAGAGTCCGCGAACCACTGCAAGAAAATAAAGAGGACAATAGTGCATAGTATATAGCCTCACATCCAGTAGATTGTACAAGGAAGCGCAAGCTGAAAATGCATGGGCGAGAGCTTAGATGTCCTCCATGTCTTTCTCGAACCAGCCTGATCCTGAGAGAAGTGCCAGAGTTTAGTCCAACCTAAATATGGAGCAAGTCGGCGGAAGATACTCACGAGGGACTTTGAGCAATCACAGGTTGTCCCTGTGGAATGACTTCAAACGTGTCGAGAGGAAACGCTGATAGCACTGAGCTGGATTACGGAAAGACTATGAATAGTCAATGCGACAAGAAGCCTTGATGAACCATACGCGGTTAGCGACGCTGCGATCAAGTTCAATCTTAAACGCCCCTAAAATGTTTCCTCCAGGGATGTGAAGCGTGTCACATCCGGTCATCTGAAATCTGGAACTGTCACTTCGTCTCACTCTCCCAAGCACTGCAGTGAATTTCTATCAGCGTACCAAACCCGCATTCCCCAATGATAGTCAGACACATGAGACATATTATACCGCTTCTTCTGCCCAACTCAACGTGCAAGACCCTGCTTTAACAAAGAGTTTCGGAAGGAGCTCAAAAATCCCTTCATTACGATAGCCAACTCAGAAACACTCCTTCTACATACTCAACTATCTTCCAACACAGCGCAATTCCCACTTCTCAATGAGCGGTCAAAATCAACAGTAAACATACAGTACCTGATATCCGCCATTCCTTTTCCGCGCGTGTCGAGTTTCCTTTGGAGGGAGTTTCTTCCGGCCTGTCTATCGCTTTTCCATGGTCCCGACGTCATGGGAGTTGGAAGTCCGAAATCCGTCCAGGTTCGCGTGCTCCATGACTTGACGACAGACGATTCGTTTTCGTCCTTTCAGCCAGCAAACCTCTGTCATCCCAAGCCTAGAACAACCGAAAGTCCAGCCTGAACTAGTTCAGCCTTACCCCAACAGTCGTAATGATATCCACATCCTAGGTCTTGATCCTGGTTTTGCCCACCAACCCAATGACCAGCAGGGATAGCCTGTGAAAGTTGAAATTCCACGTGCGAAACAGCGGAAAAAAACCAACTGAAGCCAAGATTTGGAAATTTGGCACAGCAATGTTTCGAGTTGTTGAATTGTTGTGGACGAAGGCGGCATCTGTTGTTCTTTCTTATCGCAAACTCGCAGCTGTCCCTACTCGCACTCAACCTTAAATCAATGAATCCAGGTACAATCGACTGTCATAATTATTGGCCCACACAAAAGTTTTGGCCACCGGCCGAAAGCGGCAACGCTTCGAATGATTGTTACTTTAGCGGGGAGATGCCGCTTTCGGCTTGTGGCAAAACTTTTGTCTCAGCCAATAATTATAACAGTCGAGAGTTCCTGGATTAATTGATTCATTGACATCAAAGTTTAATGTAACATCCACATAATCAATATTCTGGTGAATCAATGAACGATTTTTAAAAAGCTGTTGAACCACCTCAGCAGTGGGCAGAGTAGATCAGTAAGGCGGCGGCCACAGTGGGATACGAGTCGCTCCTACGGGTCACTCCTACAACCCGAAGGGGCGCAGACCCGCAGTAGTAGACACTATGGTAAGGCGGGGCTGGTTTGAGAACTATGGAGCGGCAACGAAATGAAAATTGCCCTTAATCGGCCAACCAATATTGTCCAAGCTGGAGATTCTATGCCTTCATTGGTCGTCTAAGGATATTCTTTAATTTCATGCCCCACTCCATATGATGTCATCTGGTCGCGCCTTACTGATCTACTCTGCCCACTGCTCATTTCCGAGTTCTTATGCGACCGAATTTCAGCTAAGATCTTAGGACGGTAAGCTTAGATCATTCTGTACTGTCGAGTAACGTGGAGGCCTCGGAGACAGAGACAGAACTGTAGCGTCTCAGGGAATATCGGGGTGAGCTACGTCGTGCAGGGAGTTGCTCATTTGACCCGACCAACCACTGCCTTATTGATCGACAGAATCTGCAGCTTTGCACTTTGCCACTTTTGTATTTCCCGATTTCCCGGAGTCAAACATCTTTGTCCACGCAGTCTCCCAACATGGACAATATTAAAAGCCCTATATTCGAGCAACTACCTGGTATCCCGCTAGCAGATGAAGATGCCTCAGGTGGGGGTTCCACTTCCGCTAGTCATGTTATGTAGAGGTGTGCACTTCCGTTTGTCAACTTGGTTGTTCCAGACGATGATGAGCGTGATAGCGACGATAATGAAGAAGATCAGAGAACGCCAGACCGTGAAGCCTCTCCGGACGGCAGTCGGAGCGTTGCTGACGATGGAAGCAAAAGCGTGGACTCGTTCAGCTTCCAGAACGATGGTACGTAAGTCCAAGTATTCATATAATTACAGTTCATTACCGTAAGGATTTATGTAACATTCACGTCGGTGGCTCTTGGTGAAGAGAAGGCTTTTGTACCCAAGAAGTAGTGTACATGGACCGTTTTTGTAGATTGTGCTCTTGACGAAGCGGAGGAGAAAGCCCGTCTGATTGCGCAGGTTTTGGAACTGCAGAACACGTTAGATGGTGGGTAACTCTTCTGCTCCATCTGCAGTATTGGTGTTTGCTGTTCCCTTATACAGGGAACGGAATCTTGTATAAGGGATTCTCCTTTGCAGATCTCTCCCAGAAGGTTGACAGTGTGAAAGAAGAAAACCTCAAGCTGAAGTCGGAGAATCAAGTTCTCGGCCAGTACATTGAGAACCTGATGGCTGCCAGCAATGTGTTTCAGTCGACCACGCAGAACCCGAAGAAAAAGTACGTCGGCAAGCCTCGAGAACTTTCGAAAGAAGGTCTTGTGAATCAGTATAACATTACGCCAAATGAACGCTTTTCTGCTTGCTCTGATTTTAGGCCAAACAAGAAGCCATCGAAGCCCAGCTCTTGAGAAACTCGGTCCCAAAGACTTGTAGTCGTTTGGTGGTTTCCGCTTCGAGATATTCCTACTTATGGCTCTTTTTCAGTTCTCGGTCAGAAGCCTGTGGATTTGGCTGCTCGCTCTTGGATAATTTTCCAGATTTAGCTCGCTCTGAAACGCCGCTTTTGTATTATAACACGTAATGATACCGTTTGTTCCTATCGAGTCGTTTCCGGTGTGATATTATTTCTGTGTTGCTTTAGTTTCTTATGCTCGTACTGTTTTACCGATAGGTGAAGGTTTTTAGCGAACATGGAGCCGTTCTGTATCAGACTTTGTGTTCTCGGGTTCGTGCTCAGGTGCGCGGACGCTCTTTTTATTTTAGGCTGTTCATATTTCGGCTGGTCTTTTTTCTGTTCTGTTTTACGTTTCCTTTCGCTCAGTCTGGCTTCGGTACTCGTGCAACAGTTATTTCTGAGGTACTTTTTGGTTTCCACGTATGCAGACATATAATAGCCGAACATGAGTTATGAATTACAACTTTGGTGGTCTGGAACTTCAAGTCTTCAACCAGTTCTCAGTGGTTCAACCTGCTTTCCCCCTCTACGCCGCAGTGACGTCATGTCTCACCTGTGACAGCAGCATTCGATAATACAGTTCAGTCAGGTCAGATTATTGATCGTTGGGATCCACAGTCACCCAGATATCGCGCTGACTTCTTCCATTCTGTTTGCTCGAAATTTAAACATCCCCAGTTAGTTTAGCCATGGAGAAGTTAACCTTTACTTTGCCGAAGATCGCGCCTCCCAAAGTTCCAGTTGCCGTACAGTTCGATCTGCTGGTCAGTCAGAACCCTCCTTGCTACGCCTTGCGATTTTCTTCAGATACTGTGCTGGAAGGTGCCTGGATAAGCTGCACTATCCCTATCCTCTTTCTATCGAGCAGCACACCTACCTACGAGATGACAAGGACGGACTCCGAGGGAGAGCTGAAGTTGGGAAATAAGTTTAGCGCAACGCTGCGGCTAAAACCAAATTGTCGTACTTCAGAGTTCTACTTCCGCCCTGTCGAAGGGTACTCCGGCACGCTGGAAATATTCGTGTCAGCAGTCAATAGCAGTGGCCGCTTGACGCAGCGTGAAAGCGTCAACCTCACGCCGCTATCTTCTTACTACAGGATCGCGGAAGTGGATGATAGCCGGTACACATTTGCAAATGCCAGGTTGTCCGAATCACCATTCTGCATTCGAAATCATCTGTTCATTTCAGGGCCTATAATACGCTGCGGATAACAGGCCAGTTCAGTTTCTTGAAGGTGCAGTCATGGTTGCAGATGATCCTCCAAGGTGCGGAGTGCGACACATCCGGGTTTCGATTCGACGAGCATGGCGGGACGTTCGCGTTCGAATCCATGCTTCTTCACTGTCACCTACAATGTCAAGTCATGTAAGTTCCCGTTGAAAGGACCTCGACACTTCCTTCGAGGGAGGTCACAGTTTCTCAACTTTTCAGGGACAAGGAAATTGTTTTTCGCTGCGAAAACCCATCAACTATCGCAATACTGATACAGTTCATTACTCGGCAAGCGACCGCGGAGAAGATCAAGCTCGACATTAGACCAAGTCAGTCTTTTAGCAGCAGTACAGTAGCCGAAAGAAAACCTTCCGGTTCCAGGGTCCTCTTTGTAGAAACGATGGAAGGAACCTACTCAACGACGTTGGAGAGACTTGTCAGAGTCATAACGCCTATCCGAAGTCGTAACGATCTTCAGAACTTGACAGACGCGCTCGCGGTAAGAACCTTCTTTTGGAACAAATGCCAGTACTAACGTGCACCTTCTGTTCCAGGAAGTGATGGCTGCGGAGGGTGAGAATGCGAATCTCCATCCGGAATTCCGGTCGGAAAACTGGAAACAGATGCGTAACGGCGACCAACTGCAGAAAGCGGAAAACAAAGCCAACTTGGATTTCGTTACCGGTACTCGTACAAACCAGGATTTCCAATATACGTACATGGAACCTCTTAGCAGAGACAGTTTTTTGCAGCTCTCATAATAGATTTAATGAAAGACTGTGCCAAGCTCCAAGGCACGAGCATCACGTCAAAACTACCCCATCTACTTGCCACACTGCAAACAAATCACTACACCCTCAAGGACCTGCAGAACTTCGTATCGGCAATCTAAAGAACATCAAAATTCTGAAACAGTAACCAAATTTGCAGAACCTTAACCCACGGTTAAGCAAAACGTTAGATAAAACACGGGGAGGATAAGATCAAGCGTAACACCGTACATGTTCGCTCGTCGCTGGCTTACAAGAGGTCCTTTGCCCAGACGGGGTATTCCAGCTGCTGCTGATGAGAGAAAGAGAGAGAGACAAGTGATAATCCATGAATGGAGAGCGACGGGTACGAACTTCTTGGAGCGCGTAGCTCCATTCCTAAAGCTGAGTCTTCGGTCCTCGAAACCTTGATCTCATGTCAATCTGCCGGATAAAAACCCGTATTTAGAGAACACGACATTGAGGACGTTGCACGAATTATACAGTAAAGTCCTCAATACATCCGATTTCACTTGTAGTAGCAAAACCCAAGCTTAGTTGATATTCAGACTACCCTTTCAGTAAAACACGGACGAAACCATCTACCTACAAGTGATCTTTTGCATTCGAAGAACGCTGTCTGTAGGCTGTAGCACTCTTGAGGAACAGAAGGATGATGCGTCCGTAGGCATTCTTTCGGTGTTTTCCTTTCCTGTAGAGGCTTGCGACAATTAATTAAGGAACTAGGGAAACCTGTTTGGCTTAACACAGCAAAATGAACAACTCATACCTGACTACAACATTCTGTCTCTAGCAAGCAGTTTTTCAGATCGGCCCGGAGTCCGGCACAAGTGGACGTATCTTTGAGATGAACTTCTTCGTAATACTTCATCCCGTAAGCGAAGATATGGTACTCACGGTTATAGACGAAGCTGTGGCATGTGCCGTCTGATCAGCTTCGATGCGGCGCCAGCCAAGGTATAAAAATTTCGCTTGATAGTGACGGTCGTGCCCAACTCTCAAGAAGCACGTATCACGAAACGAGGATCCGGGACTGCGGGAGGAGGAAATGCTCCTGCCAAAATTTTGATTCATTAGGGTCACGCTTCATGCCCCAATTTCCCAAATTCTTCTTAGGGCTCGGGTTGGCAGGCCGGGCGACATGGCTTGCCCAGCTGGACTGTTAAAAACGATCAAGCGGTTTCGGGCCAGAGTGGACCGCTTCCGCTTCTGCTAGCCGGTATTGGATTTACAATCTTTCGAGTTTGAAGTTTCCGCCTTGCCGGCGGAAACTCGGTCATTTCTCTTTGTTGACGCTTCGGAAGCTCGGCTACATCTAATCGTAATTATCTGGATCTACTAGAATACGATCGAAAGCGGGCGCCGTGGATGATATAGGGGCAAGAATGGCAGAATCGAAGGACGAAGCGGCCGAAGTGGAAGAACTGCTGACCAACGAGTTCACTGTTGCGCAGTTGTGGCAGCAGCTTCCTGTGCTCTGCCAGGAAGAAGTTCCCATATATTTGGATCTTCAGAGAGGCAGCCGGCTGTGCAGATAAAGAAGTGGACTGAAACTGTTCCATTGTTAGCCGTACTCTGCAGTCTACATTGTTGAATTCCATTTATTTCGCGGAGTTTCTACTTCGTGGAAATCTTCGCTCTCTCGACTTTTCAATGGTGGTGTGGTGTTTTCCAGATGGACAAAAGAACTACTTACAAAGTTCTATACAACAGCGACAAAATCCAGCCGCTTCTGTGGACGGAGCTGATGTTCAAAGACTATCAGAAACCGGCACCATCAGAAATATTGTCATCCTCAAAATTCCCGAAGTTCTCTTCTGAGGGACGGCATTGCGCGCCAGATAGACGCGCTTGATGATCAGCATCCAACAAACACGACCTTCTGTAATATGAACGTACAAAATGGGGACCGGCATGTCAGGGATCTTTGGTAGGGGGTATCTCACTCCAACGACGAGAAAACATATTGTAGGCATATGTATTATACAAAGTCTTTCTCTGGCTCATCCCACCAGGATACTTAGCAGACAAACGGACGCAGACATCGAGGCAGAACTTGATGCTCTCTTCGCTGAGCCCGGTATGGACTCCAAAGATTATTCCTCAGCAGATGTTCGTAACGGCCTAGTCAGTGAGTATATGTGTGGGCGCCTCAACGGGTGGATGCTCGGAGAAGCACCTAGCGATTCCGATGCGATCTGGTCATACCCGGACGAACAGCTTCAGTGGCTAAAGAGTTTGTTAGGAAGTCTGCAAAGAAAGGTCGCGCCAGATATCATAGAAGTTGTCGATGCAATTTCGGAACTGCGAAAAACCAGAGCAAGACAGTAGGTTTACGCATAATCCTCAACGTTACCATAATTTTCTCGAATTATTATTACTATTATGGGGACCATGTTTAGCAGGACTACTTGCAAATTCGGCCTTCTGGTTGGATTTCAAAGATGGGATTTTCCTAGAAAGGTAGCGAACTGGTTGCTTTAGACTGCGCGTTCCTCGCAAATACTGTAACTCCTGGCCCGACCGAGCCGCCTCAGGCTTCCACATGATTTCCAGAGCTTCTGGTGACAGCGTACTTATCTTTACTTTTAGTATTTAGTTACAGAGAACTCGGAGTCTAATCGAAGCAAATTTCAAATTTCAGCACTTTCAAACATAGCGCGTACTTCGATGAGTTGTTAAATGTATTCTAAAAACCCTAGGAATATCAATAACGACCACAGTAAAAACATCCATTGTTTCACATGACTGTCAACCAGGCACAACAAGCGAAAACTTAGCACGGGTCTTGGCACCACAGTCTGTCATCGATTCCAACCAATCAACCTCGTGGAGGTAATGTGCATGCTGGACATTGCTGAAGTCCGTTTGTGTCGCAGTTGGAACATCGAAGAGCGTAAAACTGATCTGTGAAGGCGTTCCGGTGAGAGGACTTCTTACTTCCATAACACTGTTGACAGGGAACTACCGTGAAGCCACCGCATGTACTGCAGGGCGGGGTTACTCCATAACGCTGGAAGAAGAAGAATATCTCGGTCAGGTAATGCTTCCTTGTGGGTCTAACGGAACGTGCTTACTCTGTAGGGCTTCAACATAGTACGAAGCTGTCCATCCTCATTCAAGTTGACGATGCGTTCAAAGTCCTGAAATGACATAAGCATTTCCGGTCAGTGGTCAGTACTGTAAACAAGCGCGGGATCCGGAGAACGAGTGTCCAAACAGATTATCCAAGCTAGAATCAATTTGCGCTGAAGGTCTGGGGCAACTAGTATTGGCCGAGGAACCTTTCCAGGATCATCGGTCGCTGTCAGCCTACCGTGACAGACATAAATCTTCTTGATTGGATTGCTAGCTGCATGATAATCCGTCAGTCGGTCTGCCGAGCGCTAAGCTTGCTCGAGGTGCGCCAGAATAATCACACTGGTCGGATGACAAGAAAATTGTGAGTTTGTCAAGATTCAAGGTTGGGACCTCAGCGCCAGCATTAGCCGGCATGTACTGTAGCAACTTCAGAGAGATTTTTCGGGTATTTATCATAGCACCATTTAAGAGTTAAGACAATGCTGTCATAATTGAAGGTTAGCTTTAAGTACTCACTCCAACATAATGGCCCTCGACGAAAAGATGAGGAACTTTTTCGGCCTTGTCACTGCCAATACGCTCTTTCAATTCGTAGTGGTAATCCCGATTGATAAATAAATCATAATCCGAAAACTGAACCATCAAATTTTGCAGGATTTTCCGGATCTCCATACAGTTGTAATAATTATCGCGGTAAACGTTGAGCGAAGTTGAATACAGAACCACTTTTCCTTTTTCCAACACAGTAAAATTCTGCAGAAAAAAAACCAGATTCAGTATCAACAATAACAAAATTACATCCGTATACTAACACCGCAGAAAAATTCTCTACCTTTTCACTTGTGGATTTTGGCTCTTTGTCTTTGAAGGTAGCAACCGCGGCCCGGACTCTTCCGCGAACTCCTCTGGTCGACCCTTTCCGGCTTACGATGGGGGCGCTGACGTGAGGGTTTGATCTGGGAGAAAATTTTCACGAAGAAAATCAGCATGGAGTAAAAGCGCTAAAAATGTTCGGGAATGTTCAGTTGTGATCGACCATACCTTTCCGATATACTTAGAGGCCCATTGAAGGTATCTTCAGGTTCATCGTCAGGCTGCAGCTCTTTACAATGGAATTTCATGTATTGGTCGTATTCGAAGGGGTTCCCCAAGCCGTTGGTGTTCAGGTCCTCTCCAATTTCCGAACGGACTTCCGAACTCAGACAGTCGCTGTATGTCTCATCGCCGTCGCAGGAGCCGCCAGTAAATCCACTCAAGCCCGAATCTGTTTCGCGATCCGAATCGGCATTGTCTGAGAACGATTGAGTCTTACGCAGTGCCAGGTAAGGATCATGAGATCGACGGTTCCACATGGTCACGCAATGTCTCGATCGACGTTTGATTTAGTAACCGGATGCGGCAAAACGCTGCTGACCAGATCAAGTCTCGATGCAGACTGTGCTGAAGACGCAGTGCGGCTTTCCTCCGACGGACCTTCCGTATTTCAGATTACTCTGGCGGCGTACTTGTATCCTTGTCCGTAAATTAATTCTAGGGCTTATCATAGATTAGGTTAATCCACTACTGAGCAAAGCTATAAATTTAAAATATCGACGCGATAAATCGTCCAAATGTAGACAGCCGGATAGAAATATTCATCGGAAATAGATGGGAAATTTCGGACGATATTCACAATCGCAGATGCGCAAGTAAACACGGTCGTGTAAACCAAAATCCAACTTCCGCGTTAAATCACCGTTTCGCCATACTTTTGCGCAAGCACGTACAGTAGCCTTTTCTGTCAGGTGATGAGGAAGCTCGCTTGTGGACCTCAGGCACGCGCCATCCCTTTGGTAACTTCCGTTCGGTTGGGCGTTCGACGATGCTAGCCTGCACAAAATGATGTGAGATGAGACAATCGACGTCTACAGGTCTCTAAAGACACACGGTCTGTGATCGAGCTCTTTGCAGAGAGAAAAGAGCCAACAATGCAATGGAGATCGCTCATGAAGAGCAGTGACTGCAAAGACAAATGATTCACATGGCCGATTTTCGTACACTCAAATATAGAGCAAGCAGCCATGAAGTCAAAAGAGACCGAGCTCTGTGCTTCCTTCAAGGCAAACATCTAACAAATTAAGCCCTCTTTCTTTCAAGTAATTGACGTTGAGGAGCTCGTGTTTGCCTAGTGAAAATGATGGACATTTGAGACGCAAAGCTGATATGCGACAACGCCGGTGATGTGTTCAAAGTCGTACCAAGATCATCGTCGTACCCGCTCAGTCAAATCATACTTTCAAGTTTCAAGCTTTGAAATATCAATCTCACTAAGACGATTTCCGTTGGTTGCTCTGTGGACATACCAAGGGTACCATCCTTCATTCCGGGTACCATACGCCTATCAAGAGCCAAACAAACCCTCAGTGTGCCACTCTATCATTTTCGTCAAGGTTTACCACATCTGGCTTTTGAGTTTCGAGGCATTCAACTCACTAAAGGTAAAACATTTACAAAGGAGTACAAGAACTGAAATTCGGACATCATTCTGCGGGAAAACCCTTGAGCCAGTGGGAGCGACTGTGGCACCATCAATCATTCCAGTTAGAAACTTGTTCGAATACGTGTCAGTAGTTCTGAGCGACAGATTTTTTGCTTGAAATTAGAAAGTAACAAAGTAGATTTAATTATAGTGCGCTAAATATATGAAACGTGAAGCTTTCACGCCTCGGTAACTTAGCTTCCTGCCGAAAGGCCGGCAAGATACCAAAATGTCTCCCTGTAGAACCAAAGGTAGAGTACCCTTATCAGGAAACTCGGATATAACTGCGCAAGCCGCGGACTCTACAGTGCAACAGGTGGCTCGTACAGTCGTACTCCTGTCAGCGTTTAGTGCACTGCAGTGAGACTGAATGCTTCAATTACGATCACGCCCTGATAGTCTTATGATTTAGTGTACGAAACAAAGGTCACGATAGGTTTTTCCCCGTTGACATTGCGTTTGTTGGAAAACACAGAGTGGTCTGCTCGTAAGTTGATACTGCAGTTCATACGAATTCGAAAGTTTTAAAAGGTAAAACAGAATAAGACTTCGGGGTTAAAATGGTGTGAGACACAAGAAAGCACCGGCGGCCCAAGAAAAATTTCGGATAGTCAAAACTAGAAAACTACATGTTGCGCTGTCATTTGTCGCTGCATTCACTGGCGTCAAGATACTGCACCAGTAAAACCTCATCAAAAAAAGAATGTCGAAAGAAACTGCAAAATACGGGTAAAAAGGTAACAATATCGGCCTAATAGTGTCTTGTCAGTGGTTTCCAATGGACCGATATTCGATCGTCTTCTGCAGTGCCTGTGTTCTATGTGGATCTATGCGCCTGTAATCAATTGCTGGGTTTTCCAGACTTCGGGGACTTAGCTGTGGTACAGGCTTGACCGCTGTCCTTGCAGAGTCGTATCGTAGATCCACAGGCTTCAGACTAGCTTTCTGTCCCGACCCAGTGGACGAAACAGCGACATCGGTGTACTCCACATCTATGCTATTGGAAGTGCCATAGGCCGGGGGTCTTCGTTGGCGTGGAAGGGTCCGAGTTCCTGTATGCCTCTGCAACCACAAACGCGCTGAATGCAGAACAGAATCACAAGGATATGTTATAGTAGTTTGATCGTACGCGGAAGCCAAAGTCGACACTATCATTGCTGTCGTCTTTCAGCGTGAGATCTTCTTCGGATGTGCTTTTGGTGCTTTTCAGTCCGGGAGAGCGTAAGGACGTGCTGCTTTGAAGTATATGAGACACTGAACGGTCCGGTCGAGTGAGCTTTGTCGGATTCGATGGGCTGCTATATAATCCGGGAGAGTTAGGTGGAGATCCGATCCGTCGTAAATGCCCAGCTCGTGGCACAGCTGCGTAAACACGTCTTAGCTTCCCGATAATATCATTTTTCACAACAAGAAAAGAAGAGCGCGAAAACGTATGGTGGTTACGAGATAAGACTTGTATTTCGTCAAGACGGTGCATTAAGAGCACGGCCCTGATCGAGTACGTGCAGTCAAGGCCGTGCCGGGTCTTTGAGAACATTTTTCAGCTTAGCTTTGCTTCTGAGTAGACAGAGTAGTTACACAGTGACACTGCACTTACTTGCAGAATGGCCCGTGAAGTCTTCGCTTGAAATCATCGGTTTGGAGTTACGATCGACAGTAGGCGGCGTCGCCTCGCTCTTCACATTCTCTTTGCTTACCGCCACCAGACCGGAAGTGGACGACAAAGAAGGACGTGGGCTTATGCGAGGAGCGGACAGACTACCCGAGCTAGATATACCTTTCACAGGAGGCCGATCGTACACAGACTCGCTGACTTCTGACACGGAAACCGACGGCACCAGCCTGCCACTTGGTTTCATCATCGTCGTAGCTTTTGGCTTCGGTATCTGGTCATACTGCTGCGACTCTGATTCATTCATCACCGATAGCTTCCGCGGAAACGTGTTTATGATCGAAGTCTGCCGGCTGGCTGAACGACTGGAAGAGGGCACCACATCGTACGTCTGACCAATCTGCGGTGTCTCCACCTGAAAGCAATGCATAAGATTCATGACGAACGATATAAAGCACCAATTAGTCGCCGGAATTCATCTTGCTTGCACTTATCGAGCGCTACAGTCATTTCTGCCCTTTTTCTACGAAACGCCTGTAGGCCGTGCTTAAAAATTTTCGTAAAAAACGGGCAACTGGCACGGAATACTTCCTACAACTACTACCAGTTTGTAGATAGAATACCTGAGAAGATCGAGCATCTTCAAAATCTTTTCGTGTGGGTGCCCAGACGGAAGGTGTGCGAGAAGGCGGTGTATCGTAAGTACCAGTCGGCACCGTGCTGTCCGATTCACCTGACCATCGTTTGGCCAGTTCCGTCGCGTCTTTCGAATCGTACACTACGCACTGCGGCGGACTCTTGTAGAAGCCCTCGTCGTTCATCGCGTGTTGTGTTGGAGGAGGTGGCGCGAAGTCATCTGGAATGCTTAGTTCTTTCTCCACGTTCCTCTTCTTCAGGGTATCTGTCGTGCGATCTAGCGGCTTCGAGGCTTTTGATATACAATTTCGTAAGTGGACATACGGATTCTCGTCATTCATGTTTCTCTTCTGTGCGAGGGCGGAATTCTTGGGACTTTGGAGGACTGGCGTCGCGTTGGACAAAGAACGCTCTTTGGATAGTGTGGTGCGGGGTTGTGAACTAACGGACGGACTTGTTGCCAACTCTTGCGGAGATGTTACCGTTCGCGCGGACTGTGCTGTGCTTTGGCTAAGAGCGAAGCTCCTCGCATCAGCTGCCTCTGGAAACGAGAAGAAACCATATATAAAGGCGCTACTTAAACCGTTTCGAGGCCCAGACACCGTGTTTTAGGATACGCGAGAAGGAGCCGGAAGTGGAAATTAAGTTACCGTCATCGCTTGTATCACTTTTGATCCCGCAAACTTGGCTCAGGCATGATACCCATTTGGTCATGTCCAGCTGCGAGGTTGCAGCGAAGAAATACTCTTGCTTCGGTGTCTTCAGCTTGAAAGCGTATCGGTAAGTTCCACGGATGTCAATACAGTTTTGTATTGGCTCAACCTGGAAACAAGAAGTTAATCATGTACTGGCTATCGTAGAACTCAGGTTAAGGTTCCGTCGAGGCACCGAGCTGTTCTTTACCTCATCGCTTTGGCTGAGTTGAATCTGTCCAGATAACTTCTTCTTGCTTTCGTCAGCGTAGTAATCCAGCGTGTGACGTCCATCAAGAGCCGGATGATGCTGGACAATGTACCACTTCTTGGTCCATCCCTGAATGCAAGAACAACGCTATGACAAACCTGTTGGTTAGATGGTAGTAGCTACCTTCGGCATGTATATGGGTGAAAGATAAAGATACAGTCATCAGGTCGAACCTTCCAATCCGGGCGAAGGTCGACCATTTGACGCGTACATGGTCAACAGTCACAACATATAGTACAGTATTATACATTCTAAAATACCGCAGTATACTGGCATGAAGCTAAAGTTGTGATCAGCGACGAAACGTCCCATGCAAACGGCGAAACGAATCGCGTCCGCCCAACAATAGAAGGTTAGTGGCAGAAACGCGGATGAGCATTAAAACAACCCTAAACTTGGTTGGTCTGACGTAGCTCGAAAGAACGTTCAACCGGAAGTTGAATAGCATAGTATCGTCAGTGGTGCTCGGAGAGGTCAAAGTTCACTATAAAAATGGGTCAGCGACAACTTGACCTTTTTGACTAGAAGTGTAGTAATTAGGCTACAATACCGCACAAACTTCAGGAAAAGATGGGAAACGGAGAAAAAGGAAGTAAAAATTCCGCATGCGTGAACTGATCTCCCTTTCTCCTGCTTACGTTGTAACGAATGCAGCTGAGTCACCAGGTGTAACGTTATGACCGGTCAGTGTGTGCTGAAAGTCATTCCGGCAAGCCAGAAATTCTTCCAGTATATGCTAAACCACCACCACACCGCTCGGTAAAATATGATCCCCCTGGGGGAGAATTTCGATAGAACTCGACGGGATCTATCGAACTGCATCAGCCGTTTTTGCAACGGGGACCTTTAGTCCAGGGGTAATAAAGCGTAAGAACGGAGCTGGAGCGCGCTTTGCTAGCCTCCAGCTCTGTTCTTACGCGTGCTAGACCTGCCCGCACGCTACCCCCACCTAGCCGCTCGTTGACCCCCAACCCCCACCATAACCACTGCGAAAGACCGCTACCCTCAACCCCCTACCAATCCCAAACAACCACCAATCAACCGCAAGATTACACCGCGAAGATTACTCCCCCAACCCCCCAAAACCCCGAAAGCCAATTTTTCTTAATTAGAACACTTAATTAACGTTGCGGTCAACAGCTTTTACCAGGGGATGTCATTGTTGCAAAGACGGCTGATGCAGTTCGATAGATCTCGTAGAGATCTATCGAACTCTACGAGATCTATCGAATGGTCATATCAGGGGGGCGACATTCATCCACAGGTAGATAAGTACTATACCCACCGCTCACCATGTGGTTGAACTTGATGAATTTGTGGTAAACATAAAATCATTTCATCTGCACCACTCCCGGAAACTACTTGCATGTTTAATCTTGAAGAAAGCCTACACTCCAAACAACTGCAGACCTTCCAGAATAGCCTTACGTGCTTGCATCCGTTTTCGGTCGTTTTCTTGGTGTTGGATTACAGTTCAGAAAAAAGCAAAACAGAAAGTGGGAGGTGTGGCCAAAAGCTAAATAGGTGTGTGACCTTTAATTAAGCACTTGAGCCTCACCGCACGTATGTTTACTGACCTTTGACCTCTCCGAGCACCACTGAGTATATGGTAATGAGCCCTGAACAGATAGAACTGCAATAACAACACCAACAATGACAATCTACCTTGCCTACGACGTACGTCTGACGGCAGAACAACACCTTGATCTTCACCACTCCGAATGGTATCGGGGCTTATTCATAACGTATGGTGCAAATGGCCAGAACTTGCAGTTAACAACCATTAAAGCGCAAATGCGGCAAGTTGACCGATCAACAACTACGATTCCCCTAATCAGAAGAACGCAAACACACGCTGTTGAACCTGCACGACGAAAAAACTCAAGTTCATCCAAAATTCCATCTGTCCGAAGACCAAAAAGGTGGAGGATTACTTAATAGCACTTACCGATGGTTTGAACTTCTTGTTCTTGTACAGGTATCCTTCGATTAGGGTGGACGCCATAATGCAGGCCTGTCTCTCCGGAATAAAATAAAGGTATTACCGTATCGCTGTGCGCTTAGCCAGAACAGAAACTCAGTTAGTTGATCTTCATTGTCCCGGAAGAGTGGATATTCCGATGAATCATGTTGCCGTCCAGAGGATAATCCATCTGCTGCATATCAGAAGCTCAAAACATCAGACGGTAGCCATTGCAGATCGCAGCTTACCTTTGTGGCTCGTCCGTTTCCTCTCCTCAGCGTTACAGTGACTTCTTGTATCCCGTCGGGCGCTCCAACAATCGGGCTGATCCCGATTCTGGAGGCAGAGGTGTTGAAACCTGGATCTAAAAACCAACAACACTAACACCGATAAAACTTCGCTCCCGTTTTGAGTTTTGACTTCGAAACCTTTTTGGAAAAGGCCAAAAGGGTTACAAAAAAAGTTCAGTCCAAGCTCCTAGCCCTTGAGTCTACCAGTTGATTCTTGATAAGATTGGCCATATACGAGTTCCACGGCTAGAATCCAGTCTAAATTTTTGAATCATACACGACTCACGAGGATGTGACTGAGTGAGTCATTTCCCTGCAGGCAAGATGCGAGGTCAACTCGCGCACCTTATAACGCGACATTGTGCATCGAATGCGCGGGTTGAACTAGTAATTGATCCGAATGCTGAAAACCACAACAATGCAAAGTCACTATCAAAACTATCTTTCTTACGGTTTTGTCTTCATTTCCTCGGTGGGCTAGCTTCATTTATACTTCATAATCGCTCAATCCTTTCGACGTGTCCCGGATGACTGGTACTGCTCCGCCATGAAGGACTGCGTCTGTCGTCTGCTTTAGCGCATCTGCTCGGAATCCTGCTCCCTGTTCGGCTGTTCCACGTCTTCTCGTCGTCAGTTAGACCATCGGGTAGGCTCTCTTCTCCTTCCATAGTTTCTGATCCTTCCTATACCACGGAGTAACCACCAGTTGGTTCCTTCTGCTTGCACAATAGTGACAGTGGGGAACTACGGGTATAGCGCCACCATCTGGATCCCCCTTTTGTCCCCGCTTCGTCCAGCATGTCGAACGCTAACTCGAAGAAATCCTCGTCATCGACCAGTGGCTTAAAGTCATCGCTCCAGAACCTTAAGCATCTTGCTGCAGACAAGGTATCCGCCGCCCGAGCAGCTATCGAGAAGACGGTGGATGCAGCCGCGGCGATGTTTCCCATAATCGACCTGACGGAAGATCCGGCGAGTGTTGCCACCTCATGGCCAGCGCCTCCTGTACCAGTGTATGAAATAAGAGACTGTAATGGCGACGACGTCCAGATTATCAGTTCCGATTTCACCAGTCAGGTCTGTCCCAGCTGTACATACAAAGGCATTCCTACTCCTTCCGGAACCTGCGCCATGTGCCATGCAAAGATTCCCAAACAGACTACGACACCGTCTGCTCCTGCGATGAATACTAATGGACATGGTCATGGTCGGAACGGAAGTGCGTCTTTATATCCTTCGCTTGCTGCTGTGAATGGATCATCAGACTCAGCGCAAGGGAAAGTCTCTACTCCAGAATCACTCACTTGGTCATGTTCAAAATGCACGCTGCAAAACAACAACAGTGAAATGAACTGCGCTGCTTGTGGCGGAAAGAAGGAAGAAGGACTCAAGACTCCATCAAAAGCTTCGCGGGCGTCGCTAAGCAGATCTATGTCTGCCGAACAGTGCTGGCCATGCCCCAGGTATGGCCTCCTTGTTTCTCGACAGTCGAAAATATTGTAGTGCTCCTAAATTAACGCGCACTCAACCACGTGATGAGTCACCGTTGCCCAGTGTGATCAGATTCTATCAGCGTAGCCTGTCCGACTCTCACCCGGGCATCATTTACTGCTCACGAGGTTGAGTGCGCGTTAATTTAGGAGCACCACAGTAATATCCGTGAAGTCTGAAAAGTGAGGAGATTTCAATATGTTGCAGTTGCACGTTCCTCAACCCGCAGTCCGGGAATGTTTGCTTGATGTGTTCTACTCCGAAGAAGACAACAGGAAAGGGTTCGTCGGAGAAATTTGAGGCTAATGACGTGGCTGAACTGCGGAAATTTCACGAAGAAGAAGCCATTCAGCAGTGGGAAGGCATCGTCGACTTTTGTCGCAGGGTATGTTGGACAAGTCACGTTCGCCACTTTTGGCACTCAGATATCAACACCGCATTC
This sequence comes from Ramazzottius varieornatus, assembly GCA_001949185.1. Classification (NCBI taxonomy): domain Eukaryota; kingdom Metazoa; phylum Tardigrada; class Eutardigrada; order Parachela; family Ramazzottiidae; genus Ramazzottius; species Ramazzottius varieornatus. Next base: position 4,284,790 of record BDGG01000004.1, read on the forward strand.
TTTCCAGGACAGAAACCCGTTTGTCGATGACCGTTTTCCGCCCACTATGGCCTCGATTGCTATTGGGAAAATACCACCAGAAGCCAGGAAAGTGCAGGCGTGGTTACGTCCGTCACAGTTAAGAGGCTCAGGCGGTTTCGGCGGACCTAGTCAGCAGTGGACGGTGTCGAGAACGCCAATGGCTTCCGACATTCGACAAGGTTGGTTAGAAGGGCTCTGTATGCAAAATCTCATGGGCTATCCACTGGACTCTGTAGGTTTGCTGGGGGATTGCTGGTTTCTGTGCTCACTGTCCGTTGTCGCCGAGCGTCCGGCCTTGATCAACAATGTGATTATGACGAGAAACTATAACCGCGAGGGCGCGTACCTGATTCGCCTTTGCATAGACGGCTTATGGAAAGTCATTCTAGTGGACGACCTCTTTCCCGCCGATGCCCACGGCAACTTAGCCTTCTCACAGGCTGCTCGGCGGCAACTCTGGGTGCCTCTTATAGAGAAGGCTTTGGCGAAAGCCCACGGAAGCTACTACGCCATTGAAGGAGGCTTCGTCAACGAAGGTATTCGAAAACGAAGTGCAGAAAAAGTCTTGAATACAAACCACACGATATTTCCCACGGTGTAAAGGAAAGATACGAGTCTGATTTTCAGGTATGATGTTTTTGACTGGTGCGCCCTGTCAGCGGATCAAGTTCAAGGCCGCGACGGACGAAGAAATTGACTCAGTCTGGGCCGAGCTCATCAGCTGCCACAGTGCTGGGTTCCTAATGGGAGCCAGCTGTGGCAAACCGAACGAGTCGATGAACGAGGAAGAGTGCAAGAATATGGGCCTTAGACCACGCCACAGCTACAGCGTGCTGGACGTGGTTGACATCGACGGGCTTCGGCTAGTTCGTCTGCGGGATCCGTGGGGTCGCCAGGCATGGAAGGGAGACTGGAGCGACAGGTCGAGGCTTTGGACAGCCGCACTAGCCGCTAGGCTGACTCCACAAGGTGGCTCGGAAGGTCTGTTCTGGATCTCGTTGCCCGACCTCCTGAAGTATTTCGATACGGTGGATGTGTCGAAATATCGGGAACACTGGAAGGAACTTCGCGTGCAAGGAAGTTTCCCGAATAACGCCAATCACCGCAACTGGAAAGTGTGGAACCTGAGCTTGGGGGAGACCACGGAAGTCGATCTGACGCTGTACCAACAAGGCTACAGGTAATACTGAATTACCAATTTCGCGAGAAGTATTGCGAGTTAAAGCTCGTTATCTTTACAGAGGAGCTTCTACCGACGCGAATGCTCATCATGTCGACCTGTTGGTAGTAGTCCTGTCAGTTGGACGTGATAGACAGATTGATAAGCTGGTCAGCGTGTCGAAGCGATCGACTTTCTCATTTACCGGGACTTCTTGCTTGCTGGACAAGGGGAACTACATCATTTGGACAATCGCCATGAACCACTGGAACGGTAGGTGGTGGATTAGGATCTGTTGAAGTCTTCAGTATACTTTACGCATTTTTATGATTACAGATCTGGCTATACCGGAGGAAGCCTTTCCGAAATACGTGATCGCGGTCCACAGCGCGAAGCCAGTTGTGGTGGAAAGAATTTCCGCACCTCCGTTTGGTCTCGCGGACGCGGTGATTCTCTGGGCAAGAAAGAAGGGGACAGTGAGCCGGGTAGGTGCCTCACTGTGCGGGCGCAAAAAAATTTAGTCACATCCGTCTAACCGACTTGAGTATTGTTGTGGGAAATTTCCATATGTGTTTTATTACGTTCATTATGCGTTTCTTGCAGGATCAAGATGGTGTAGCGAGCTATGCGGTAATGTCTGGAGGGCTTGTTCTGGTGATGGAGAATCTGCATCCTTCCTACGGGTACGAAAATTTAATACCGAAATCTGTTATCCTGTGTATTTGTCGTGGCCAGTGGGAATATCTTATAGGCTGCAGCTGGTTTGTGATTGCACGAAAAGTAATGATGTGGTCAGTGTTCGCGGGACCTTGTACACAGTTGACTTTGTGCCTCCTCTCCATCGAATGGTGGTCACGGTTCTCTCCCCATCACGAGGCAGTGGCTTCTACATCCATTACTCGACGAGGTACCGCCTGGCGCATCCTACAAGTGGTCTCGGAGACTGGGGACCTCCGAATACGTTGAACTTCCCTGCTGTGGATACCGAACTACTGCGGGATCTCCACAGCCCTCGGCGGATTCTTTGATTCTGCCCGGTTCCTTCCCCTTTTGGCAGCCACTTTCACTATAGTCATAGTATGTTGTATTTGAGCATTCCCTCTTGAGGCTTCCATCCCTTTCGACTTTCTCAGTTTTTTGCGTCCTATATCTGTATTTTCACGTTTTACTTTTCTCAGTTTTCTCGCCCAGTGGCCAAAAAATTTTTGTCGGTGGCGGTGCGGAGCTTTTAGAATCCTTTTGTTATTAGCGAGTATTCGGATTCGGAGTTGTTCTTACTTCCTAGTTCATTTTCGAGCTTTTCCTTTTTCTTTTCCGAGTTCCCACAACCTAACATGTTCCACTTGCGTTGTAAAAATTAATGAGTGTTGTAAAGATGTTACGTGTGGAGCAGGTCCGAGATAGCGGGCGAGGACCTGTAACGGTGTAACCGATGACGGAAATCGTTGCCTGTGGCCAGAGTGAATCCAAACACTTCCGGCGGCACCGGCAATCAAGTAATCAAACCACAACAGTGTGACACTGTCACAACGGCACATGTCACATGTGTGATGAGTGGTCGAATATCATAATGCAGTCGACCACGATGGATTCTGCGATTTGTTTCCCATCCGATCTTGAATCTTCTTCGTTGAGTGCCATCCAGGGAGGTCGCTGTTAACACCGTTGATGACGTGCTCTTGTCAAACGTAGGGGTGCGGTGATCCTCGTCTTAATCCGGATTGAGTCGGACTAACGGAGAGTTCATATTATGGATCCTCACGCTCGTCAAGCAGGCTCCCATCAGTCTCACGAACGTGTTATGCTGGACAACCTAACGTCTTTACATACGGTGGAGAAAGGGTGTGTACTGCCAATTAAGCAAACGAACTGAGAAAAGCTGTAATTGATGTTCTGCTCATGTGTTTTTCCAGATCAAACCATGAGAAATACCACATCAAGCATAAGGGACATGAATCCATGCATGCGTCTATGTTCTTCCTCCTTGTGATCAGCTTGTTCTTCGCTCATCTCGGCCTCACGATGTGAGTAGTGCAGCGCTTTATAGCCGTTCCTCACCACAGTGGACGCTGTAGGAGGAAAGTCTGATACTATTTCTATTGTTTTGCAGATGGAAGAAACGGCACTTCCGGTCATATCAGGCACGACTATAATGAGCACGCTACCGTTTCTGTCTTGAGTACATGTTATTGCCTGTTGTAGCTAGTATCGCTCGTTGGGATCTTGACGGTCCCGCTGTTCATCTGTGCCACCCATGGATGGTATCGTTTCGTCGCCGTGTGGCTTGGATTCTGCGCGATAACGAGCGTGGTCATGCTGAAAGGAATGCAGAAGCCCATGCCGCCCTCTACGCCTCGGTATGTCTAGCTCCTGCATGGCGGCGATTTCTTATCAGGATGATCATGTAAATAGTTCCGTTTTTGTAGGCTGGTGTATAAGTACTTTTACGGAGTACATCTCGTGAGCGGGTTCTTCAGCCTGACGGGGTACTTTATGCTCCTGTTTGGGGTAATGGGACTCAACATCCTCTTCCTGGTCGACCAGAAGACGTGGTTTGACGTTGGGCTGCACTTGTTGTTTTACGGGTTTTACTACGGCGTGATTGGAAGAGACCTCGCTGATATCATTACGGACAAAATGGTCTTTATTATGGGTGTAAGTACACACCACCAACCAAAAGATTTAGTGAGGTTTCCGAAGTTCGACGAATGCTAGTAGACAGTTTCGTGTAGTATCATTCCACGGAAGGAGTGCCGAGCAAGATACTCGACGATCGAACATGTGCACTCTGTGGCAACGCCCTGCTCGTCACCGAAGGAGAAGCTACTGTTGTTGAGAACACATTCCGCATCAGCTGTGGACACCAGTAAGTAAACTCTTGGGTGGAAAAGCCTAGAGAGACTCGGTTTTTGAAGATTATTTTGCTTTCCAGGTTTCACGAGTTTTGTTTGAAAGGATGGTGCATAGTTGGCAAGAAAGATACCTGTCCATACTGCAAAGAGCGGTTCAACCGGAAGGACATCTACAAGAACCCGTGGGACAAACCTCACGTCCTTCTGGGGCAGTACCTGGATATTCTGCGGTATCTTCTGGCATGGCAGCCGCTCATATTGTACGCTGACCAAAAGCTTTACTACTTACTCGGATTAGAGTAGCCTTAAGATTCTTTCCGTTCGAATTTATGCCGCTGTCTTTTCGGTGTTTGCCTGGGTCCGGTGCGGAAACTGTGATACGTCCGAGCAGCTCCAATGGCCGAACTCATCGGTACAAGAGGAATCAAATACAGCCCTGATACGCTCGACACTCGTGGTTCTGTTTCGTAAGGTTACTGGGACGAAGAAATCTTGACTATGAGGTTTCTTCGATCTTGATCGATCCTTGCTCACTGAAGGTCAATCGCGAAAACCTGAGCCTGATTCCTGTTTCCAAGTTATCCTTAATTGAAATATGTCGCGCGCCCGTTTTTTCGCTCTGTTAGTACGTTGAAGTACTCCTGACTCTCAACTGGGGTGATATTAATACTGAGAATTAGACTGTGCGTCTCAAGATACGATATCCTAAATTCATGGAAGTCAAGACTTCAGAGGTTACTCAGATCAGATAACCGCTGTTGGCTTAGATGGCGAAGGTTCCGTTGGATTACAGCTTCAAAGACCTCATCTCGGTATCTGGTAAGTTCATACGTGCGGCGACCTAACTTGGTAAACTATGGAATCCTCCGCAGAAATTTCATCAAAACTCGAGACGTTTATTCACAGAGATCGCAGTTCAACATCCACGAAAGTCTGTCCTTGGTTCAGAAGGCAAATACGATGCGACGGCTATCAAGCTCAACAACAATAATCTACCAACGGTGCACGGTCTCACTGATATTCTTCCCCGAATAATACTGCAGCCGGAAGCGCTCAGTTGGGTCGACCTTTCCTTTAATAATCTCACCCGCATAGAACCGGTAACTCATTATCACCACTCTTCGTTGAAGTGAGGTAGTGATTAGTTTCCGGGTCGTTTCAGGTACTAACACAACTGTACAATCTGCAAATTCTATACCTACATGGGAACTGCATTAGCGATTTCCCCCATCTGGAAATACTGAATCGTATGCTGATCTTGAAAACGCTGACACTTCATGGCAACCCCGTAAGACAAACCTCGTGCTTTCTTTATTCCGCAGTGATATGTACGGTGTATTTCAGGTTGATCGGACGGTTGGATACCGGTATATTGTCGTTTCATGGCTAAGGCGTCTGAAGAATTTAGATTTTAGCGTGGTCACTGACTTTGACAGAATGCAGGCAGAACTTTGGGGTAGAAGATGGTTCGTAATGAAAACAAAACTCTAGTCAATAAAAAATAAAGGAAGTCTCCAGTGCAAACTCGAAATTCACATGGATGTCTACTTCCGGGTTTCATCAAACAAATCAATGGACCAATAAAGAGGAACCCAACAGCTCAGTAAAAAAGAAAGCACATTTAGGCTTGTGGGACTTTAATTTCCCTTATGGAAGGTCTGGATCAGGTGGTTGCGAAGTCGACAATGAGGTCCTGAGTATGTAGGACCGCGAAACGTTTGTAGGCTTCCTCCGCGTTGGCCGATAGTGCTATCATCTGCAGCACGAAACCCGAAGTAAAATTCAAAAGTAAAGCAAAACAGACGAGCGTTCCTTACCATGTCTATATCGGAAGAAGGAAGGGGCGAAATTGCAATAAGGCGTTCAATACTAATGGTGCAATCCGGAAGAAGTTCTCGTTTCTTCGAGCGATTTTTGAGCTGCACGTTTCCGGCTGTAGCTAACTTTTGGCTGCAATGAGCAGAACGCACGAAAAGTTCAGCGGAGAAGCCTTAAAAACCCCAAGAAGTTGGCAAGAACTAACGCACCTGTAAGCTTTGGCTTTCTCCGTAAACTCGTGATTCTCCATTCCGTGAGTATCCAGAGCGGCAACATCAATCACATTGCTAGAAGTATAGCAAAACCTCGGAATTTATAAATATGTGCTAACTTGCTACAGAAATAAACGTATCCATCATGATGCTTCGCTCGATGAGCGGCGCCTTGTACTGTACCTGGCAGCCTTGTGTAGTATTCTGTTGAGCGCTGACTGTTCATCATTCTTCCGCAACACTTGACTTCCCGTGCGAGAATGTTCACCAGAAGGAGGCTCGATTCCTTGAGGGCGGCTGCTGATTCCATTGATAAGAGGATCCCTTTCGTTTCTGCCGTCGTTCTAACATGAAGAAAAACACTTGTCAGTCAATCGCTTCACGCCGCAAGAACCCCTCACTTACGTCGTTCTGGCTGTCGTCCGATCCGCAACAACTTTTACAGATATTCCCCATCCTGGCAGTGGCCAATGTTATCGGGGTGGCTGTCTAAACAGCTGATTTCCCGTTCTACCTACCCTTCGACAACGATATTCCAGCGGCCGATCCAGAGGCACGCTACTGTGACGGAAAAGAACAAACCAAATACAGCCAGAAGCTCTCAAGGATAAATCTCCAATTTTTTCGTGCTCACAGGAGTCCTCAGGAAGTCAGGGGTTCGAGGAAGATCGGGAAGAAAAATGAAGATTTACTTCCATACTGGCTGAAATCAGTGGGACTGTGAATAACGCGACACAGCATTCGCCCAACCAAACTCAGTTTTAATAGAACAATCAAAGTATGAAATGTGAACGAAAGTAAATTGATAACTTTCTTGCCGATGAAGCCGCCCGCACGGCTTGCAATCTCAAATATTCTGCACGAATGCCTACAAAAAATATGCAAGCCATGATGTAAAGCAGGCACATCGCACACCGAAGTCGCCGGAAGTGTACCCTATCTGCGGTTCCCGTCTCCCGTAAAAGAAAACGCTGAAAACAGTTTTCTCCATGCGCTGTCCGGTTCTCTCTGTATTGTTTCAGACCGTTAAAAAACTGAAAACTCTGGCAAAAGAAGAAATTTGGGTACTGAGTTGCGGATGTATGGTGCCGCAGTCCACATATCACTGCAAATGGCCACTGACAACTCAGTAGTTCTGGAGGGTTTTTGAAATGCAACCCAGCTGGCATCCTAGTCCAACTAATATCAGTCAGTATGTTTCCTTCTCGATAAATAAGTTTCGATGTCCATCAAATGCTTACATCCGGCATCCCGGATCGGCTTTCAAACCTGAACTGACGAGCCGGTTTGTCCACTGGGATTTTACCAGACCTGCACTAGCGTTCGGCCCTAGGTACCGCGTCTAATATCGTATATCGAATGGAAAAATTGACTTCATCAACTTTTTTCCTAGTATTAATTCCGTTTTATTGTTTCCTAACCTGCAGGTGAAACTTCCAACCGAGTATGTCATATTGTATCATATTCCCGATCCACCATCCGGAAAGATCTGCCCGGCTCCGCCTGGATAGCTAGGCCCTGCCTGACCCAGCCTGGGAAACCCGTATTGCGTGGTAGCTAGGGTTGTTAACGGATGGATCAGACAGTCATCCGGATGGATCAGATGCCGATCCGGAAAGCGGTCGGATGGACAGAACTCCCATCCGAATCGGTTGCCGATGGATGGGTCTTCTATCCGGATGATTCGGATTTTATTCGGATAAAAACTCGAAGCTTGGCTTAGAGACTTACAGATGACACAAGGAATCTTAATTCGTAGGTTTTGACATGCTGTGTTGCCGGACAGTAAAGACGATATATTTTAATAATCCTCCGTCAACATAGTCTGCATATACTCAAAAATTAAATCCCACGACCTTAAATGACAAGACAGAGATTGGGTAAATAAAACTACGCTCAAAAGACAAGCTCGTAGGAAGAGTGCGAATTTCTGTCGGATTACCCGCTGGTGTATTGGACTGTTTGATTACGCGTTAGTAGTTTTGGTTCTGTCCGGATAGAAAGCCGGATGGATGAAGAGCTCATCCGGATCCCATCCGGATGGATAGGATCTCTATCCGGTTAACAGCTGGATGGATAGAATGCCTATCCAATCCAACTTCTATCCAAATTCATCCGGATCCATCCGATGTCGGATTGGATATTAACAGCCCTAATGCGTGGTTTTAATGCGGGAGCACTCAACACTGTGCCGTCATTACACCTGAAAATATGGCGAAGTCGAGGTTTGGACAGGGATGCCAGCTACGGTTAAAATTCTACCACTTTATTTTTTTACCAAGTTCCTGAGCCGCAGGCAGTTCCGTAATCGTACATGACTCATGCACAGAATCAGTCAGTTTATCGTTGTGCGTGCCGATGAAACGTGTTCGACTACTGAACTGCCCGCCGCTCCCTAACTGGCTTGAAAAATAAGCTGCCAGAAGTTCAACCTTAACGGCATTTTTAACCATAGAGACCTTTTGCAGTACAGCTGATCCAAGTTACTTAGACGAGTGGGTGAAACAGAAGAGTCGAGGACTTCCCTTTTCTCAAGGCTGATGTCGGTAGACGTTGGAGCCGGTAACGGTGTGATTTGAGTTCTTGGTGGTGAAATCGATCCGTGGACCGTCGTTCGATTCAATCACGACTTTTCATCGCGACAGCCTCCCCTGTTCTTGACTGGAAGACTTTCCAGACAGCGAGACATCGATACTAGATTACACGACGCCGGTTATTCCCAAAGCCAATGCGATATTGTTTTTCTCCGGTGCGACAATGGAAAAGTCAAAACCGTCCAGTGATACAGTTTAAAGCGTCTTCTACGTGTTTATCAGCAAAGCTGACTTAACAGCTTTCATAGTTTTCGAGATATAAAATTACGAAAATCGTTGGGACAGCTCCGAAGTAGCTTTTCCTGTCGTTTTTTGTAGCGCACAACCGGTGACAGAAGGCGTGCGAGCTCCGATTTACTCACCGTTACTTTTTGGGCCGTAAAAACTAAAGATATACAGCCTTTGCATGGTACCGGCACTGCCAACATGGAGCTTTGTCTACCTTTTCAGCGCACATGTCTGATGTAGCAGATGTAATGATCGTAAATAGATTGCAATGTTTGGCGGTCAAGGGAAACAAGAATTAGACTACCATTGCCGAAGTATTGTTGTAAAAGTGGCAAATCAATCAATTGACAATCCGGGCGGGGTCGTAAGGCGGTACAATCAAAGGCCTTGATTGGTACTTCCGGTGCAACCAGCTGTTTACCTCGTACACTTGCAACAAGTGTTTCTACGCCATCTCGCTTTCTCCAGTGATATTTTATGTGATATTTCGGCAATGGTAAGTCTTGAGCAGATGAAAGCATGTAAGAGACGGCATCGCGCACTGAACAATACTTTTACTGCAAGGAGCAGTCCCGTGTTCAGTCCATTCACGAGTTGGACAAAAAGTTTTAGTGGCTCGTGAACCAAGAAGAATTGCAGAGGCGGTAACCAAGACAAAATTTGGTTTTCCCTTGACAGTTTTGTTTTCTGTAAGCATGCATTCGACAAAATTCCCACTGCCTAAGCTGCCTCAAAATGTTGTCTGACCATATCCTTGAAGACCTGCTGGGAAATCAGTGGTTCTGACTTTATCCAAAGGCGCATCTTTCGTAGCGAGTCAATCCACACTTAGACCAAGTGGTCACCTGATATTTCTAGAGGGGAGGAAAGACTACGAGCAACTTTGTTCGCGACATTTTGTTAGCAGAGACTGCCACGTTGAACATTGAAATTCCTGAAAATCTGGATTGTTGGTCCGTTGTAAAAGTGACTGCGATTAGCATGGTGAGATATACAATTTTGCGCGGTTCCGGTGCGCATGTTGTACAGAGGCAATAAACCTGAGTGAGGCAAGCGCGACGCCTCGCCAGGCGCATGACATACCTAAACTTGCACATCGGCTGCTTTGTTTCCAGAATGTCGCTAACTTACCAGGCAAAGCCCTGTATATCCACCCAGCTCAATATATCTTGGCGTACGAGCGCCAATTTTTACTGCAAAACACGGTCTCCAAAGTGAGTTACTCTGCCATTTTCTTTTTCTTCTGCTCGAGCAGCATTGCAAGGCGCCGGTTGAGAAAACTATCACTTCGTGGACAAGGTTGTTCTCTACAGTAATAGGCGTTGGCTCTTGACCGACCGTACGAGTCGAAATACAGTAGTACGCGGCGAAACCATGATTGGCTTTGTGGGTCCACTGTTCTGCGTTCTTTCGCTTTGCAAGCCAGTAAATTTCAGTGTGACTATCGCTCCAACATACAGAAACTTTACACGGAAACGTTCCCTCTCTCCCGCATCTGATTGTTTCTCAGAAGAGCCACAATTCTCGATGACTTCCTCTGAAACATAAGAACGCCCAGGTACTCGTAAAGAAGGGACGCAGAAAAAGCTGAGCAGTTTTTGGACTGTGAGTGGGTCGGGCCCCAGCGGCCCACTGCTCAACGCGTCACTGCCGGTGATCAAATATACCTGCGTCGCGGCCAGATTCACGCCCGCAGCCAGTCAAAACTGCAAAACCACAGCAGCACAGTGGCCTGCTCGTACACGAGCTTGCCTCACATTCGAGTCGGATTCGTGCTAGACGTTTGCGTTCCGAGTAGCTGCTGAACATCGTGCTGCACAAACTGATAGTAGTGCCCATCAACTAATCAACCTTATGTTCTGGCAGCAATCACGCAAATCAACTTTGTGCAGCACGATGTTCAGCTGCTCGTCAGTGAATCTGATCAGCTTATCAAAGGCACCCCGCATCATTTAAGGCACTTTTTCGACCTTGTGTAAGGAACCTTCGTTGTCTAAGGTGGAAAACCGCGTATCGGAAAGGCTCTAAGATGGAAAAAGGCACCGCTATTGCAGGTGTGTACATGACATGACATATGACGTGACCAGAAAAAATTCCGAAAAAATTTGGAGAAGGTGCATAGCCCTTCCAATGCGTACCGCAATGCCTGATGAGGTACGACTCAGAATCCTCGGAGGATTTATAGTCTTGTTCCGATTCCAGTGTACCGAGCATAAAATTTGTATAAAAATGATAGCACACGCAGGATGAAAATTATGGAACAGTAAAAACTATGGTACAGGTCTTTCCACTACGGCGGTCCGGGAGCGCGCACGTACGCGACCGATTCACAGTAATACATTTTTCGACAGTTTTCTACAGTCGAATTTCCATTTCGCCGTCCTTTCCGATTGTCCCATAATTTTTACTGCGCAATAATTTCTCGTCTGCGTGGACAGGAGATGAAAACTGTTAACACTCGGCTCATACTGCAGCTGTTACAGAAGCATTCAAACATCTGATCCAACACCAACCACAGACGACACAGCCTTACGTTCAAAATCATCCACATCTGCAGGCGATTGATGCGCTTTCACTGCCAGCACCGTCTCGTTTTTAGAAGCCCGGCTTTTCACGGAACTAAGTTCAACAGTAGCTGTACTTGTACTTAGAGACCGAGAAACCGTAGAATGACCACTTTTATTCTCCTGCGTGGAACTTGGCAAGGAAGAGCTCGTCGAGGTCGATACCACATGTGCCACCATAGAAGATGCCGGTCTTAGTGTCGTTGATGTGATTGCCGAAGTGAGACCTATCAACGGCAGCGCCGAGCTGTTCGGGGGTTCAACATAGGCCTCTGAATGCGGCAGATCCGTCATGTTGGCGACGACGGGGGTCGCGAAGCCTTGAATTGTTGATGTCCCATTGGTTCCCGGGATGATACAGTCTTCACTCGGTGGTGGATAGTGGAAGAAGTAGGCAACGAACCCAAAACCCAGACAGAGATGGAGGAGGAACACGACGATGGCGGTCAGGACGGCCATAGCGCTGTGGTTGAAGTGCAGGTGGTTCCAAAAGACGTACGCCAGTATGATACCGGAGAGGGTGGCGGCTGTTAGAGCGAAGAGCCACTGAAGCCACACTATGTGAATCAACCACAGAAACTAAGATAAAAAACTATGCATTAATAAATTTAGTTTCCACGATGGAACCCAATAAAAATGCTTACTGAAACCGGGATGTACAGGAACATGGAATATCCGTAGAGGCATAAGGCGCCTGACAATTTCAGACTCCCGTGGCTGTTTCTCCACCAGAGGAATGTCCATATGCATATTGGGAGAATCCATACGTACAGAAAAATGGATATAGCTGCTGCCGTCACTGTGAACCAAAAGTAAAGTGAAGTTAGCCGAAGTTAATCCGAAATGGCAGTTCCGAAAAACAAGACAGAACTCTGTGAACACCTTTATGGAAGTCGTAGTGCCATTTGAAGCATTCACCGTAGTTCTGGAAATAACTGGCCAAGTTTCCCAAGACAGCGATGACAAAGACGAGCGTTGAGCTTATCCAGAACGGACCTGCAAGAGAACAGACAGTTTTTATTGCTGTTTGACTTATTTAACGGTCCGACTGACTGAGAAAGTAACGGAAACTTTAGAACCGGAAGTGGATTGTACGCTGATGTACGTACCATATAAGTCCGGCTTAGCACCGATGAAGACATCCACCGACTCGCTCTTCAGGTATCTTGGCCATGGAGCGAACGACAAGAATATTCTCCGCAGTACCTACGATCAACAGTGACAGTACATGAACCTGTGCTTCCAGAAGGGCTCAAGTCGATTCTGATTGATTATTCATACCTCGGTCGTGTCGACGTCAAAGAAGCTCTGCCAGAATTTCCAGGTCCACACGGGATGATTCAAAACTGCAGAAGCCTGTAGCAACAATATCCATGTTACGGAACGCTGGTCAGGCCTCAAGCTACCTTGCTCTCATAATATAAGGTCTTTCAGTATGAAATTGCCGTTTTCCGAACGCTTATTTCAAACACTTTTATCTCTGGTCAGAACTCAGAAGCAATATTTCGATTCCCTCTTCTTTAATGAGCGTAGCATATGGTGTCTTATTTTGTCTAAGCGTGAGGAAGCTCCACTCCAGCCTCACGATAAATTGCTGGAGCTGTTTGCGTCTGTGGCGTAATTCTGAAAATTTTGACGTCTTTGTTACAAAATTCTTTTGTCGCCACCAGCGCTTCTAAAATCATAAACGTGACGTGGAAACGCACAGCGACAAGAAGGCTATTGATTACCCCTTACAGGTTTGACAAAACATGTCTTCGGAAAACTGCCAGGTGGAAAAACGAAGCTCAAAACCCTTAGCTTTATCTACAGAAATGTTCTTCTTCCCCCGGTCCGGGCAGAGCAGATTTTCCGAAAACTCACATAGTCATTGAAGATAACTTGGAACCCTCACCGCTAGTGTCGTTGTTTGAATTCATTACAATACGATCGAAGAAATGGGCAACAGTCATCACCCCACTAAACTGGCGCACCTTCTCGGCAATTCACCACCTTCTTTTCAAACTTTTCTTCTTTTGTAAAATCCCGAAGAATTATTCTCTTGCTTTGTTTTCCGTTACTGATAGCCCAACGGTCGTACTACAAATGACCCTTTTCCTGGTGCGATGATGCAGCTGACTGTGCGGCAAAAAATCGTAAAATGGTTCTGGCTAGACAATCATGACTGCTATTCGAAAATTCTTCCTACGTCCGTTTTTAACGTTTCGAGTGGATATCATTAGCGAAAAGATATCGTCACTGGAGTCCGACATCAGTTGAACTCGAAAAAAGATGTTACGACTTCGAAACGAGATTTGAAGTCCGACCCTAAAGAACGGCAATTTTGTACTGAAAGACCTTGTAGATAGGGGACTAATAATGGGTCGTAGGTTTGCGGACGCAAACATTAGCTCAGTCAAGCTTACTGCTGACGCCTGATTGTTGATTAGTTACCTCAGGAGGGACGACTGCATCCAGTGGGTTCCCAGGAAGCGCACTGGAATCGAATCCGAACCCGCTTTGTTGAGCAGGAGGATTAGATGCCCCAAATGAACCTCCAGCGTTGGCATTCGCGGAAGAAGCATACGACGTTGACGACGGATAAAAGTCGAAGTTCTGTGGCACTACAACCATAACAGTTCAAACTTTCAGTCTTTCAGACTCCACCTCCATACTCCAGCCATCTCCCGTCTCTTCTCTATTGCGCGACGGTGTATGAAGATACGCGCTTACCATTTATCGTAGTTGATTTCGATTCGAACGCAGAGGGCTTGAAGGGATTATTTTCCATCTTGACAGAGTGTACAGAAGCACGGATTCAATCTCAGACTGGTCGACGTCAATGAAACGTCCGTCACAGTTTCTCCCGTCGACTGGATCTGTCTAGAAGAACCCCTAAACTCCTTTCCTTCGACTACCGATATCGAATGAAAGTTGGAATATCTGCAGCGACAAGAACATCGAGGGGGAATGTCACCCAGGAAAAAAACCAGGAGAAGTACATAATTTGAACCTGTTTTTCTTCAGTGATGGACGGTTGATTTACCCAGGGAGGCACACTGCAGTGCTGCTAAACCCGCCTCCATATGAGACCAGCTGGTCATAAAATCTGGTAGGTCATGACGCAAGCTGTCCCACACGATAAGGCAGAGAAGGCACTGAGTTCGATTCGCCTTGTGTACATTTTCTTTATCATATTTAAGATCGTTAGATTCATTAGTACTCGAAAGTGCCTCAACGTAAGCCTAACTTTCAAGATTCGAGAAACTTGCCTGAATTAATACGAAGGAATGGAATAGACTATGTGAACAGCTGGAAAAACAAAACACAGAGAAATCCAACGGGGTAGAACAGTGCTTCGTTTGAAGACGCTTGTTTCATCTGCTCATGGGTGGTACTTTTGGCCTCCTGGCCGCTCCATCGTCCATTTTTTATCGAATCTTCATTGGCCATAAGTCTTAGATCATTTTTGAAAGTAGCTTGCCGTTTCAGAAGGTTGAGATGAGCTTTCGATCATCCCGCTACCGGGCAAGATCAGCTGATAGGATCTCTGATCCCCGGTATGTGCGATCCACCACATAATCGTACGCGTGAACCAGTCCCGGATTGCCAGAACGCGGCATACCGGCTAATCGAAGATCCGCCGTCAATCAGTGAGACGT
>BDGG01000004.1:4299928-4325745 GCA_001949185.1 Ramazzottius varieornatus
TCAAGCTACGTTGCCGTTGATTACCTGATTGTGCATCCTTGGGGTGAGCACGTCTCACTGATTGACAGCTGATCGTTGATTGCCGCGTTCTCGCAACCCGGGACTGATTCACGCGTACGATTGTGTGGTGGATCGTACATACCGGGGATCAGAGATCCTATCAGCTGATCTTCCCCGGTAGCGGGATGATCAAGAGCTCATCTCAACCTTCTAAAACGGCAGGTTACTTTCAAAAACTGATCTAAGACTTATGGCCATTGAAGATTCCATAAAAGTTGGACGATGAAGCGGCCAGGAGGCCAATAGTACCACCCATGGGCAGATGAAACAAAGCTTAACCAGTAATTGGCAGTAAAGGCAGGATTTCGGCACCTACAGTGTACGACAAAAATGCCCGTTAAAAATGGGTGTTGGATCGAACCAGATGGAAACAACCAATGTAATTTGCGCATACAGCAAACTTTAATTCTCATTGGCTGAACGACGAATAAAATCCAGCTGTAATACCATTCCGTTAATTCGCCAACACTGTGCGAGCTGGCGAATTGAGATCCTTCGAGCAGAGTGTTTCGAAGGATTTCAATTGTAGATGCGATTATCGAAATTCTTCCAGATTGCATAATTTTAACACCTGGCTTTTTCTGATGAAGCGCCAACACACAAAAGTGCCCTACTGTCCGCAACACTCGAATTGTCCGAACTCCGCTTTATGAAGCATTCCCAACTGAAAGCGCTTTGCTTGGAATTCCGCGTTGGGCAAGATAGGAAATACTCAGTGATGCAACGCCGGCTGCGGGCGGTGAAGGGTGCCCTCGGAGGCCCTGCTGCCCTCCCAATTGACGGCAATTGATGCAGAACCATCAGGCCCACCCGCAAACCAAATGTCCAAGAGGCAGTAGTCGGCGCTTGCGCCAACGCTAGACCGAAGTGGCAATAACAGAGGAAGGTACTGGCGAACTAAACCCTGCCGGTACCACGCACGCGGCTACTGTAACAAAGGGGATGCCTGTAGCTTCTTGCACGTCCGTCCACAGAATACTCTAGGTGGGTCAGAGGCACTCGAGCGCCCGTCCCTAACGAGGCAGAATTCCGCAAATCGACGGAAATCTGCTGGAAATACCACATCGACTACTGCGGATGGCAAACCGAGTGTCAATACGCGCACGCCGTGTATCTCACCTTGACTCAAGTTTTCATAAACAGCTCGAAGCATAAAATACTTTCCAATCGCACCGCAGAAACGTTGGATGTCCGACAGTTCAAACACTGGCAAATGCAGTGCTTGCCAGTGCTTGCCGAACCACAGTTTTCGGATGAATTTGTCGCAGTGGAAGTAGCCGGCAGGATGAGGCTATCCTATATACAGTTGTAATGGTGTACAAGCTGTTCGCTTCGCCTTCGGCTCGCTCGCAGCTTGTCTTAAAATAGATCTGCGGGTAAATTCAGTTTCGGGGTTTGTCGAAGGGAATGAGCTACAGTAGGATACTTGGATATTAGTTGAATACTGCAGATTTCGCTTAGTGCAGATCTCTGTGTTCGTGTGAGCCATGATACATTAAAAACTCGCAAGGGACCAGCTTCATATTGCTTGGGAAGCATACGGTGATACTATATTACTTCCCACAATTTGTGTACGTCACTTGAGCAGAATCAACACTGACGGCGCATGACTGCCCTCCGCGTCAGAGTTAATTACGCTCTAGTGATGTACACAATTTTTGGGAGGTAATACAGTATGACTTTCCATGTAAAAACTCAGATTGGATGGCCACCGAGAACCCGTCTGCTGAAAGCTGAGGTCTCCTCTGGTTCTGCGTCGGAGCTTTGGCTAGTTTATTGGCAATAGCACTTTGCGAAATAAAAGCGTTTTTAGAATTATCTAGATATACTGGGAAAAACACGACCTCTGCGCTCCTTTCATCGTTGTGCCTTCTGGGGATTCGCACAGGGTTTATTGAATCCTCTCAGACCTGGGATATCTCATACTTTCCCGGTAAGAAAACACTTCTTCTTTCAAGTAAAAATACGGATAGGTCTCGGTTTCAAATGGGAGAGACGAAAGAGTTTCTAAGTTGTGTTATTCCAAGTTTGTTTGAGCGGACTGTAGCTTTCCGCTTTGATGTCAGACTCATGGAACTCAACTGAACTAGCAGTTATTACCATTAATCGAAATTCAGCTCGCGACAGCCATTAAAATTACATTGTTGTGGTCCATTCCTGAGACTCGGATGTTCATACAGTTATGTTTTCATGCAGCTAAAGTCTCTTGCTCCATGCGCGTACAACGCCCGTCAGATGTTTAGCACGAAGCACGCTAAACTCAACTCAGTGAATAGGGAAGCACCGATTGATTAGGTACCGTAATGCCCCTCAAAAGATCGCGCGCACGATCATATTCGCGAAACTGCCCTTAGGGGATTGGTAGGAAAAATGACCGGCGTTCAACACCGCGCGTATGGTGATGCACCGCGCGTGGCTCACGAAGCGATTCAGTAAGCCTCGGGCTTTCCTCCGTCGTGTGAATGCACAAGCGCACACTTATCCGCCCAATCAAGCTCCAGAAACAAGCAGACACCTCGAAACTTAACGCTCCCGAATGCTTTTCCGAATTCTACCGTGATAAGTTTGCCTAAAATCGATGTGCCCGAATTATGTCGTTTACCTCGTACGTAAGATAGCGTTGGCAGTTCAACTTTGCCCTTGGGGTCCTAAAACTTAAAACTGGTTTCCTGAACAATCTGGTCAGAGATCGGTTGTACTGGGAATGGGCCGCAGCTACCCAGATATTTTGTCGACATGACCAGATTTTAGAAACATTCCCTCAGAAGGCCATCATGGAAGCTGGGACGCAGGGTTAGCTCACTAGTTAAAGGTGAAATACTGTAGGTTCCCAGTTCGGAAAGGTCCGCCGCATGGAACTGACAAACTCCTCCGGCAGACCTTCAACCAAGTCATCCACTGGCAAGTGGCAACATGTGCATGAGACTCATAAGTTAAAATTCCACAACACGGACTGCCGGTCCCTCCTGAAGGGCCGAATAAATGTAAGTTTGTCTTTCGCGGCCCAGAGACCTACTTTTCGCGGTTGCGGACTTTAATCGTTATTCGATGAATCTACGCAATGTGATCGGTGCAAAGCCACTTCTGGGTTTCGGTTTTCCGCAAATTTATTGTACGTGTTCCGTTTATCTGGTCTGAAATTTGGTATTTCGGTATTCATATTAAGCCCATAAATAATCCCAGGGACTTGTGAACCTCGATTACCAAGGCCTGTTTTATGAGCCTTCCATGCGACTGCACAGAACTTCGGAGGGAATACAGTGGCAGCCTTCGGTCCACTCACTCTTACGATCTCGTGTTGTTTAACACTTACAGAGCGAAACTTTTCGTGTTTGCAAAATACTACCGTTCGCTTTGAGAGTACAGGATTCTGACTGACTAGGGCCGTCTGGAAGAAGCTGGCCGACCAATGAGCAAGCTTCGAAATTCCGAACCTTCGAAAATTGGCTGACCGTTGGTAGTAGATCTAGAGTGAAAAAGCCCTGCACATTTTGATTTATTCCGAGCGCCCTGATGATAACCTAACCGAACAAAGGTTCGAAAGAGGAATCTGTTCTCACTCCTCCAGTTTTTTTCCGGAGCAATGCCGTGTATGTGTCCACGCTAGAGAGACGAAATCCAAAACATCAGCAAAATCACCCGTCATCGTATAACTTTTTTTACCTTCGTTGGCCGCTGGTCATTAATCTCACTTTGGAGGAAGTCCGAGTCACGAGCGAACAAAAAAATCCCAAACCGAAAGACGAAACGCGAAATCTCGAATTCGAATGAAGCAATGTATTCACAAATAATACTCCGTGCTATAGGTGTCACCCAGTAGAACCCATACACTGAGTCCCATATTTATCTGTCCTCCCCCATCTTCGTTTCAAAACTTCACACCTTATTTCGCACTAACCCGATTTGATCTTCTGAACGTCTTTATAGAGATCAGTGTAGGAATCTTTACGACCACGTGACTTCCGTATGGATTAATCAGCAAATCAACTGGCAGTATCATCCCTACGAACACCTAAAACTGCCTTGTTTCCGGCTCCGAATTGCGAGTGCTAGCGAGCAGATAGCACATCATGCTTGTCACTATTATGTAGCCCCAACATTAAGCTTTCAAGTAAGCCCATGTGAGAAATTTTGAAACTGCAGAAACAGTTTCGTTGACATACCTACATGCACATTTTGCCGCATGAAACGCGCCACTTCATGGTTACCTTTCGACATCTTCCGTTTCGACTGACCGAATGACTCAAACCACAAAGTCTGATTATCTTTATGAAAGATGTCAGCATTTAAACGTAACTTGGCAGCGAGGATGTCGAAGACAAGGCGTCGTAAATATGCACCACCGAAAACAACCGAGAATACTTCCTGGTTGACACGACAACACAGCTTTTTCTGCATATCTGCAAAAATTTCTCACATGGGCTTACTTGAAAGCTTAATGTTGTGGCTACATAACAGTAACAAGCATGATGTGCTATCTGCTCGCTTGCACCCGCAGCTCGGTGCCGGAAACAAGGCAGTTTCAGGTGTTCGTAGGGATGATACTACCAGTTGATTTGCTTATTGATTCATACGGAAGTCACGTGGTCGTAAAGATCCCTACACTGATCTCTATAAAGACGTTCAGAAGATCAAATCGGGTTAGTGCGACATAGGTTATGAATTTTTGAACAAAAATGGGGGTGGACAGATAATTATGGGGCTCAGTAGGCTTCCTACGTAACCGTTCCTTTATCATGCGCATCGGCAACCTTCTTTCTGCTCTAACCTAGATTAGACACCTTGCCTTTTGTGCAGATGGTTTGAACAAATAACTGTTTGGCCAAACAATTGCATTTAGAGATGTCTAAAAATTTACAACTAATAATTCGCTTTGCGATTCACGAAACGAAGGGGGAGGGCTTCATTCCTGAATCCTGAAGGAACCTCTCATCCGGTTACAAACGTCTCCGATTTGCCTTAAGTAATATTCTGGCGTGCAGAACGCATTGGGAAGCGTAGCTGATGGCCGGATAGCGCAGAGTGATCGCTCCGAACAATAGGTCAGGCAGGATTGCATTTGAGGTGGCTCTTTCTTAATAATTACTGACAGGCAAAATATCACGACCGGCTTTCACACTTTATTCCATAGTTTATCTCAAACTACCACGAGCTTTGCAACTCCTCAAAGATGTCAGCAAATGCTTTTATAGACCATAAGTTTTGAAATCAACAGGTTGTTGTTTGTTGATTCATCTGCGCAATTCCAAGGACCTTACTCTCGTCTTATTTGACCTGCAGAACGTGACCATCCCTTCTTACCGGCTAAAACAACCAACCATTTTTATTTAAAAAAAATTCAGGACCCACAGTATTTTGTAAGGAGGGCACCAAGCTTGGGAGACGAGATTTTGACACCCCGGCCCGCGCTTGAACGGTCCTATGGGACCTGATGTTAAGTCTGGAGATAAGGCTAAACGCGCGCGGACTACAGGGTGAACGGTCAGGCCTAACGCCCTCCGACCAGCCCAAAGTTCGCACTGACTGGACTGGCTTAGCGCAGCACATAGTGGGTCCTCTGACGTCACACTTCACTTCTGCACAGTATGATGGGACGTCAATGCTCCTCGACTTGACACCTGGCATGGTCGCGCAGCTAAGAAGAGCTCGCACGTTCCAACCACAGGCGGCAAGGTGCGACCCATAATCTAATTCACTTCGAGAGAACTTAGAGGAGAACAAAGCGGTATGCAGTAGAACCGATGACAAGAAAGCTAGAAAAACCTTGGCTGCAAGAATGCGTCGGACGGTCAGGCTGCTATACGTCAACAAGCTCCCCACCTCCCTTCAGTCGCTCCTAAGGTCGAAACGTCGAAACATGGGGGTTTCTGGAAAATATTCGAAGATTAAGACTGAAAACCCTTCACCGTTTCTCGCGAGCGAAATCACAGAGTTTTTTTCCCGTGTTATGGGAGGACCCGTCGGACCTTTTCCGGTCGATGAAGCGATACAGCAACTCTTCCGATCGACAGTTCTCAAAACCTGCCATGAACCACTGACACGTGAGGAGCTGTTGGTAGCTGTTGCGAACATCCAAGCAAAGAGCTCCAGCGGACCAGATAAATTACCAACTGATCTTTACAAGCTACTACTTTATCACCACGACTTTCCGTCGCTGGTGCTGTCATATTTCAACGACATGCTGTACGATAGTACCGTACCCCTCGAATGGCTCTTATCAAAACTCGTAACCATCCCTAAGAAAGGAAAAAGTGTCTCATTGGAGAACCTACACCCAATTTCCATCATAGCGCCACCCATGCGGATCTTCATGAAGTTCGTTTGTGGAAGGATAATCTCATATCTTCCCCACGCCGCCCATCACTTTGGTTTCACAAGTCCTGCTCTGAAGGACTCTTCACATATGCGGCCGCAGTCAAGACCTGCCTGTCCACAAATAAATAATGTATAGCGGTCTTCCTCGACCACAAAGATGCCTTCGACACAGTTAATCGTGGTGCGCTGCTCACACTGCTTGACCTCTCTATGATGCCCCCTTCCCTTTGCAGAATTATCAAACACATTTAAAGTAACTCATCGTGCAGTGCTTTTGCGAACGGTGAATACGGGGAACCCTCCAGAATTTCAAGACGTGCAAAGCAAGGGGACCCAGCAAGGTCGCCTTGCTGCACGAACGATGTGGGGAGCCTCTCCATGCTCCACTTGCACGTCAGCGCAGACAAGCAAGGAGAAATTACTTCGGGCGATCGCCCAGTTTTCCTGCTGCTGCACGCTGACGATATTGTACTACAATACTACTCTCGCTCTCTGCTGAGCACGCGCAGTTGACCATCAACCGCGTCAGTGTTGTTTTACTATGACTTTCCGAGTTTAACTTCTACTTACTGTTGATTAAAACTCCCCAAAACTGCCAACTTCTAATTACTCCCGGCGCCAAACTTAAGAAGTGAAACTTTTGCTTAATTGAAAGTCCGCGGTTTCCCGATTTAAATTTAGATTTAATTCACGGACCATCTGCGAAAATTTTAGTTCATGCAAACGGCTGGTCTTTGGCCGACATCGTTCCACCTAGTCTGCATACCGCAAACCATGCAAAGCTCTGGGACGAACCTTTAAACAGAAGACAAAAATATCAGCATAGAAATTCCAAGCAACAAATCGATAAAATTTTGTACGACACATTGCAGAGTTTGCGTACTGTAGCTATATTGTGCTGTACTACACTGTACTGTACTGTACTGTACTGTACTGTAGCTGTAGCTGCAGTGCCAGTGGGGGCAAGCGAAACGGTAATCAAATCTAGGGCATACCATGGACAAACATGCAGACAGTGGGTCTGTTTAAACGACGCACTGCACGTCATGTACAAATTTGCGGTAAAGTCACGGTTTTGTTTCGCTTAGTAAAATTGCTTTACTAAGTAAAAATACAGTGCTTCGTTCTTTTACTTCTTTATTTTACTACAGCCTGCTGGTTCGACTACAAATTACTTTAAATTAGTTAGTAAAAGCCAGAATGGGGAACCGCAAATTTAAATTAGCATAGTAGAAGTCGGAAAAGCCAGTTTCGAGGTAGTTCTACTTCTAGTTCTACTAATTAAAACAACGCTGAACCGCGTCTGTGAATGTACATACTGGCGGCGGACACTACCGAGGACGCTATGGCGGTGGACACAGAGGGCGCGGGAACGGACACTGGGGAAATGGTGGTGGCGGTCACGGTAAGCACGGATGACACAAGCGCGAGTATGGACAGATCGGGAACCCCCGCTCTGAACATCAAAGAAAAAACGACAGCGAAGTGAATCTCCTACATGATGACGCTGAAAAACGCAACCAGGAACCTGACCTAGCTCGATGCCCTCATTGCGATGGAAGGAAATAACGTCAGTTTCATTAGGACACGGATGAAGAATACGATTCCTCGGAAGAGCATGAAAAGACACTCCCAAGCCTTATTGACCAATAATCCAATGCCACTCTACAGAGGACAGGCCGCGAAACTCTTTGGCCTCGGTTAGCTAACTGGGGAAAGTGGGAAAGAGAACGGATAGCCCTGCTCAATGAAACACTGGATTCATGTGCACGTGGCTCCCGTACTGGAATCAGTGTCAGTCTGGAGAAATGTAATCGACAGGAACCTTTGCAGAAGAAACATCCAGCTACTCGAAGGTAGAATAATGGAAAAAGTAGGATAGTCCAGTAATAAGTTATGAGAAGAAAACCAAGTGCGGTTTGAAAATCGATTCTTTCTGCTCCCTCTTCCTGCTCCTGCCGCAGAAATGGTATGAGGACATCGACGAGACAATGCGAACTTCTTCTGGTCTCGTTTTTAACATCAAAACATAGCTCGTTCTTCTGGCTAACCATCTGTCTTCGGCAAAATTCATGTAGAATTCGAAACAGAAGTTTAGTTTGAAGAAATACGACGCGGAATGGTCATTGTCGCTAGACGAATGTCTACGAGTGAATAGAAAGTAAGGCTCCCCACTTTGTCTCCCACTGCTGTTCTCTCTGTCCCCCTATCTTTTTCTACGCAGCGCGGCTTGTGTAGGGAGCGTACACTGCCACAGTTATTTGCGATACAAGCAAGTTTTATGACTAGTTTCACGGCCTGTCCCCTGTAGAGTGGCATTCACGGCCTGTAGAGTGGCATTGAATAATCATTCTCTTTGAATAGCGCACTATATTAGCATCTCGCGGTATTATAAGCTCACCGTCCAGAACGATCATTAACCGATCTTGCAAACTGAATATCCTACCTAGAATTCAAGCTGAACCCTTCACGATCGATGCTGACTTGTTATCGAGGAGGCCGTTGACTGGATTGTCGGGGCTGAAAATAAATCCCTCTCTCTATACACTAGGCACACCGGCGATGGGATGTATGATCTGGGAAGACCGAATCGCATTCTGATTCACCAACCATACTACAAAGGCCACGCTTTGTGCGCGGTACATTACTTGGACGTTTCTTTGATCACTTAACGGTTACATTTTGTACACGGTTAATCTATGACGTAGTGCGAAACACCACCAACTCTCGTATGACTCCACAAAGTGAAAGTTCTTATTTGAAAAATCTACCCCACGTAAAAAGTACCGACTGTGCCCTGTACCGGGTCGTACCGTATACAGGATCGTGCCGTGAACAAGGCCGTGCCACAACGAAAAGTAAAACACCAGAGAGCGCAAGCAGTCTCTCAGTCCGTTATCTGACATTAATGACCTCTCACAAGCATTCCACTTGTTAAATAAAGAAAGATGGAAACCCTGAAAATTCCTCGCTCGTTTTCGCATGAAAAACTGAGTGCGGCTGCAGAAAGCCAAGCTATACTCACGGAACACAGCTTGGTCGTTCCGTTCGTTCGGAAACGTTCAAACTCCTTTGAACGGCTAATCTTTAACGAACTGGGAAGCGACAGGGCTAAAACAGGCCCCAAAAGGCACCGCTAGTGCAGGTGCGGATTTTACTAATCACAATGCGTGAGAACCTCCGGAGTAAGACTGTACCATTGACGACAAAAACATCAAAACATGCCCAGTCAAACGATCAAGAGAAGACCACATGACCACAGGGTGGTACAATCAGAAGCCTTGATTTGACTTCCGGTGAAGCTAGCTGTTCAGCTTACAGCAGGTTTTTCTCTTTAAATCTCGACCTGTACCTCTTTGAATGCTTGTGAGCGCCGTAAGGAGAATGAGAGATGAGAACGTAAGCTGGGCAAAGATCGGGCAATATTTCGGAAGATCTCGGAGCTGGACACTGAATCTCCTCAAGGATCAGGCTGCTCCCGAGGATCAGGCTTGTGATTCTGACTGTGATTTCAGTAAAATCAAATCAAAGCTTCTGACTGTACCGCCCTGTGGTCATGTGCTCTTCTCTTGATCGTTTGATTGGGCATGTTTTGATGTTCTTGTCGTCAATGGCACGGACCTCTTACTACAGTTGCTCATCAGTGGCTACCTTTTGCGAGGCTGGCCTTCCAGCGGAGCCTTAAGATGAATCTTAAACCGCTTGAGTCATCATAGAAAGCTGTTCAGGCATTCTAAAGCCCTTGCATTGGGATAAACTATGGCAAGCTCGGGTCTATAGCATCGAGATCAAAGGATGGAAACCAAGGTTCATTAACAACTGGCGTAAAAAAGAGCCTATTTCAGTCAAATAATCAACTCAAGTAAACTGCGAACTCCGCTCAGACCGGTGACCACGCTCATCGACCAATGGACAGAAAGGACGGGCTAATAAACCAGCTGCGACTGAACGGTCAACCTGTCAATGCCAATTTCTAGTAGCGGTAGTCAAACATAGCAAAACCAATGGCCAACCCCTAGTGCTCAACCTAGAAAGACCGATGGTCCAACACTAGTGGTCAAGACAGCGAGACCAACGGTCATCCACTAGTGGTCACCAACCTACCCACCCATCCACCCACCCTGACGATTGTACCATTGTACGATCATCTAGCTTCCTACCTAGTTACCCAGCCGCGTCGCTGCCGATTGTACAGCTGGCAGCACCAGTTACGCCATATCCCCATTGTCCAACCGGCAGCGTCATGAGAGCAATCAATTCTTTGTCAATCAACTAGCTGCTTTCGCCAGTTGATTCGTCCGAATTTGATTGATCAGACACAATGTCATGATTCTGCAAAAACTAGAAAATTGGAAAAATCTGAAAAAATCGAGGAATCATCCTGAAAAGGATCAGGCTGTCTGGAGCTCGAGCTTCCTCTGATGAGTTTGCGATTCGAAGTCACTTTTAGACCTTGTTCTGCGCTGCACTGCATTTTACTGCAGTGCAGTGCAGTTGCAGTCGCCAAAATGATGAGAAAATGCAGTTGCAGTGCAGTTTTGAAAAAGTGAGCACCGTTCATGGCAGTATGCTGTTGTGGGCTAGTAGTAAAATCGGTTGTTTTTGCATTTTCTGGCCAGATTCTACCGTTTTTCGGTTGAATCTCCGTAAAACAACGACGTTTACGTTGTGTTTGACATGCATTTCCGTTGGTGGGCAGAAACTCTTGATTTTTAAATGCAGTGCAGTGCAGTTGCAGCTTGGAAAACAGCACAGAATTGCAGATGCAGTGCAGCTGCAGTTTCTGGAAACCGGATGCAGTGCAGCAGCAGCACTGGTTTCAGCTACCGCTGCAGGGCTCTAGTCTCTTTGGGTATACCCTGTTAATCGTGCAGTGCCTCCAAGTGGTGTTTCGAGAAGTGGACATCGTTGTTCCATTTTTATTCTCTACCAGTCTCTACCAGAGTTGAGAGTTGAGACCCGCTACGCGATCCAGCCGATTAGCTTAACTTCTCCGGGAGGTTTTGCAAAACCCCCATCAATGTTCCTAATTAATGACTTTTCGGTACGATGCGATGTCAAATCACACGAAGTTTCCAGTTCTGATACAGCAACGGAAAACCTGATATCGTGTTCCGACTGCTTCAAGTGAGACTTGATACGAAAAGCAGCAGTTAAAGGCAAAGTAAAATCCGAAAAGTGGCACAGTTGGAGACACAGTTCTTATTGTGGCAAAAGCCACAGTTGAAGTTGTAGTCTTCGTCGAACTTTCGAAGCCACAATTACCCCCACAGTCAAACTAAGATTTTCGTTGTTTTCTAGGCTGAAAAAGTCACAGTCAAGCGTGCAGTCGTTGCTACAGTTTGACGAATAACCAATAACCGACGTTATACCCTGAGAAATGCAGTTAGAGGGGCAGTTGGCACCTCGGTGGGACGTCTTGAAAGCAAATCTGAGGTGTTGAAAAACTTTTGGGAAGAAATACCCACAGAAAAGCTTAGTTGGAACGTTACTCGGATTTCTTACGCACTCAAGTAACGGCCCATATGCCTCACTCGGGAATTAAGCACCGAGCACATTAGTGGGTTCAGTCGGTTCGGCTCCGCCCACGTGCTCCCTTTGGATTGGCTCATTCCTACGCTAATCCGATTTTCTGCTCTGCTCGAGCGCCGTATCAACCTCTGGACTACGGTCGATCTGAATTGCGCATTAGTGCAGCTCACCGCAAAATTGCAAGCTCAAGTGCGCCGGTTGAACAGCTGTCAGCGTCAAGCCCGCATCGCCAATTTGCCCCCGGACTACAGCGCATTCAGAGGCTGGCACATCGGGCTTATTTTCGCAGTCTGCCTCTTACGATTGCGTATCATTGATCGTTGATTTCATGAGCAGTTGAATTCGTAAAGCATCGCCGGAATTGAAGCCGAAGAGTTTTGAGTGACTTGGTGACACGTTCAGAATCCACCGCTAATCAGTGTTGTTCCACATTTTCATACTGACATCTCAATCATGGTCAAGAATCAGAACAAGGGAAAGCGTAAGGCCGACACGCAGAAGATGGGTAAGAAGCCTTTCACGAGCACGTCTCCGATACAATCCATCGTGGACTTGACCACATCCTCCGCGAATTGCGTTCCTCCACCGTCACCATCCGCTACCAGTTAGCTAAGCATTTCTGTTGAAGGTTGAAACATTTTTTCCAGAAGTTCGCAGGGGGAAGGAAGAAGAACTCGGAATTTCTTCAAATATAACGAAGAAGGCGATCATTCACCAAACGGAGCTGTAGGCTGCTCGAAACAACTAACCGGCTGCTCTGCAGGAAATAACAGAGTTCATCTGCAGAATCATTCAGCAGCCTACAAGGGATACCTCGAACTGTTGGCAAAACAGAAAGTTGAAAAAAAGAATTCCGTTTCGGGAGTTTCCTCCAGACAAGTAAAACCATCCAAGGTAAATTGATTGATCGACTAATTTGGCCACTCCGATCTGCAAAGTCTGATCATTATTTGCAGGCATGACAGTACACCACAAATTTGATCTTTATGTTCTGCGGTCTATTCATGACGCTGAATGGGGTCGAAAGCGGAAGTTTCCACTACTTCCACGATTCATCATCTGGACTACTGAGCGCCATTACCGACACGCAAGACTGTACGCGGCTTCACACACTCAACTGAGGAGCGACTCTGAAGAACCATTAAAGATCTGCTGAACAATGCCGGCCAAATCTGTCTCACTACTGGTAAGCTTAATGGTTTTTTTGGGGAATTCCAAATGTTGGATCTCCAATCTGTTTACTCCTCGTAGATATCTGGACCAAAAAAGGTATGACAGAAACATTCTTAGGGATCACCGCATGCTTCCCCAACAGTAAGAGTCATGTCAGACATCACATCCCACTCAGCTGTGTGTCATTTCCGTCTAGCCACACGGCAGAAAACATCTGCGTGTTGTTCAAACAAGAACTGACCAACTGGGGCATCAACCTCGAGAACGTGTCGATCGTCCAGACCGACAGTGCTGCGAATATGGTGGTCGCGTTCAAGATGCATGACACGAACCTTGACCAGTATGTCACCGACGCGGATGAGCTCAAAGCAATCGACGAGGCTGTGTTGCAGTGCATGATGGACCAGGACAACCCACGGGAGGATTACGAGGAAGCGGCGAAAACAGTAGAGGCGTTCGAGAAGTTCGAGGTGGAAGCCGAGAGCTTGTTTGAAGAATAAAAGGGATATCCATGTTTCATACATACGTTGCAGCTTGTCGTAGAGCCGTTTAGGGATAGCGAGCCAATCAAAGCAGTAGTGACGAAAGTACGCAGTTTTGTCACGAATTTCAATTTGTCGAGTATCGCATCACCCGAGCTGGTATCGCGCACGAACGTGAAGCTAATAACGGAGAATAAGACTCGTTGGTCGAGCACTTTGATGATGAATGAGGGATTGGTCAGAGTGCAGACTGCAGTCGAGTCGATGATTGTGGTGGAGAAGATCGTGAAAGCCGATAACCTGACTGAAGGAGAATGGCGCGTTTTGAAAGGAGAGGTCAAGTTCCTCGGGAAGTTCAATCCGTTAAGAATTAGACTGGAAAATCTCAGTTTTTGGCGAATGAAGGAACAGGTGTCGAGCGCAGCTGTGCAGTGAGCATCAGAACACGACGACACGCACCTAGAAACAGCGGTTCCGTCACCGTTGAATGAATTCACTCAAACGCTGAATAACTACAAGACTGCTTGGTGTACGAGAACTTGCACTGCGTGCATTCAGCCGGTAAAGAGGCTGAACAAAGCAGTTGGTTTGAGCCAATCGCAGATTTATGCAGGAAGTGGAGAATTTCGAGCAACTCTAGTAAGAATCGCCTTTGATGCGAAAGGGCTGATCATACCACTATTTGGTAGCGCCGGACGAACCCGCGCAAGAATTGATCCGTGAACCCGGATAAGATGCCTCGGGCACTGCATGATCGATGTAGCACGACGGACGGACACTCCATACGCTCATTAATATTGCGACTGTAATACCAGCTTGTACTATGTTGAAATTACAAAATGTCGTCCTAATGGTTCAATTAATTTGAATTGCCGTCGAAAGCTGGATTCCGATTAATCGTAATCGTCAGTTCAGTAACGACGAACTACCGGCAATTCGAATCACGGCTACGCGAAGATTTCGATTAATCGTAATTGTAATCGGACTGCGAAAGTCGTATCGAAACAACACTGGTTTCGCGTAATCGAGCTGTCAACCTCTGACCGTGGATTCGCTTACCACGAAGCGATTTCCGTGCTGAGCAAGTCTAGGTTTCTTCATAGGTCTGTCGAAAAGTCAGTGTGCCGCAAATAGTGAAGCTTTCTAATATCGCAAACTCCGTTATGTAAGTGCGAGTTGACCGGGGTTGCAAAAACTTTTTATTCTCAATCGGTATCAAACCCCATACTGTATTCTCTCTGGAAATGGATGTACGTCACTGATATCTGGTTCACTAGAGTGTTAGCGTAGCTGTTACACAAAGCCAGCATGGCGTCAGATCTTGACGTATTTACGAACAGCTTTAGTAGCCAATCACCGCAGTCGGACAAAATACTATTAGTCTGTGCGAGTCATTCACTGAACAGCTGATTTCATAACTGAACCAAGCAAAATGTGAACTCTCCGGATTGATTGAATCCTGTGGCGTCACAGCTGTTTCAATCGTATGAGCTACCGCCTACCGACCATATCTGCAGTTTCACATTTTGAATTGAGTGACGTAGATCCATTTCCGGAGAGAATACAGTACGCCTGTCACGATGGAAGTACTGAAAACAACATCCGGAAGGGGCAAGGGGGCTCAGTGGTCAGAAGACCATGACCCGTCATCTTCCTCATTAGTTTTATCTTTTGTTTTTAACGCATTCGCTCGGCCTGCCCAGTGGTCAGGACCACTAGCTAGTGATACAGGGATTCGTCGGTTGCAAGGCTGAGTGCCTTTCGTGGCTCGTTGGTTATTCTTGAGAGATACTCCATTGGATCTTCAACCGGCGAACAAATCCTCAATCTTAAGATGTCTCGTTGAATCTGCGCTGCTTGTTTGATATAGACGCGGTGCGATAGGAAAGAGAAGGTTCGATACTTTGAACAGACTACAATAATAATCCTCACCTCTTTAGTACGTCGCAGGCAGAGCCGCGTATTGAAGAATGTGCGAAGAGCTTCAAATTTGTTTCTGGAGACTTAAACAAAGGTGGAAAAAAGTCAGAGACGCCGTTCGACAGCACAGCCAGTTGTCACATGACTGCGCAACAGATTTGATCTATATTGGAAGCATTTTCTGGAACCTGAACAGTGTGATTTTATTCATTATACTGTATACTCTCCCGGAATTCACGTACGTCACTCCATTCAGAGTGTAAAACTAGAGAAAGAGTTCTCATACGGTGACCATAACAGTGACGTACGTGAATTTCGGGAGAGCACACAGTGATAGGAAATCGAATTCAAGAACTAAAATCGTTTTAATTGTGCGGGTTGGTGTTCGCTTGGTTGATTGATCCATTATAGGAAATCGAATTTTAATTTAATTGTTGAAATTCGTCAGCGATCACTGATTTTACTTACAGGCAGCTGATCACGTAGACTTGACAATAGCACGTGACTTTTAATAATTTCAATTGCAAAGTAAAATAACACTGAACCTAAACCACCACGTCACTCACCTTGTAGCCTCGGCTCATCCCAAACCCTAGTAAAGAACACAATGACAGAGGAAGCTAGAGATATCACAGAAGAGATCACGGGAAGACTCCCCGTATCACAAAGGAACACCTGTTACGTTTGAAGCAGTTGACTGAACCGGAAAAGTTGACTAAGGCTTCTGATAGCCATGACCTCACGTGTTGTGATCAGTCTTGATTGGATGATTTGTCGTGTCTCCACGTTCGTGGCCGCAGTGGTACTGTGAAATCTCGTTCAACTCGACGATAAAAATGCCCTACC
This sequence comes from Ramazzottius varieornatus, assembly GCA_001949185.1. Lineage (NCBI taxonomy): Eukaryota > Metazoa > Tardigrada > Eutardigrada > Parachela > Ramazzottiidae > Ramazzottius > Ramazzottius varieornatus. The sequence goes on from BDGG01000004.1 coordinate 4,316,257, forward strand.
CGTACATTTCTACCCAGGACCATGGATAGTATTGACGGAGTACGTACGCAAAACCAGCTAATTGCTGGTTACACGGCTTACTCCCCATTCCGGGCAGCCTTTCTATGAGCAAGGCTAACGCAATATGCATTTTTACTGAAATTCTAGCTTCGAGTTGTGATTCTGTTGTCTTTGTTTGCGTTTGAATTTGGAGGATCTTCGAGGCAATTCTTCGCTTGCGGGTATGCGTACGATATCTTCAGTAACTTGCCATTTATTGTTGTGCTGAGCTGCAGAAGTTGGGGAGGTGAACAACTGATCCTATGTATCAGGAATTCACGGTGCTGCTGCGAGACAACTTCTCCGTGCATATATCGCAGCAAAGCGTCGAAAAGTTGGAAGCGAGGAATGTACATCAGACTGCAATACCACCTGGCATGACCGGAAAATGGCAACTTCTTGACGTTGGCATAAATAAGTCGTTCAAAGAGGCGTTCAAGGAAGAATACAGACACTGGCGACGCAGTAATATTAGCTTCACCAACTCTGGAAACCTAAGAAAGCTTGGTAGAAGTTCGTGAATTTTTTTCCATCGCCTGGGACAAGATCAAGCCGGATGCTATTGCGAACTCTGTCTACGCAGCCCAGACTCTTCGCAAGGACAATAATCACAAACACGTGGCTGTTGGAGAGACTGTCGAACAAGAAGATAATGTCTTGGACTGTAGTTTCTTCAACGAAGATTCTTTCTTAGCCCCTGCTGAAGAAAGCCAGCAAATAGAATTGAACGAAGAACTTTAGATGCACTTGCTTTGTGAAGTGGCGCACGCTTTCATTCAATATCCCCGCGAACGTGCGGCACTTGGATAGAACGATCCGGTCGAGTTATCCGAGCTTTCAGTTGTTGTATAATCGGTATGAATGACGTCAAGCTACGCTATACGGACATGTTTATAGAGTATGTGTAACCGACAATCAGCTGGTTCTACGTGCGTACGCCGTAAACACTATCCATGATCCTGGGTAGAAATGCGCGGTCTGGGCATTTCTATCGTCGAGTTGACTGTTGAACGGGATTTTACAGTAAAGGATCGTGCTGTCTGGTTCACAGTCTGGAGCTCAAGCTTCCTCTGATGAGTTTGCGATTCAGAGTCCGCTAACTCCGCTTGGGTACTGTAATGCTTCGTAAACTAGGCAAACTGAGGTCATAGTGAGTGTGAAGTTTACGGGTATGTTGACGCATACAGCATATGCTCACCGTAATGTCATGCGCCAAGTTCATGAAGCAGTACAGTATTTTTCTAGCTGCGCTGAAGAGCAGCAGTACTTCGCCGTGCACGAACTCACTGTAGTGTCGAACGATCAATCACTCGTGATTCTCCAGCAGCATTCAAGCCAATCAATTTTGGTCGGCGAAGTATACTGCTGCTTTTCAGTGTCTAGCTGTCTTCGCGCCATTAACCTCGGAATCCTTGCCTCCTTCGGATCTATGCATTCTGGGGATTGATAGATAGCACTCGGAGTGAAGTGCCAGTACCTGTCGACGGAGTGTTTGCCATCAATGACAGCTGTCGGTCCAGAATTACAAAAATTTACAGCTGCAATGTTTACTCCGATGTTCGTCCTCTTCTCTCCCGACATCTTCTGATTTCTAACAGCGGAAGGCTTCTACTGTCCTCGGCTCCACGATGATACCTCGGCAGGACGGATTTGTTGTCTCCAACAGTATACTGCAGGCCGATCCTGGGACAAACAGCTCCAATGGAGGAGTTCGTTTTGTGGGGCCGAAGTACGGCAATTTGGTTGATCTGGAACGCGTCGTTGACAAAACTCGTAAGTCAAATTCTTTCTCTTACTTCGTATTAAACTATAAGGCCTCGGTGTTACCTTTTATCCTCAAATGTATCTGTGCCTCTAGAAGCGGATAGTCTGCGAATGATGAGAATCGGCAGAAGGGATCGTCATAAGCTGCTGGTCTCTGCACAGGACTATTTCTACCGGTACCTTCTCGTTCCAACCCTCGCCAAAGTTTTCACCATCCAGACTATCACCACGATCCTCCTTCTTATCTTCTGGGAAAGAATTGGATATCTTCTAGACACCGTCTTTGTCCACCTCTATACCAAGACACAGAACTCTTTCTTCCATGATTTCGTTAACCATTTCAGTCTTTCATCATTGCGGAACGATCCATGGATTTTTCCCGGAGCCGTCTTTCTCTCCATGGCTGCTTCCTGGAGTTATCTACGCACGCTTAGAGTTCCCCCGCCTGTGGAACCGAACCGTTCACAAAAGATGCTCGAGTTCATGCGCGTGCTATCGTTGAATGGTCCGGCGGCGCTTGCTTGTGTTGCTGTCGCTTGTTCACGTCCAAAGATTCCGTTTCAGGGTGAGACGATAAATTCCGAAGATGAGCAAGGCCCAAGGCTTCTTTCTGCGAGTTCCGACGACAGTACTTACATCGAAGATATCTCTACTGCGTCTCAGGAATTCTTTAGGGAAATCGTCCTGAAAACCTTACTGGTACGAATATTTGAACTTTAGTCGATTTTCTGTTGAAATATATCTCGTTCTTGGAAATCAAATCTGAGTATTTTACTCTCGTTAAGGAAATCGATGTTTCCCTTGCAGCCCGTGGTGTATTTGCTAGCGGTTTTGGCTTCCGCCAGTCTCGTGCACTTTTTCCTTGGAGACTTTTTCATCGGAACTCTGAAGTCCAGCCAGCAGGGACCGAAGGTGCTCGCGGTCCAGAACCCTGTAACTTGGGTCCGACAGAATATTTCCCGCTTCACTTTTCTTCTGAAAGATTTAACTGGGCCACTTCTCGTGCTTCCTAGCTTAAAGTTCTGGAAAGTCACGTTGGCACTCTTTTCTCTCCCCTTGCTGTTTCCGGTCGCAGAGTTATTTCGTGTCTGGCTTCAGTATCACTTTCTGGCTTTTGCTCTTATTCACGTTTGGAAGTTCGATCTCTCTTTGATACGCCAGTACTTCACTCGGCTTTTACCTTTCGGGGATATGAACGTCTTTGACAATCTAGCACTGCCACCGATACTGCTGGAACTGCGGAGGTCGGAATGGAAATGGAGCAACTACCTAGAGATGCAGCTCCGAGCTGACTTTCTGGAGCGTATGAAGCGGGACCCGAACTTGTTCTCGGAGTTTCTTCGATCACGAATCGCCACGAAAGATTTGAAGATGGTGGGAGATTTCGTCAAGTTCTGGATCCAGCCGATACGCGAGTTCGCCGGGGATGTCCACAGCAGCCACTTCCTCCTTCCTCCGCCCGAAGAACCCCGAAGCCGTCGCTTGGTAAGATAGTAAGCTAAAAATTTGATGTTGTTACTTTGAGGTTGATTGTCGCTCTTCTGCAGGATTTTCTTCTCTGGGTCGCAGAGCAGCTTCAGACTCTGCACGATTTCTACGCTCACGTTTCTCCTTCATACCTTCTCGACCAAGACTTCTCAGCGTACCCACTAGCTCTTTTGTTTCGCGGAGGTGCCAAAGCTCTCGATCACGTGCGTGGGGTCTCGACTTTCCTGTCTCGAGCCAGACCGGCAGATGAACGACATGTCCTCACGCACCACTATAACCAGATCGTGGAACAGCTGGCCGCGCTGTCCATAATTATGGAGAATGCACAGAGAAAGTACCAGGAGTTCTTCGACGCTCAAGACCTCCAACCAGCTGCCGACATGGAGCCATGCATCAGATTCTACATGAAGACCTTCCGCCAACTGGAACACGTCACTCGACTGCATCTCGCGGAAGCGGTGAAATTGATGGCCAATGATGTTAACGAGTTGCATTTCAGCGAATTTCCGGGTGTATTGCCTTACGTCGAAAGTTTGCTGCAGCAGAGTCGATATCGCTAGCTAAGTTACCACACTCTTGTTGTTCAGTAGAAGTTATCTTATGCTGCCTACCATGTTATGTTTTGAAGTCAGATAGCCCCACTGTTTGGTTGACGAATATTGTAACCTCGTTTTCCAAAGTCTGATATCTCATATTCGTGTGTCTTGTCCCAGAACGATGTTTGTACTGAAAAATAGACTGTTCGGGATATCACGTTGCTCTCACACTAAACACGCCACGGACCTGTGGTGTCCTTGTCCTTAAGAACTTCCGGCGAAACCAGTGCTGTCTTCTTGTCTTCCTGTTCCTTCACGAGTTCTTGTGGACTTATGACATTGTAGACAAGCAAATAATCATGGCCATTGTGACGTCGATCCAGGCCAAACAAGAAGAAAAAATGCTGTTTGGAACCATCTTAGATTGTAAGCCAGATAACATAATAACATAAGCCAGATAATGTTACAGACAAAGGCATCATTCAGGTGCGCGCAGCTTACTGGTGTGTTTTTTTGCGTTTTGCTGGATTTATCCAGGGAAGTTCCGTCTTCAAGTCTGTCTTCTGGTCAAGTCTAGTTCTTGGTTTCATCAGTTCAGGTCTGCGTTATTGTAGAAAAAAAGGAAAAAGTTAGAGTTCCAAGCAGGACTCTGGATCTTCGGTCACTTCCGTGTTGTAATCGTCAGGTCTTCTTCCATCGACGCGGTGGACTCCAACAAAATCCAGCATGTGTGCTCTTCCTGATCCCGGTACGATGAAGCACTTTAATTCTCCTCAAAGAATGACCATTGCTGAGTTCAGGCAAAGTCTAATGCTGACGCGATCTCTGGAGGACTTCGGATACGTGAAGCGCGATCTGATCGCTGAAGGTAACCTTCCAAATTTGAGCCGCTTATGATGTCACGAATGCTTAATTGAGCGCAGCCGAGCAAGCCGTTGCGTAGCCCGAAACTGTGACGTCACGCTTCAGTTCGACGATTGATGGTTAGCTCGAACCGAATTTTGTTTTTCGTTGGACCTTGTCTTGTTCGCAGGCGGATACGGGAAAGTCTACAAGGGCTGGGATTCAAAGTATAATCGTCATGTTGCTCTGAAGTATATGGACCATCAGGTGGACAAGGGGATATCTCAGGCTACTTTGCGGGAAGGTCAGTGTCCTTCTGGGATCGATGCCTTTACGAATCGATTGTCTTGAATCGTTGTTACCTTTGCAGTGACGCTCTTACGGTCAGCGGAAAATCACGAGAACATCGTCAAGGTTCTGGACTGCTGCCTCGTTTCCGACGCTACTGTTTTGGTTTTGGAGTACTGTGAGACGGATCTGTCGATGTTCATCAAGAAGTATCGAGATTTCGAGGTTATACAGACCGTCCTGACTTGTGCCCTCATCAAGGTAGGTTGACTTTGCTTGCGGTATTCTTTTGTCAGATTGAAACTGATGGGTTATATTCTTATGTTTTGCGCAGTCGATTATGCGGGACATTCTGACAGGAGCTGACTACTTGCATGCTCGTGGCATCTCTCATCGCGACCTGAAGCCTCGAAACATCCTCTTGAACTCAGCTCATCGCGCAAAGATTGCGGACTTCGGCTTAAGTAAGTTCATTACGTTTCCGGTTCGCCGTATGGCTGAGAACTTTGGCACTCGCTGGTACCGAGCTCCCGAGATCCTCCTGAGCTGGAAGACGACCAGCATGCGAGTGGACATGTGGAGCATCGGGACTATCTTCGCCGAGTTGAAGGAACGTGTGGCCATCTTCCCCGGTCGCGATCATCAAGACCAGATCCACATTGTCTTCGCCACACTCGGTACTCCGACCCAAGAATCTTGGCCGGAAATCTTAAACCATAAGGAGTTCAAAGATCTGGACATTCCATACTATCCGAGCTACCGTCTGGACGTCAAGACTCCCCACATGACTACCGAAGAACGTGTTCTGCTTGGTCAGTTCCTGTCCTACTCGCCTTGCCGTCGTCCATCAGCGTCTGAGGCTCTGGAGTTCCCGTATTTCGCGCTGCCTCAAGTCCGAGGTCTTTCGCATGCCGGAGGTCTGACCAACCGTGCACCCAACCTGACTCCCGTCTACCCTGCGAAGAATGGGAACCTGAAGCAGCTGAACTGAAGCAGCTAGTATTGCCATCATGGTTTTTTGGATTGACGTTCTAGTTTTATCACATTTTACCTTCTTTTAACAAAGAACCTATCTTTCTTTAACCTGTCGACTGTGCAGTTTCACTTCTAGAAGAGAATTTCTTTTTAATCTTGACTGCTTGCGTGCTCCCTGCCTCTTAGCTTGTGGTCTTTTTTAACTTCCATCCTGATAGAAAAGAAATTTATCCTAGTTAGAGCATGCACGGTGGGAATGTTCTGGTGAATGGTGAAACCTTCCAGAATGTTCAGTTTTCTTTGCCTCTTGAGAATCGATCTAGATTTCTTCTACAGTAATTTTACCGTGTTCCTCTTCTCCTTCAGAATGTGACGAGTTTGAACCTCGGACTGTTGCGAGCTAAATAAGGTTTGATTAACCATTGTCGTTCAATGCTGTTAGTGTCTCGTGCGGGAAGTCCTTCCTCACTTCCTGTCAATTCTTCCACAATAGCGCAAGCGGTAAAACCTTGTTGTTCAACGCTGCGCCACATCAAACAATCACTCCCGTAAACTGTTTCATGACGTCATTCTGCTGAATCTAACGCTCATGCTTAAGCCGTGTGGCGCAAGTTTGTGTAAGGGTTATCGATTATTTTTCAGAAGTGTGCCATTTTGATGCCTGTCCTCAGTGTTCTGCGAACTGGATTTTGCTTACTGTCGGAATTTGGCCTTCTCGAAGACTTTTTGGGAGACGACTATCGAACAGAGGTACGTTCTGTGTGATGTTAATAAGTTGAGAAGTGGTGTGGAGTGTGGACGAAGGCTGGAAGGCCCTACAACCTGTCGTCTTCGTGGCGTGATGCTTCGCCCCTTCGAGCCTGGAATCAGATGATGATCACAAGACCTGCATTAGTGGACATCCTGCTAGCTTCCTGTTTAGCTCCACGTTTTTAGGGGATTGTACGGGTGGGCGTAAGCCGCAGCATTACTGTTTTCTTCTTTGTTGCAGAGTATTCACTGATTGAGTTCTCCACGATTGGAAAGGCCTCACCATGGGCTCGCTGTTCCGCAGTCAGGAAATGACCCTCTGCCAGCTGTTCCTACAGTCTGAAGCAGCGTACGCATGTGTGTCCGAACTGGGAGAACTGGGACTGGTGCAGTTTCGAGATGTAAGTACCATTTGAAGATCTTTTCGTTGTAGAACTTCATAGCACACCTTGTAGCTAGCTGACTTCCGGTTGTCATTCATGACCTTCTTCATTTCTAGCTCAACCCAGACGTCAATGCATTTCAACGAAAGTTCGTGAACGAGATTCGCCGATGCGATGAAATGGAGCGAATTTTACGTAAGCATTCCGTTGAAGTTCTCACTTATACGTTAACTACATACGTGCTCGTTCTGGGATTACGGTTCTCGTAGAAACCATATTTTAACTAATGCATCATTTACAGGCTTCCTGGACAAGGAAGTCCGCAAGGATGGTATCCCTATCCTAGAAACGGGCGAAAATCCCGAAGCCCCCCAGCCTCGTGAAATGATCGATCTCGAGGTTGGTAGATCGATCGATATTAGGCCGAACTTGTGCCTGTGCTGCTCAGGCTGGCATTACGTTTATTCTGCAGGCTACGTTTGAGAAGTTGGAGAATGAGATGCGCGAGATCAATGCGAACTCGGAAGCTTTGAAAAGGAACTATCTGGAGCTGACCGAGCTGAAGCATATTCTCCGCAAGACGCAGAACTTCTTCGACGAGGTAAGTCGCGTGACCAGTCTGGCAACCTACTCGTGCACGTGCATAAATACTGGCACATTATTTTCTCTTCACCCGTGGGTCTTGCTTGCTCGGTGAATTTAACAGCTCGGCTGTTTAATCTTTCCTCATAACCCATCTGCTACTTCTGCACTTACAACAATGTTTGGCTGATTGTTCAGATGCAGCACGATTCGAATCCCATCAGGCAAGATGAAGACGCGAATCTGCTACAGCCATCGCTTAGTGCTGAAGGACCGAGCGAAGTCCACGCAAGCTCGCTGAAACTGGGGTGAGGCTCTTCTTCGTGTTGTCTGTCCGTTTTTCTTCTGTTCGTTGACGGTGATGGGACTACTGCTTTCTGCTTTTCTACAACCGTAAATGATAGGGCTTCGCATCAACTTAGCAGTGCCGTGCTGGCGAATATTTTGGGCGTCTAACATTTCCACGTAGCTACCGGCAAAACATTATGTACATTCGCTTTATCTGCTTGCCGCAAGTGTAATTTGAGAGTACACCTGACGCGATGTTATCTAACGCCAAATTATGAATATGTCATCGAATCCTCCACCGTTCTCTAGCGAGGGAGCGAAGTTGGCTCGGACCATAGCTCAGTGCCTTCGGACAAAACTTTGTTCATGAACGATGGACAAGGGGCAACTGGCGGCGCTAGCAACCTTGGGTACGGCGACCTTTTTTCCCCGCGGTGCTCTGCACACATGAAATTGAAACGATCAACGAAGATTTGAGGTGGAGGCAGAAAATGGTAGTCCCACCAGCTCGTGCCTCGTTGTTCCTGATTTGCCTGTTTTCATCTTTTTTTCTTTTCGTTGCACGATTCGGACTAACGTGTCTCATGCCCAATTCCGTTTCTTCACTAGATTCGTGGCTGGTGTCATTCTGCGAGAGCGGATCCCAGCATTTGAGCGCATGTTGTGGCGAGTCTGCCGCGGAAATGTCTTTCTGCGCCACACCGAGATCGAGTCGCCCTTGGAAGACCCACACACGGTACGTCAGACAGTTATTCGTTCTGCTTGTTTGCTCTGATTCGTTGCTTTTCCGAACGAAGATCTCTTTCACAGGGAAATGAGGTCTTCAAGTCAGTCTTTATCATCTTCTTCCAAGGAGACCAACTGAAAAACCGCGTTCGAAAGATCTGCGAGGCGTACGTATTGAACTACTGCATCCTTATTTCTCAAACGGATATTCCCAAATTTCACATTGTATCTACTATGTCCGATAGTTTTCGAGCCACGCTGTATCCGTGCCCGGAAACGCCCACTGAGCGTCGCGAGATGGCGTTTGGGGTGATGACACGAATCGAAGATTTGACAACGGTAAGTTTTCCACCAGCTGTCACATTTCACTTGACTTGACATTGACGTCATAAAGTCAAAATAGCACGTTGGTTTCCCCTTAGGTCCTCGGACAAACTCAAGACCATCGTCATCGCGTGTTGGTCGCAGCCGCGAAGAACATCAACATCTGGTTCTTGAAAGTCCATAAGATCAAAGCCATCTACCATACTTTGAACCTGTTTAACTTGGACGTCACGCAAAAGTGCCTCATTGGCGAATGTTGGTGTCCCGTCGTGGACTTGGATCGTATTCGGTTGTCTCTGCGTCGAGGAACCGTAAGAACTTCCTAGAATAAGGAAGACAGAATTTGTTTGAGTTTGCATTTACAGTGCACGCGAAAATTAACCGTCGAAAATGGGTGTTGGATGGAGCCAGATGGGGATAGCCAGTGAAATTTCCTCATGTAGCAAGCTATAACGGTCATTGGCTAGACCACAAATAAGCTCCGGCTCGAGCGTTACACCCAT
>BDGG01000004.1:4325795-4517092 GCA_001949185.1 Ramazzottius varieornatus
GACGGTTAATTTTCGCGTGCACTGTACCAGCGATGTTCGATATGCTTGTAGGAATTGAGTGGTGCTGCGGTTCCATCGATTCTCAATCGAATGGACACCGCGGAGGTCCCCCCAACGTACAATAAGACCAACAAGTTCACCTCGGCCTACCAGAACATCGTCGACGCCTACGGTGTGGCCAACTACCGGGAAGTGAATCCAGCTCCATTCACCGTCATCACTTTCCCCTTCTTGTTCGCCGTTATGTTTGGTGACTTGGGCCACGGGCTGGTCATGGCTTTCCTGGCGCTTTTCCTTGTGTGGAAGGAAAACTGGATCATGTCGCGAAAGATCGAAGGCGAGGTAGATGGAAAACACTCAAGAATAATTTCTTTTCGTTTGAATCAGAACTTATATCTAATTTTCTTCCTTCTAGATTTTTGGTACAATTTTCGGCGGTCGCTACATCATCTTCTTGATGGGTTTGTTCAGTATCTACACTGGTATCATCTACAACGACGTCTTCAGCAAGTCCATCAACATTTTCGGAAGTCGCTGGACAGCCAATCGTTCAGTTTACGAGTAAACTCAACACTAACATTTGGATGATACATGACAGGCATCGCAAATATATGAATTTCGTTTTTCACATTTCCGCAGCTTCCAACATCATCACCCCAAAGAGGGGGATGCTTTCCAGATGGATCCGATTCTGGATTACCGTAACACCAGCGGTCCCTACCCGTTCGGCATTGATCCGGCTTGGATGTTGGCGGATAATAAGATTTCCTTCATCAACTCGTTCAAGATGAAAATGTCCGTTATCCTGGGTGTGATGCAGATGATGTTCGGTATCGTCCTTAGCTGCTTCAATCATGTGTAAGTCATTTGAAGTGCTCTTCGGATCCCAGGAAAACAAACTTGAGCACATAGTTATTTCAAGGGGCGCACTCTTCCGCCCAATAATGCCAAGAAAGTGCGCCACTTGGTAAAACGGTCACACTCGCCAAAATCATTTTCACCCAATAACACCGAAAACGTCCGCCACTTGTCGATTTTGTTTGCCGACCTTCCGTCTGGTATCGATACGGTGACAGCAGTTTGGTGTTTTCAGGTTCTTCGGGCGAATGATCAACGTCTTTTGCGAGTTCATTCCCCAAGTTCTCTTTTTGGCTTGTCTCTTCGGCTACTTGGTTGTGCTGATCTTCTACAAATGGGTCAACTTTACGGCCTACGAGTCGGGATGCGCACCGAGTCTCCTGATTGGATTGATCAACATGTTCTTGTTCAAGTACCAGGATAACCCTCCCAACAACAAGGATGGAACTCCTTGCTTACTGAACCAGTTCTACAGCGCTCAGGTGGGCTTGCGCACAGTTTCCCTAGAACGTTTTGCTTGCCCCCTGTTCTTTCTAGAGTATATCTTTTGGTCTACAGAAATCATTTCAAAGCTTCCTGGTGTTGCTCGCTCTCTTCTGCGTTCCCTGGATGTTGTGCATCAAACCTTTCATCATGTATCGCCGATGGAAAGCCGCGGTAAGTTTCATTGTTCACGTTGCCTGGCTGTTGGAAAGTTAGCACACCCAGGGATGCATGGAACCTTTCTTTTTCTCTAGCACAACTCCGTTCCTCTTCACAACGTGGTGGATGAGAATGGACATGCAGAAGGACCCGTCAAGGCTGACCACGCGCATGGAGGTGGGCACGACGATCACGGAGGTGGTAATGGGGATCATGTAAGTGTGTTTTGTGACCAGTCTTCAGCTCTTTGCACTTGAGAGTGAGTCAACCGAACAAACATTTGTTTTTTCATGCAGTTCGATACCGGCAACGTCATCATCTACCAAGCAATCCATACTATCGAGTTTTGTCTCGGTATCATCAGTAACACGGCATCGTACCTTCGATTGTGGGCTCTGAGTCTGGCACATGCGCGTAAGTCGAACGAAGCTGGTAGTACCTTGTCAGTTGTTTTTACTTGAAACGACAAAATATTTTATGGTTTTTGTAGAGCTGTCGGAAGTCTTGTGGACGATGGTGATGAAGTTTTCCTTTTCCATCAACGGATGGGGCGGCATTCCATTGCTATTCTTCCTGTTCATGGCTTGGGCTGGCTTGACACTGGCCATTCTGGTGGCTATGGAGGGCATGAGCGCCTTCTTGCACGCCCTTCGTTTGCACTGGTAAGTTGGGTCCCCAAATAATATGTATACTCTTTACTGAACATTTCCGCCAGTGATGAAGTTTTGTGGCGTTTTTGTAGGGTGGAGTTCCAGAACAAGTTTTACGGTGGTCAGGGATATCCCTTCCAGCCCTTTTCGTTCTCTTCCATGCTGGATGCTAAACCCGCGGACGACTAATTATTCTGATTATCGTCACCCTAGTACAGTTCTTGTTTTAATCTCTCCAGAAGCATCTGTCAGCTTAATCTGCTTGGAATTTCTCCCCTAAGTTTCATCTTCTTCTTGATATCCCGACTGGCACTGTAGTGTTATCATTCCAGACGGAGGCCGAAATTCTTAGCGAGGCCAAAGAGCCGTCGTCTGTTCACTATTTGTGCGCTAGTATCGGTGCGCTTTTCGTTCTGTAAAATTGTTCTCTATGAATAAAATCGTTGTTCGAAGTAGTCTTTTGATAAACAGAAAAAATATAAAAATCAGATCACAATGCTAAAATGTCACTCGGGTGGAATGTATCTTCGTCGAAAAGCAGCTCACTTCACCGTCGTGGAACTGATACGATGACCACGATGGCGACCATTAGGGATATGATAAGAAACCACAAACCTGGAAGAGACGCGTGCCCTAGTTTTGGTCAAACTTTGCGGTCTGAATAAGTACTTACACCAGTGCGTGTTGGATTTCTTCAGGATGACTTTGATGTTACGCGTTTCACGAGCAAGCCTCGTGTCTGCTCTTTCCATTTCCTCACTTATTTCTCCCAGAATACCGTTATGAATATCCACCTATACAAGAAAATGGCCGTATTGGGCCGTATTGTACGGAATACCGACTGTGTCGACAAGGACAGCGCTACTCGTACAAGAAACTGCTGCGTTTCCCTGCAATGAACAAGGAAGAGAAGGAACTCAACCTGCTGCACCAACTTACCTCTGCTGCGATGTTCAGCGCCATATCACGCTGCCGTCCAACAGCCAACGATAACGCATCGAGTCCGCGGTCCTGTTCTACATGGAGATAAAACGCTCCGTATAAGTACAGATCCATATTAGAATGGAATGTTTGACTAATGTTGCATGGACCAAGTACCTTGTAGCACTTGTTGATTCAGGCTTCGAATGTCCGTGGTAGGTAATGTCCGAGACTCATCTGTCTCTTCTCCCATCAGCCATGGATTGACTGGAGCCGTCCCTCCATAAGGAGCAGATGCGCCGCTCCGTCCGAGAAGAGCATCACGGCTGGACCTAGCAGTGTTGCTCTTCGAGTTTAGAGCCTGCTCCATCCGCTTCTGTGTGGTGATCAGCTCATCCAGCAGCGTCTGCCGTCTTTCGGATTCGAATACTGTTCTGCAAGGAACAATATCATGGCACCAGAAAACCCGAGTCAGCTTGCTATATTCTTTTATGTAACTTTCACTTGCATGGTTCCTTGAGCAGAAGATCGCGTCAGCGCTTGCTGCAGAGAGTCTACCAGTCCAGCATAGCGTTTCATGGCAGTGCGGATGGTCGTGGCAAGCTGCAAGACAAGACTTCTGTCTATCGGAATTGGAAGCAAAAACGTTCATCCAGAATTCCTCACACTGGCAGCGGAAGAAGCATTCTTGGAGGCGTCTTGATGGTACTGATTAATCTTTTCCCTGCATTGCAAACGATCTAAAGTTAACAGGTATTCCGATTCATTAGCGTCGGTGTCTAACAGTAGTGTTACCCACATGATATCTGCGCCAAGCTTCTGTGCTGTCGAATGCGAGGAGATCCTAGAACAGAGAAGTTAATGCATTAATCCGAGATCGTATTAACACGACGACCACATTACGACAGCAGCGAACAAGAACAGTTAGTGCTGGACATCACGTACCACGTATCCGTCATGTTGTAGCCGTGAGATATCGTGGATCTTGAAGAACTGACAGTCAGTATCCTAGACTGGAGCTTTGGAGGCAGACAACGTGGGAGAAATCTGGGCCTGCACAAACAGTCGCAGAGGACCGAACCTCAGAATGATCAGATGATCGACAGAAATCTGGAATCTGGATCAGCGGTGGAGGGGTGATATATTCAATGGATTATCCAAAACACGGAACGGCTTCGCAACCTCAAGCACAGCCCAACTTTGGAACGGTACTCAGTCGATCAATATTTCTCATATGAAAAATACCGTTCCGAATGTCCTTCGAACACCAGGTATCTTGTTCATTAGAGGTAGAATTCGCGCACTGATGATAAGATTGCCCGCTGTACCGGTCCTGGACGGGTCGTAGGTGGCAGTTCCGTGATTTTCGATATTAGGCTGAATAAATCATTCGTCCACCGCTGATCTGGATGTTAGTAAATGATGACAGAGTGATGAGTCGTTCGTGTGGACTGCATGGCCTTGCTACGTGGTTATTCGTCCTCACTCAGAGATCTCCATCTCTGGTCTTCCCGCGAGTCTTCTAGATCTGAGTTTAGTACGAGAACCTGGAACTTGTAATTTTGTTTTATTGCACTCCCGAAGGGTTTTCGTTTCGTATGGGTTTGGTTGGATGGTTGGAGACGGTCGGAACAATCATGGCCGAGACTTCCGCAAACGAGCCGTCGATCGTCACCGCCCAGGAAACGTCACTGCGGCGAGTACTCGCTAATCTTGTCCAGCTCACCGGCGCTGTTTAGCGCGGAAGATATCCTTCAGTTTTCACCTGTCACGATTAAAGGATGGTCTGTGGAAGTGACAATCCAGGCCGCATCGTCTTCCTGGGAGACCGAATAGGCACGACGAGCATTAGACTCTCGCGAGAAAAAACAACACGTGACCAGTCACGCAAACCCTTGTGCTAGATTTAAGCCGGAATACCAAGACCCGAAAAGTGTGCAACAGTGTTCTCAATGGAAACAACATTTTTCTTCATAAAGATACAAGTGAGAACTAAAGACTGATATTTCGTAAGACACCAGGAAAGAAGGATTGTTAAACGGAGCATGTCTTTGCTAATTCAAAAAAGTGCTGTAGCACCATCGATCCCCGATCCAACAATACCAAACGAAAGAAAATACTGCCAAAATTTTGGGAGTGCGTAAAATCAAGTTGAACCTCAAAACTAAGACTAAACATCTGACACTGGAATTAATCTTCGTCGGTCAAATCCACGCTGCCGTCAGAGTCACTGTCATCCGACAGGCGCGATGACGTAGAAAGGATGGCATCTTCCGACATCTTCCATCCACCGGCCTTTAGGTTCGTAACGAGGGTTTCCACCGCTGCGTTAGGCACGATAATACCTGGAACAAATAAATTACAGTTTTAATTGCGGACAGCTGGAAAAACTGAAGCTCGACAAATACACTCGACAAAATCTTTTCCCGAGTGGCATACATTCTCAATGTTATCTGCTGAAAACGTGCGCCACTTGGACAAAACAATCTTGTTGAATTCGTTTGCCGAGATCATAAATATAATTAGGCTGAATATCACACTTACCGACGATGCGTTTGTCGTTGACCAGTCGAACGCGGACATTCTGTACCCTCTTGCTCGAGTTGTTATGCTCGTTGTACAAAACCCTGCCCACTTCGTGCCACACACTCAAAATGGAACCAGAGAGGACCATGTAGGTCTTGCGTCGAAGACCGATATCGCACTGCATACCGGCCGTGGTGTTCTTGCAGTTACCAGCCCAGTATGCATGGACACAGCGTCGGGACATGCTGTCGTACATGCCCTTCCAGCACTTGACCGCCTCATCCAAACTGACCAAGCGACCCTTGCGCTGGATCTCGTCCAGCGGATCCATCCGAAGCTGCATACCGCTGTTTGGTCGATACACATGGTACAACTGTCTACTGCGGGAAGAAGTCAGAACCTGCTGACCTGACTTACGAACGGCTAGGCAGATGGTGTGCTTTCCAGCCATCTCCTGAAAACACACCACCGGAAAGATACAGGTACGATTCAGAAATACCGTAGTAAGTCTTCTCGAAAGTTACGTACGTGATAGGACATATAGAAGCCACTATTCTTATCGTCATGTTCGTTCAGGATTTCTAATGCGTTTTCCCAGCTCAACCCTCTTTCGACCGAGATGGCGTACAAGACAGTCGGCGCTTTAGTCCATGGAAGATTTCCGGTAAAAGTGAGCTTCTTGTCTACTGAGACATCCGATGAGCCAAACCCTAAAGCGACACAATCTTAGTCCATTTAGACTAAAGATGAAAATCACAAGAAGTCAGGCGCTTCATGACTTTTGCGTACCGAGTTCGACGATGCCCATTTCGAATTTCCCTTCACGCTTAGCGATGTCAACCAGTGAATCCATGGTTCGTACAAACATTTCAAAGATGGAGTTCTGCATTTCGACTTTCATCCCTAGTATACGATTGAGGAAAGTCCCGATGGTCACCGCGTTCTTATCCAGCGAGTACTGTGTGGACCCAGGGAATTCGGCCACCAGCATACCCACACTGATCATGGCTCTCTGGCACTGCTGGACGAATGCTTTCTCGCCCCCCTTGAACGGCGGCAGTAGGCTCTTTGGAATGCCCGGCGTCACGCCCGACGCGTACTTACAGGTCCTTTCCACAGCTTGCCTACCATATTTGGTGTCAATATTGAACATGGACAAGTCGCGGGAATCGGTAGCGCGCCTGTCGCCATGAGTGAGGGCGCCGAGGCATTCGAGACGACGGGCGACCGCAGCGGCGAAACGCTTCTCGCCTGCGAGATCGGTAATGAGGAACATGTATTCGGGTGCACTGACTTGGTTACTTCGGTGAGTTCGGCCGAACTGCTGGATAGCTTTGTCGGCGGACCAGGACAGTTCGAGGGTAATGTGAACGCGTCTTCGTTGGTTCACCGCACGTCGATCCGCTTGTAGGGAAATACCGGAGCTGGCCGCTTCACTAATTATGGCAATCTGTGGAAATCAACGATACAACGTCAAATTCTACCGTAAGACATGCGGATAATCTACTGATAGCGTTCTGATTAACGCAAACAAAATCGCAAACATGCAAACCAGCACAGTTACTGCGATGAGTTGGAATGCAGAAGCTCTCAACACGAACTGTTTTTCGATAAAATTTTGCACAAGCAATTCGAATGGTCAACTCTGCGTCGTCCGCTGAAATCAGCGAACACCGAGACCGAAGTTTCTACGTACCAATTTCTCGCCATCCATGAAGCGTTGCTTCTCGGCCATGTTGAGTAACTCGAGCGCCACGTCGTTCTCGTTTCGAGCTTCATATTCAACGGATCCGCTGTCCGTCGAAACAACTCGACCTTTCCTTCCCGTCATCTGACAAAAGAACATTGTTAGAGTTCGACAAAACATACTAAGATCAGACCCGCAGATTCGACAAACCTCGGCTACGACAGCTGGTCCACCAAGCTGGTCAATGAGATCATCGAGAGTGTTTGGGGGCAAACGGGAGGAGAGCTCGTCGAACCGGTTCAAAAGGTCTTCCTTCATGCGCCGAGACTCTTCTCGCAACTCGGCTCTGGATTTGCCGGCTAGATGAACAACACGATCAGTTAGCAAAAAAAGTACGTATAGTACAGTACCGTACTGCACTTTTATACGAAAGACTTACGTGGTTGATCCGAAGCCTTATCCGTCAAATCTTCCTCGGCCATTTCTTCCTTCTTCTCCTTCTTGCGCTTTTTTTTTGCCTTTTCCTTGGCTGCCAGCATTTTCAACCATGGGTCTACGAAGGAAACATGCAGTCAGTGCTCGGAACTCAGGTAAACAAACTCGTCAAGATCACTTTTTCAAGTGGCACATGTGACTGGTGTCGCCACATGGAAGGATGCGCCACTCATAATAACGAATAACGATTTTGTCGGGCAAGTTATCAGCTTAGGCAGCATTCCATTAAAGACGTAATCAACCAATCAATCTGCAGGTCTGATTACTTGGTCCGGTGGAGTCTTCTTCTTCGCTGACATTCGAATCACTCGAGTTCGCTGGTTCAGAGTCGTCGGAGTTGACCCCGTCTTCACTGAAGCTATCGCTAGGACTGTCCGAGTTTGATATGGTGAAGGATGAGTCCTCGGAGCTGGATGGGGAAATGTCAGAGGCCTCGCGCCTTTGCTTCTTTCTTGGACGGCCGCGTTTAGGTTGCGCCTTCTTCTTCCTTTTCTGTACGGTTCTTCGAGGGGAAGAACGCGTTGATGGGCGAGGTTCCTCAGTGTCGCTGCTGGCATCGCTATCTTCCAGGTCGGACAAAGTCGGAGTTTTATAGGAAGTTACCAACTTTCTCACTTTCCTCTCTGCAAAGACGACACCCAAAATGAAGGCATCGCAGAGGAAGGCAGGTTCCCAGTAACCGTAACTCGGATTTCCTTTTGAACTGAGATACTTTTTAATCACTTACTGGCCCGTCCTGTGACGCTGTCAACTTCGTCCGGTTCCTCATCCAGGGCAGCTTCGGCTTCTTGCTCAAGTGTTTCACTTAAGCCAGCAAGCGCCAATGTCTTGCGACGATCAAAGGCCGGGAAATGTTTGTCGACTAACGACTGGAATACTGCTCTGTGACAAAAGTGGGTGAGCCTGATTTACATGCAATTATACTACCATAACACTGTTCGATGTGCAATACCTGGAAGTGGAGACAAAGTCGTTTAAAACACCGTTATTCTCATCCAGGCATTCCAAAGTGCGAGCTTCTCCCGTAGACTGGAGACCAATGACGGCACACTACAAAGGAAGCGAGCTAAAGAGATCGGTCCAGTATGAAGTTATCCGAGCTGTTCACTAACTTACCTTCCCGTTCCTGACAGCTTCCTTGGCGATCTTGACAGTGGCTTTGACTTTAGCAGACAGGCACAAATACTTGAAGAACCTTTGATGAGCTCCCCAAAATTGTCCCCACATGTGTTTCTTAAGGCGAGAATCAGCCTGGAACAGTTCCGCAGCGGCTGCAAACTTTTCGCGAGCATAGCCCCACTGCAACACAGACTCGAGTTAAACAGGTTGTTTTCCTGAACGGTAACTTGTTTTATACTTACCAGGTCGACACAGTCGTTAAACAATTCTTTGTAATGGTTTTCCATGGGGACTTCGCCAATCTCAAAGGAGACTCCAGCGAAGCTAAGCTGACGAGCAATGTAGCTTCCACGAAGCTTCATGTCCATGGCGATAATTTCCATTGCGCTCACTCCCCTAAAATCAAAGTTTAACCTTTATCCGTAGTACTACTCATTTTGTCATTTCGTAGTACTGATTAATTTCTAATTTCGTTATGACTGCAAAGCTGGAGATTTTTACTGGCAGAGAACTGAATACTCACCGTTTTTCGATGGAGCTTGTAAACTCAAAGAAATCTTTGAACGGAGTCTGAGGTCCCCAAATACCCAGTCGAGTCATGTAAGCCATGTTCCTTGGTTCTGAAGCCCCAGTAGCGCTAGCGTAGACCACTCTGGCTTTCGGCAGCAGGCGCTGAATCTCTAGTACAGCCAACCCTGTCTTGGTCGGCTTGGTCCCTCCCGCCGGACAAAGGTTCTTCGCGCGATGGCTGTTGGAAGAGAAAGTTATTAATTACAGATCAAAGGAAAGACGTCATAAGAGGACGTGAAGGATTTTACCATTCATCGAAGACGAGACAGCCGTCAAAATTGGTCCCACACCATTTCAGCAACTGCTTCATCCGAGTTCCGTACTCTTGTCTTGGACTCTGCGATTCTCCAACAAGAGAGGGGTACGTCACGAACATCACTCCGTTCTTGATATTCCCATTCTCTGAGCTGTTCAGCTTGTACCCATATTTCGCTTTACTGAGAAGGTTAACGCCAATCATGACGGCCCCGATATCTTCGAGATCCCGTATAGCGTCGTACTTCAAGTCGTTCGACACACTCAACCACACTGACTTCTTTCGTCCATGTAGCCAGTTTTCGTATATTATACCAGCTGAAAGGCACGAAGATATGCCATCGCAGCTTATGATATTTCACTCTCTCGTACAAACCTATGGTCCTTCCTTTTCCGACACCAGCGCCATCACCGATCAGGAAACCCGCTCTGGGTGGCGCTCCTCCATCCGCTGGCTTCTCCAGGAATCTGTCGTGTTGTTGACAGGCGTATACTATTGCTTCGAGCTGCAGCGACGACAAAAGTCCTTCATTCGCAATGTTGTCCGGTAACTCCAACTCATACCTGTAAAAAGGATTAGGTTAGAAATATTTGAGAAGCAACAAACGGAGATAGTACCAGGGTGTGTTAAGGGAATATTAATTTACGTAATGTCAGGTGGCTGTACGCTGCCAAGGGACAGTGTTTCCACGATAGGGTCGGGATGAGGAAGTCCCAGCGTTAACTTCGACGGTTTGTACTGATCGTAGGTCTCTCCGTGAATCATCCCGCCTTCTTCGTCGCCCTCAACCAAACCTAACTGCACTTCCAACTCTTCTTTCACGCGAGCCATCTGCTGCGCATCTTTAACTGGATTTGCTGGCTGCTTCGTCTTCGCTGTGGCTTTCGAGGTCTGAGCTGCCAACCCAGGAACGTACATCGGCGGCGGCGCTCTGGACTTGATGGATGTCGACGGCTGCGTCGTACTGCCTTGAGCTGCTTGATACGCCATCATCTGGAAACCATCCACATCAGGCCTGGATTTCGGTTATGTGAGAGGAATAACTTGAACTAACCTGAGCCGTCAGTTTCGCATAATGCTCGACTGCAGCAACGTCCATGGGGAACGAAGCCCCACTGGGCATGAACATGTTCACCGCAGTCGCTACAACAAAGAACCGTTAACGAAGCTCGTTCGGAATACCAATACCTACATTCAGGAACGTGCTTACCTTGCTCCGCGAATCCGGGTGCGAGTTGTTGGACTCCTACAGTGGCCATAATGGACGAGAGCAAGTCGTAGTTCTGAGCACCCCCATGGTTCGCAGCGTCCTGTTGGGCCTGCTTAGCGTTCATCGAGCTTTTTGGCCCGGAAGGTTTCGGAGCCCCGTTAAGTTTCGACGTCGTTCCTTGGGCAACGTCCATCGAAAAAACCTAACACCAAATCTGCAAGTTATTCCATTGTCAGTGCGCGCTGGCTTCGCACGCTTGCCTCGATTCTTATCCCAGACCGACCATCGGCTTACGCTAGTCCGTTGGCGGAGTCAGTCAACATCCAATAAGATCGAAAAGGAGGTACAGCTTGGTGGATCCGATGTACTCGCCGAGGACGATTGGGCAGTGATGGAATGGAGCGACCTGGGGAATGGCTTCAGTACTGTAGCTTGTCAGTCAGCGAAGCCAAAAAACTTCTGGCGTAGGTGTCCTCCTCCACAGTGAGCGCAAACAAATCCAGCCTGGTTGGTCGAGATTTGCTTCTTGCAGACATCTTTGCAAAGAATCATAAAGAACTTTATAACAATTCCGCCTAATGCGTTACTCGAACAAATTAATTTTCGACTTCCGCTGCGATAAAGCGCGGATTGCGAAACCTGACTCAAGATTGTCACGCCCACGAGCTAATGGCCAACTTTCTTACAAAAAGAGAGAAATATGGAGATCGGTTAGTGGATCTCTTAAACCACGCTGAGCACTTCGTCCGGAAACCACCTTAGTACTGCTGATAAAACACTTCTGTTTCTGCAAGCCATTCTGTGTTCCGTTAGGTAATTCTTACTTTTTGGACATTAGTTTCTTATAACTTTTATTTTTCTTGGTGGAATTATCTGATCCCTTCGTTCAGTTATTCTTCGAAGTGAAGCTCTGGTGCACTTCCATGGATATGACATTGACGTATTAGAGTGTTCTTTCGACCGAAGTGGTTCAGCGACAGAGGAACAGCGGATCATTGGACAGTCCAACGATGCTGTTCAACATCGAGGATGAGTATGCTCTAACGGCATGGATCAGTTTGCACCTGGATCCCATTACCAGTAAAGATCCCAAACAGACAGCCAGATACGTTGTCGCGTTCGTCAAGAAGAGCAAGGATGATAAGGATGTGGAAGCACTGAGATTGATGTATCGAAAGAGGATGTTGGACTTTATCGACGACAGTACGTTTCTTGAGCTTGATTGATTCGCTCTGTGTCAAGTTGTCGATATACCGTATACCCATCCGTTTTTTCAGAGGACAGACTATACGACTTCTGTGACGACTTAATCGATGCGCTGAAGTCGGGAAGGTATATGGAAGTCCGCGAACATCCTTCGTACAACACACTCCTTGAAGAAACAGGACCTTTGGTAAGCGTCGTACAGTCTTCACGGTTGCCCGCCATTTGAATGGCCGAAGTGTTTCACCGTGAAACTTTCACGGCAAAAACTTCTAAATAATTTGTTGGAATAGACTCCATCGAACAAGGAATTTTTCCCGAACGTGAAGGAGGAGGATCGACGTGACATGCGGGACCGCGACAGAAGCCGCAGTCCTAAGGCCAGAAGAAATCGACCGAGGTACCGTAACTGCTTGGGAATTCTACTCCATTGCATTACTTTCAGTTTTAGATACGACGCTAGCTGGTTGTTATTTGTTTAGAACTCCGGATGATGATGAGACGGACGAAGCTATCGAAGACAAACCACCGGTGCAAATTAAGACTAGTCCGGAACAAGTACAGCCAAAGGCCGTCGTCAACAGTACGATATCTGTAGTGGATGATGCGCTCGCCAAACGGCTAGGCAAACGACCCGCTCACGGAAGACTCAGCTGTAAAGATTTCAACGGTAAAAATCGTGCTGATTTTTTCACTTGAATAGTTTGGATAAGGAGGAAACTCTGGTCACTGTTGACTAGCCTCGACGACCATGATGACTGAACTTGGGTATCCAACTATGGAGCCTGAATAGAATGTTGTTCGATAGAGAAAGGATTTTGTATGCGAGGTCAGTTCTGCCCGTACGATCATGGGACTGATCCAGTAGTATGGCAGAACGCTCCCCGACCGCAAATGGAAGTTCCCGTAATACGGTATCCACCTCCACGGATGCCTGTAATGCCAGCACCACCGAGATTACCCATGCCCGGCTTTCCACCTCTATTACCGCCTGGAATCAGTAAGACATATAGTACTGTGAGCTGTTTAGACGTCCTGTCTTAACGACTTTTTGGGTTTCAGTGCGTCCTGTAATGGGTCGGAGAATACGTCCAGATGGACCACCACTAATGCCGCAGTTTATGCGTCCACCAAAGCCCGGTCCGCCACCGAACATGCAACGACCAAATATGCAGCGAGAAAATATCGTCGGCATTCCGCAAGGTAACACAAGAAGTACGAAAAGAGGGGCTGACAATCATATTTCAGTTTTTGAATACCGAGATACTGAACGTTCTGTTTTTCGTATGTAGATGAGATGCTCTTTCGTGGCGGTGATTTCGGGAAAAGAGAAAATGAAAACAGAATGAATGAGATTCCACCCAAACGACTCGCTGTTGGTGACACTTCAGGCAACAACTGTTCGCTCGAAATCCAAAACATTCCGCCTCAGTTGAACAATATCACCGCGCTAAATGCGCATTTTAATAAATACGGGCCTATGACGAATGTCCAGGTTTGTCAATGCCAATCTTTGCGTCTTGATGTGATTCCTGTTCTTTTTCACGTTGTTTGCGTCTCTCCAGGTATCGTATAATAATCACCCTGGTACTGCTCTCGTGACATTTTCAACTCCCGATGCGGCCATGCGGGCCTTTAGCAGTCCGGAACCCGTTCTGAATAACCGATTCATTCGCATATCGTGGCATAATGACAACAAACCTCAGGCAGTGCGTATCCGAAAAAGCTGTGTTATGGACGTATCACCTTTGTGTGGCTTTCACACTGTCTCTTCTTGTAGCCGATTCAGCTGAAGAGAACTGTAACTTTCATGCCCACGAACCCTCCGCCCGCTGCACCCGTAGTCAAGAAAACTGAAACAACTGAACAGCTTCCGACAAAACCGGTAAGTGGCAGATGACTGAGTTTTCCCTTGGGAAATATCTGAACTATAACCATCTAATGTCAAGTTTTTTTGTGATCGCCGAATTTGCAGGAAGAAACAACGAATCCAGTCGCTCCGGGCTTCACTTCCGGGTTCCATCTCCGCCTGTCACCGGTCGGTGCGCCCAGTAGCCGTGGACGCGCCTCCCGGTACATGCGCGGATCCGTGGTCCGCCATGAAAGACCTCACGCTGTGCCGGATCAGCAGCAAGTGCTGTCAGCACACCACAAGCTAATTTTCCTGAGTTTGCAAGTATCGAAAGCGGAAGGAGAGGTTGAAAAGGCCCAGGTAGACTTATCAGTTATTACTGTTTAGTTTTTGGTACTGACGATTACCTCAAAATCTTTTCTCAACATGGGATTCTACTACAGGCACAGATTAGCAGTTGCGATGAAGTTCTGGCAAAGCTTAACACATCAATACAGTCGTATCAGCAAACAAGCGACAAAACGAAAGCTCGTCTGGATAGCGACCCCAACGGACCCAAAGCGGCAGAGATATCTGGAGTAGGTTTCCCGTTGGTGTATAAATTCTTCGGAGATTTTCAGTACTGTCAAGATATTATTGGTAATATTTGCTTTGTAGTTACTGGAGAAATTTGTCAACCAGATAAAGCAATGGCAAGAAGAAGTTCGAAGGAAAGAGGAAGAGCGTTCCGATTTGGTAAAAGGCAGAGAGGAGGCTGAGGCTATGCTGAGCGCTGCTCGGAAACGTCTGAATGATGTAAGCTTTTGATTGTTAGTTATAACATGTGCTAGCGATGTTTTCGATCCAAACGTATTTTTCTGTAGGCACAAAAGAATATCGCGCAAGCAGATGCATCCGTCGAGGAAGTCGATCAAAAAGTACGAGTACATTTTGTGTGGCATCGGTTCCGCCTCTGTCACTGGCTACGTTAACCGTTTTCGTCTTCTGCAGTTTTCGGAAACTTCGCTCCGTTCGCGGGCTAACGGAAGGGTCGCGCGAACTCCGAGAGGCGCCACCCGCGGAGGTCGAGTGGCCCGTCGTTCAGTGGGAGCAACTCGTGCACGTCGGCCTGCTCGAGGACAGCCTTTCAACAGAAGTGTGGATCGGCGGCCTAAGCGCCTCCGGCTATCCGGCTTTGAGAAAGAGGAGAAGCATGCACTCATCGGCCAAGTCGAGGTATGCTTGGCTAGCACTTGATTTAGAAAATGCTGCAGCACGTCTTACAGATAGGTGACTAATCATTGCTGCTGCTCGTTTCAGGAGATTGGAGGCGTTGTGGAAGCATCCTCTGATCCAGATGACGCATCCGCTTGGATCACTGCTAGATTCAATACTCGCTTTGATGCGGAACAGGTAATCAAAATCCCTACCTTTGTGGTGGCACATCCATGCTCGTCTGTGTTATATCTTATGAAATTTATCTTGCGTGCTGTAGTTTCTGCGGAATGTGTCACAAGGAGACAAGAAGCCAGTTACTACTTGGATAGCAGACGAGGAGGTCCCTCAACCAGCTGGAGAACATGATATGGAAGCAAATGCTGAGCTGGAGAATGAAGTGCACGATGACGACTCTAACAGCGCATTCGCTGACGTTCCGACGGATCTCATGGACAATTCAGCCCTTCAGGATACATCCGATAGTAATGTGAGCGGTAGCATTTCACGAGGTTATCGTATAACTATGTTCTGATGATGTTGCTTTGCAGCTGGACGCTGATCTATCTGCCGCAACAGCAACGTGAAGTTCGGGACGCAGGTTCTCGGTTCGACGGAGTTTTGGTAACCTTCTTTTGATGTTTTTTCGTATTAGATGTTTTTAAAGTTTTCTTGACGATTCTCGTTTTTCATATGTATAAAATTGATACCTCTGCTCTTATTAAGCTTAAGGTTAAGACTAATATTTATTTTCAGGGAAAACAGGAGCAGCGTCGTGTCCGCTGCTGTAAAATAATTTTGCACAAATTTTCTCTCAAGAGTGACTGTGATATTGGTGTGTGTGTAATTGAATTGCTGAAGCTGGGCTTCGGACAAGCAGAAAAGTTCTCTAGTCCGAACAACTGAACAAGGACTCAACATGAAAAGAACAAAACCAAAACAACAAGCTACGGTCATGCTCAATGTGCTTTGTAATTGATTAAAGAACGCTTTGGACTATACTGGATATCCAAACACTTCCGATGCCCTCTATAGCCGAATATCCAATTCCAACGAGGCTCCGACCTCTTTCAAGCTGAGGTTTTGCACTTGAAAGAAACGGGAGAGAGATGTGAGAAATAAAGTACGGGAATAGGTGGACAACCTCCAGGAAGTAAACCGGGAACTGCGACGACCCCTTGTGCAGGTCAGGTCATGTGTCAGATGGGCGGATCCACGTTAGTAAGTCATACAATCTTCCGCTTAGCGTTGATTGTTGATGTCGGAGATTCTGTTCTTCCGGTGTGTTCACGTGTTTCATCGGAATTTGAGCACTGATGTGCTGCTGAAGCGCGTGTTGCTGGAAGGAAGCACACCGTAAAGTATCCTTGACATTATGCGTCAAAGCATAATGCGGGGCAGAATTTGATCATGACGTAACCATTCTATGACGCACCAGATTGTTAATTTGACCGAAAAGTTGGATCATTCAATCAACCTCCACCGCAGCTTGGGTATGAAAAAGAAAAACCACACTTCGGTTGATTCGGCTGCACCTGTCAACTCAATATTTGAAAAAGCACTTCTTCCGGGATTCGATGCCAAGGTTTCGCATATACGAGACCTGGTTCCGGTAATTTCATGGCCTACCATTTTAATTTTGCGCGTTTGGCTTGCCAAGCTCCGACAGACGCGCGCTTCAGCAGCACATCAGTGAATTTGAGTCGTTTGGGAAAGAACAGCAGGAGAGTGGCATAAGTTGGAAAACTTGGCGGGAGTGAAGTATTTTCTTGTTTTCAGAATCCAACTGCTTATTTCCTGATGGTCCTCCTTGGGATAGCACAAGGATCTTCGTCTTTGGTCTGTTTATCCGTCCAGCGCGAGTAATCTATGTGAAGACGCATAGCTAGGTAAGTCGCACGAGCAGTCTGTGCAGAATCGATTCTAGCTCATCAGAAGGTGTCTTGCCTCAAACTACAGTACAGCCATGTACCCAGTGGTTTCTCGAAGAAAAGCAACAGCTCGTTTGCGAAATCTTGTCAGTCTACAATAACTTCAGTCTTTCGTTCTGAATCCCGAATGTGCGGGTCTGTGTACACGCATTATCTTTGCAGATCTGGCTTCGTCAGACTTGGGTGAGACATTATAGAGGATGACGGCGAGATCATTGCGAAGCGGGAAGTCGGTGCAGTACACTGATCCCAGTACGGAAGATGACAGTGAAGATGAAAAAGGGCCCGCGTACCACGGCAGGAGGTGAGATAGCCAATGCTTCCGCATTCCAGATACCTACCCACAGAGACTAGCACATAACATTTTAAAATTTAAATAATTACTTACGTATACAGTAGGGTTTAAAATATAAAGTAACATTCATATCTCTGCAAGGACTTCTCAGATAATTTATTTTAGTTTGGCTGTTTGAGATGAACTCAAAATAGTACAGAAGTACTATTCCTCGGGTTCTGTGTTGGTAGAAGCGTCATTACGAGCAACGCCTTTTTACATGCCCCTCCACGTCTCCACACTATCGTACTGTACGTCTGTTTCTTTGTAGCGGGAGGCGTGAAAGGCTAATCAGCGCGCGAAAGGCTGCAGAGCTCTTCGACGATGAGAACGAGGAGGACGAAGACGAAGATGAGGGACCAGCTTTCTCTCCACGAAAGACTCGGGGAAGTACCGCCGCCGCAACGTCTTCCGCACATGAACGGGCGACCGTGCAGGACAATTCGGAGGAGTTCGTGGAGCTGGACGAGAGAAAACTCCGGCAAAGTTTGAGAGTTGCTGGGAAACCACGACTTTCCCGACGGACCAAGACGGATGATGAGGTGGAATCAGGGACGCGTGACTCACAGGACAGGGATTCGCAGAATTCGGATCGCTCGCAGGTTAGTTGGGCCATTTCGTCACAGACTGGTAGTTGCCCATGTAGCAAAATTTTTGTTTAATTTCCTTTGTATTTACTTTTTGCGAACTGTACAACTATCTTTATGGTGAGTGTCAAAGCTTGCGCATTCGCGTGAAAATCATTCGTTGGTTTGTAAATTTAAACGAATTCGAGTCCGTGACTTTATCTCGACGAGAAAGAGGAAGACGAATAATGAAACCTTTATATACTTCGAATAAACTCTTAAATTGTTAAGATGTCACAAGGAATATCTTCGAATGTGTGTTCCTCTTGTCTATGCAGCCTCGTGCCCGTAAACGAAAGCATCACGGAAAGTCCACCACCCGGCAGATCAAAAAGAAGATCAAGGCCAAACCGAAGAAGAAGCATGTTATGGGCAAGCAGAGACTGCAGGCAGCGGGTTACGGGACAGACTCGGTAAGCGGTACATAGTGGGTATTCTGATTACCTTTTTCTGTGACGGATGAAATAGGCATTGTCGGTGTTTTGCAGGATGTGAGCAAGAAGAAACGATTGGAGTTCCTCTTGAAGCAAAGTGAAGAGTTCGCACACCTGATCGCGACGGGAAACGCTAACAAGAAGCAAAAGAAGACTCGGCGTAAGACTGTCCAGGTGAGCCAACCAGACAGCAGCCAAGGAACCGAGTAAGTAGTTGCGCGACCCTTTCCATGTCAGACGAACTCATAACGAAGTGTTCATTGCATGCCTTTATTCCGCTTATGTTCAACAGCCATCGTCATGCTCGTCGCGGGAGTAGCGATGATGATGAGGCGGAAGAAACCCTGACAGATACCATTCGTTTCGAGAAGACTCCTTTCTGTATGTAGCCTTCTCAAAGACTAGATACGACTGTATGGGGGCAATCACAGGTAGCTTTTCAGCTTTGTTGACCATTTGCGCTCGTAGATATTGCGGGAGGTGAAATGCGGGACTACCAGATTCGTGGTCTGAACTGGTTGATTTCGTTGTACGAAAATAGTATCAACGGAATTCTTGCGGATGAAATGGTTCGTGCTACGCATGCGATGCAGCAGTTAATTTTTGCCTTTGGTCACTGGATTTTGATTTAACATGGTTTTCTTATAGGGACTTGGAAAGACATTGCAGACCATCGCGGTTCTCGGCTACATGTACAACGTCAAGAAACGCGACGAGCCTCATCTGGTCATCGCACCAAAGTCCACCTTGTCCAACTGGAAGAATGAGTTTAGCAGGTGGTGTCCAAGCTTGGACAGCGCCATCCTGTTGGGGACCAAAGAAGAACGGGCAAGTGTCGAAAGGGCGATCGAGCATTATCAGTATACAGTGTTTCTTGGAAATTCGAAATAACTGTATCATTTTATAAAGGCTGAATTCATAAACGAGTCCAAGAAGAACCGACAGTGGGATGTGCTCATCACTTCCTACGAGATCGCCATCAAGGAACAAGGTTTCATCCGAAGACATCGATGGGGCTACCTGGTTGTGGACGAGGCCCACCGGATCAAGAACGAGGCTTCGCTGGTAAGCGTCGTTTTCTCCTTGTGGATTATTCTTAATTTCATAAGTGTCCGTTTGTAGTTGGCGTCGGTGGTCCGTACCTTCTCTTCCCTACATCGCCTTCTTCTCACGGGGACGCCCCTGCAGAACAACCTTCACGAGTTGTGGGCCTTGTTGAACTTCCTTCTTCCCGATATCTTCCAGTCTGCGGATGACTTTGACAACTGGTTCGGAAATGAAGAGGGCAAGACAGATGGAAAGTCGGATGACATCAATCTGGTAGAGGTAGGTGGAACTTCTTCCCAAAAGTACTTGACCAATAGAACTATACCAGACCAACGTAGTATTCTGACGCCTTCTTCAGAGACTGCATTCAATATTAAGGCCTTTCTTGCTGCGACGCGTTAAAGCCGAAGTGGAAAAGAATCTCCCGCCGAAAACCGAAGTCAAACTCTTCGTTGGCCTTACTGAGATGCAGCGCCTCTGGTAAGTTTCAGTTTTTGTCTGTCGAGAAACGCCATGGAACACGGTTTATCTATCTGACTTTCTTGGGCTTAGGTACAAGCAAGTTCTGTTGCGAGATATCACGCTTCTCAACTCGAAACAGCAGGCTAACAGGACCGCTCTGCACAATGTCCTGATGCACTTACGCAAAGTCTGCGACCACCCATACCTCTTTGAAGGCGCTGAACCGGGTCCGCCCTACACCACCGAGCAACACCTTGTCGATAACAGTGGCAAGATGGTTGTCCTTCACAAGCTTCTCATTCGGCTGAAAGAGAAAGGCTCGAGAGTCCTGATCTTCAGTCAGATGACTCGCTTGCTCGACATCCTTGAGGACTACTGTGGATGGGCAAAGTACGAATATTGCCGCCTTGACGGAAGCACAGCCCACGAAGACCGCGAAGTACGTGCCTAAAATTTTATGGTGATATTGAAGAGTCTGACCATCCATCTGAATCGCTCAGTTGATCCTCTATGGCGTGTTTGCAGATTTCCATCAAGGAGTTCAACACGCCGAGTAGCTCGAAGTTCATCTTCCTTTTGAGTACCCGCGCTGGAGGACTTGGTATCAACCTGGTCTCGGCTGATACTGTCATCTTGTTTGACTCTGACTGGAATCCACAAGTCGATTTGCAAGCAATGGTAAGCTTGCCGATGTTTCAGCATGTTGAACATGGGAGCTCGGCCGTCGGCAAACAAACTCGACAAGGCTGTGCTCCCCGGTGGCGTACGTTTGCAGTATGAGTGGCTGCAACCATGCGCCACTTGAAAACCATCTTGCCGAGTTCGTAGGCCTATCTTCGGCTCAAACGACCAATGGGTCGGGATGCAAGATTATTTCCTCGCTTGTGTACAGTTTGACAATTGGATTAATGGTTTTTAGGATCGTGTGCATCGCATCGGTCAGACAAGACCCGTGACGGTGTTCCGCCTCATCACCGAAGGCACGGTGGAAGAGTACATCATTGAACGTGCAGAGAAGAAACTGCGGTTGGACGCACTGGTCATCCAGAGTGGGCGGCTGGTGGACCCGGAGACTAACCGACTGGGCAAGGATGACTTGTTCAACATGATTCGACATGGTGCGCAGAAGATCATCAGCAACGCCGAACTGGAAAACATTCAGAACGAAGATATCGACGTCCTCATCGAGAAGAGCAAAGCCAAGGCAAGTTTCTCTGGTTTTTTCAAGACTAACCACAAGATGCGTTGCCGAGCTTTTGGAGTTCGAACATGGCTGGAAAATTTCCGTCAAATGTTATGCTTGAATTTTGTAGGCTGAAGAGTTGGCCAAGAAGTATGGTGAGCTGACGGAAGAGAACCTGCGAGGGTTCGTCAACGACACTGCCGACAAGGATTACTACAACTTTGGCGGGGAAGACTTCCGGAAGATGCAGACTTCGCGTACCGCCAAGTTGGACGAGATCGAACAAGGATGGATCGCACTGCCGAAACGAGAAAGGAAGAATCTTCACGATCCCTCAACTCTGTTCAGCAATGCGGGAACCTCTCGCGAATCGCCGCCTACCTTCGGAGATCGAAAGAAGCCTAAACCACCGGTACGATCCGTCTCGTGTGTACCAGTTGTTGGTGTCAATTTAGTTGTTCGTTCGCGTAGGTAGTACGAGCTCCCTATCAGCACAAGTTTCTGGATATCCACTTCGCGCCACCTCGGCTGAATGAGCTTCTCGATCGCGAGCTGTTCGCTTATAGAAGAGTGGCTGGCTGGACGGTAAGTATACTACAGTGTGCACCTTAAAGTGACCGTCGATAACGGCCAATTAAGCTGGAGGTTAATTTTTGCGTCCACTGTAAAACTATATCGTGGCCCTTGTTTCATTCGAGTAACATGGAAGAATGTCTTGCGTAGGTGGACGACGACCCGGAAGCTAGCAGAGAAGAAAAAGAGAAATTGAAAATTGAGAAGGCGAAGTTGGTCACTGCGCAGCCGTTGACTACCGAAGAAGAAGACGAAAAAAGGCGTCTCTTAGGCGAGGTACGGATCCCACTGATAATTGATTTTGAATTTTGAATAACTTTTTGTGGAAGCGTGTGTCTATACCGGCAGTCTTCTGTAGGTCTTCAGTGGTTGGACTCGGACGGACTTCCAGAAGCTGCTGAAGGGACTCGACAACCACAGTATCAACGAGGTCGAGAAGATTGCCGCTTTTGTCGAAAGGAAACCGGTGGAAGAGGTAAGACATAGGCAACAGTTCGTTTACTACTCTTCTTACTTAGATTTCGGGAAGATAATCGTGTTTTCGGCCAGTTCTGACTTTGGTTTTGCTTTGTAGGTCAGACGCTACCTCGCTGTGTTTGCGGAGAGGTACAAAACGCTGCCTGACTCGGCCAAGATATACATGCGCATCCAGCGTGGCATGGAACGGCAAGATCGACAAAAGAGACGTCGAGAAGCCATCAAGATCAAACTGGCTGGTCTGAATTTCCCGCAACTGGATCTCAAAGTTCCATACCCGCCTGGACACAACAAGGCGCAACAAGTTGGACTGTGTGTAGGAGGAAACACTGTCCGAATGACCTGGTCGGAGGAAGCAGATAGGTAAGGCACCTTAATGGTTAAGTTAATGCGACAGGTTCTGTTCCACAAAGTTTGCTGATTTCGCAGACATTTGCTCTGCATGTACGCGGAAGCATGCAAAGAATTCCGGGATGACTCGGACGAAATGTTCGGTTTCATCCGGGACAAGATTCATACTTCGCGCGAATTCCTCTTCAACAACATGATGCGATCGTTGCCCATGGAGGTGAATACCTCCGTTCAACTGCTTCTTCTAGTTATCGGTTTCGGTGAACGTGGCTATGCTGAGTTTTTTTTTGCTGTAGAAAGTGAAGGAAAGGCTGGAGACTCTCTTGGGATGGGTCGTCAAAGATGTATACCCTATGGGTATTAAAATACTAACAGAAAACCGCAGCGGATCCTCGACTATTCCTTCCACTTCGGCTACTTTCGTCAAGCCAAAGAACACCGCCAGCAAGTACATGGTTCCCGCGGCGAGCTCGCCTACCGTTGTTGTCCAGAACTCCACTCAACAGGTACGACGTTATCCGAATAAATCCTTCAACCTCCGGTTGTAAGACGCATTTCGTGATAATACAGTATCAATTTCATGTGGGGAGGATTTTGGTTCTCACTTTTTGGAAAAATTGTTTTGTAGAGTTTCCCAAAGAGTTTCACGCTGCAGTGCGCTGACGGCTCGGTTGGTAGTGGAAAAGGGCAGTTCGTGTTGAAAGGTCCTTCGATGATTGTACCTTACGAGAACAAGTCGGGTGCAAAGATGGCCGCTGAAACTTCCGGTACCGAGTTCACGATGAAGGACATCAGTGTGACAAAGGATGGTGACTCGGAAGTTCGCACCTTTGTCATGTTGCCTCAAGTGCAGGTGCCCCACCCAGAGACCATTAAGTTGTCAGGCATTTTGGCTAGCAGTAGCAAGAAACCTTCGGTGAAGAGGAACCCGGGTAGTGTTGAGCGAGCCAGCGCGAAAGATTTGCCTACCGGAAGGTCCAAGCTAAAATCACCGGGTTCAACGAAGAAGAGTGTGAACGATGGCAAGACCAAGGTGCCGGAATGGGCAAAGCCCGGAACGTCTACTGGAGTTCACTTGTCGTCATCGAAGGTTTCAAAGTTGAAACTAAAACGGAAGGCGGGTTCGGATGGCTCGGATGCCGATGAAGGGATCGTGCTACTTGAAGTTAGTCCTCCAAAGAAGCTGGCTGGAGATGAACGAGTGTAGGCAATTTTCTCTCGTTTCATGGACTTTTTTCCTTTTTTGAACTGTGCTGTGAGCGCTCTTTTCCTCCGTACGGACAAGTGCTTTGCGACCTACCGTACAACGTTTGATTTCTTCGGTTTCTTTGTTTTTCGAAGGTGTTTTTGTTTATCTGTTTTACACAAACAAGGCTTGATTCATTTTGAGTCACCTACGACAATCTTTTGGTATGGTACTCTTGTAGCCATTCTCTTTGAGAAGATCTACGACAGTTTTCAGTTGTTCTCATCGCGTAGTGTTTGTGACAAGGAGCGCAAATCTCGTTCCAAGCCTTTTGTGATCTGTATCATGAACACGTAAGTTTTACTGTCAGTTTCCTCGTTCTCTTTTCATTCGTCCAGAAAACCTGAGTGGTTTCCGTAAACTTGCAGAAACTTGCAGTTCGGTTTATCAGGCCGAGCGAAGCGAGGCCCTTTAAGTCTGTCGAGATTTCAATGGACGATCAGATTCTTCGAGCTTTCAGATATCGCAAACACAGTACTAGAAAAAGACACGCCACTTGATCGGGGCGATTAAAAATTTTACTGGGGAACCGTACTGTGAGTCACAAGTAAAAGTGCTCGCTCTACAATGGTTTGCCTCCTTTGCTCGGCCTTTCCAGTGGTCAGAACCACTAGCTAGTTTATGCCCAACTTGGCAACGAAGAACCTCCCTGTATTCATGGCTCGAACGTCATACCGTAAAGGTATTGGAGCTGTATAGCATGGAGTTTTGTACTGGACATTGCATCCATCCTGTTTCAGCAGACTGATAATGTATGACTCCAAGTAAGGCTGCTCTCTGGCGGCGTCGCATTATCTGGACAAACAATGGCGCAACTCAACGAGCCAAGCATCGACGTGGAGCAGCTGCGACTGGACCAGCTCTACTTGGCCGTCGTCCCGTCCATCTACCTCTCCACACTACCCGATGGTTCTTCGCCGGAAAAGAAACTTGACCAAGTGTTGAATCATGAAGCTTCGATACAGCATCTAATGAACAAATTCCGGACTGAACAGTTCGGATTCGATGTGGCATACAAAACAGTCCGCGACGGGCTCGCCAAGAACCGCCTTCTCGTTGACCACGCCACACAGATCTTCTCGTCTGATATCACGGATCTGGACGAGCTCTTTGAGACGGGCCATCAGATCGTCCTGGATTTACAGTCGATGGACACTGAGTTCAACCAAATTTACGAGCTGATACCGGTTGAGCTTGATCGTCAAATCAGCGAACTGTATTCGAAGCTTTACAACGAAGCGATGGACAATATTGCGTGGCAAAATGACCGGTCTGCCACGTACCTGGAAAGACTGTTCAAGTATTTCGACCAGCAGTACCAGGATGCAGTGGCTAGTTTACTGCGATGGTGGAAGCACTATGACGAAATGCTCATGGTCAGGTTTGAAAGGGATGCTATGGTCGGCAATAATGACGTCCAGATTATGGTCAGAACCTATCAGAAGCAGTTGCGTTCCAGAAATATGGTTCTTGAGGGACTTCAACGAGATGTAAGTTGTTTTCGTTCTTTGACTGAAGCGGATTCAATGAATACGTAAGTTATGTTATTCGCTCTGTTCGACAGGTAGGCTAAAATTCTCATGGATCAAATCAAAGAGCTTGACGAAAGGAGAAAACACATTGAGCAAACGTCCCGCGGCAAAGTCATCCAGAAAGAACGGGAAATCGAGCGCGTGACTGAAACTTTTAGGCAGGTCGGTGCATCAGTGGAAATTTTACGGAATGAGGAGCTGGCTCTTCAGGCAGCTCTCTCAGCGAAGCGTGTCGTATTCGAAAATCTGTCCGATGAAGTCAGCTTTTTGAAAAGACGACTGGAAGGTATTCTTGCGAATTTCACAATTATCATATAAACAAGTATACACGGGTGCAATTTCTACAGAGAAGACGCAAGCTAATAAAAACGCGCTGATGGCGGCGGCTGCCGAGCTCGACCAAGAAGAGAGTATTCTTGCTGGTATGGTCAAAGAGTACGAAGAGTGTCAAACACTGCTCAATGCGCCGGACGATGTGATTCGGGAAGAACTGATCCAGCAAGAAAGTCTCCAGATGCAGATCGCGGAAGCAAAACGGGAGCAAGTTGCGTATGACCAGCAAAAACGCATCGCGGAGCAGGAAGTTCGCGGTCTGGACAGAATCTACGATAAGCGTTTTTTGGTATTACAAAAGATTGGTTTTGTCTTACGCAACGAAACGTATTTGCGACGGCTGTTAGAGAAAAAGTTTTATCGCTCGTCAAACTTCATGAGCTTGAAGGAACTGGGCAAGATGGACGAATCTCCGAGGAAGCGCTCAATGGCGAAGGACCCGGAACTGAAAGCTTTCGGTGATCAAGAGCCAACTACCGCGGGGGGTGATCGCTTGAGCATTTCATCATCCATGAATCTTCTCCAGAGTATGCTCACGAGTACGGAGCCGGACAACTGCACTATTAATGCAATCATCATCGCGAGGAAAGTAGAAGAACCGGACGGCTGGTGGTAACTGAATCTCGTCTACGACCTCAGTTCGCCCGGATGTTACCGAAGCTTGACTTAGTGTCGTTTGTCGTTTTATCTGTGCCTTGTGATTAACTGGTATTTATTTACTACTGTAAAATGATGAGCACCACGGCAAAATTGATAAGAAATCATTCTGCTGGAACAGCCTGGAAGTTTGAGGATCCGCCTTTATGCAAAGGTACAGTAGCTAGACTCAAAGCTGGCGTTTACGTAAAAGTAGTCGTTTAAAAACGGCGTTTGTTTAAGTAAATCAACCAATCACGTAATCAATTGAAATTTCAGGTCTGAGTACCGAAATAATCAATCACAGTCTAGCATACCAAATGACGTAGAAAAGGCTGTGACGTCAGAAACATTGAAGGGAGTTTTTTGAGCGGAACATTTTCGCGCACGATGCCGACATCACGGAGGCGATTAACAGGCTCCGTTTAGCTAAATGGACGATTTCAATCCGTTTAGCTAAACTGAGTGGGCGGGGTCTGTTTGGCGAGCTTGATCAATCCCAACGTCCGTTTAGCTAAACAAACGGCCCAAATTTAGGTAAACGCCAGCTTTGAGTCTAGCTAGTGCATTCGGTACACGTACGTTTAAGTCATTTTGATCCCATTGCGGTTTGTGGGGTCTGAACTCTGAAGTTGTAGACGCGGAGTCGTGGACATACCGACAGAGCAGTTGACAGCATGGTTGATTGTTCCACACCGTTGATTGGGCTGTGTTGGTTTTCTAGAGCAAATTTTACAAACAGCCATCGACGCGTAGGTCCTCTTCCTGTCTAACTTAAGAACTTTTCCGTTGTGTTCGTTTCCTCCGTTCCACTCTGCTCCGTTCGTCTCCGTCCCTGTTTAGAGTGCATGCGCCAGCTGTGAGCCTGTGGACCAAGGTCCATCGCGATTGAACTTCTGGTTTTACAATGGCGTGGAAAAGTCAACCGAAAGGAAACGTTCAGGTGTCGCATGGAAGTTCGAAGAATAGTGGATCGATGCCGTCTTCCAACAACGGTAAGTTTCCCTTACCTTTAAATCTGTCTTCGATTATCAGTAGAAAGATATATTGCAGGCTACTCAAACTTGCAGCGCTTCGAAGCCGTGGCCAAGCAGCACCAGCATGGAATATCACAGAAGCTAGCTCAGCTCCAACACGCCATCGGCGATGGGGACGACAGCGAAGACGAGGATATCGAGAACAAGGACGCCATCCTCCAACAGATCCTCCGTAATTACGCAGGTAGCGGTGACGCCAGCAGTGCCTTGCGCGTCCTTGGGAACGCTGCCGTCGGTTCAGGAACCTGTCTCATTTGCATCGGGTCCATTCGACGCTCGGACGCAGTGTGGAACTGCGCAAACTGTTCCGTCTCTTTACACCTTACCTGCACGCAGAAATGGGCGAAAGATGGTGTGATACGAAGCTCGAACTTCCTCTCCGATGAGCTGTTTCCGGACAAGGATAAGTTCTGGGCCTGTCCGAAGTGTAGGTTCGAGTATAACGTGAGGGACGCACCTGTACGATATTTCTGCTTCTGTGGAAAGACAGTCGACCCAAAGGACGACCCGTGGACCCTTCCTCATAGCTGTGGTGAGACTTGCGAGAAGCCGCTGAAGTCGGGATGTCAACACAAATGTCTCCTCCTTTGCCATCCTGGACCGTGCCCGCCATGTCCAGCGCAGAACCTCGTCACTTGCTTCTGTGGTCAACAGAAGACTATGGTCCGATGTGGAACAGCGAAGAGCAGTTGCGGAAGGAACTGTTCGAAACCGCTGTCATGCGGTAAACATCCGTGCTCTAAGGTTTGCCACGATGGAGAAT
This sequence comes from Ramazzottius varieornatus, assembly GCA_001949185.1. Lineage (NCBI taxonomy): Eukaryota > Metazoa > Tardigrada > Eutardigrada > Parachela > Ramazzottiidae > Ramazzottius > Ramazzottius varieornatus. The sequence goes on from BDGG01000004.1 coordinate 4,353,944, forward strand.
GTCCACCTTGTCCGAAGAAAGTTTCCCTGCAGTGCGTTTGTGGAGCTGAAAAGAACAGTCAGCCTTGTGGAACAAAAGAATGGCACTGCCAACGGTAAGCTCGATAAAGCGGCCCATGATGTCATGAAAAGTTTCCGTAATATGACAGTGTCCGTCTTAATTTGTGTTCTTTACAATTTTAACAATTATAACGTCATACGTCGATTAGGTTGATCTCATCTATATTCATGGCACGCTCTAGTGAGCAGTTTCAGCTGATGTTACTGATATTTTCTATTATATTACTGATATATTCTATTGCAGGCCGTGCGGTAAGCGTTACCCGTGTGGAGTCCATTCCTGCTCGCAGGTTTGCCACGTTGGCGACTGCGGTTCATGTAGCCGCAGTTTCCCTCGCTCATGTCCTTGTGGAAAGACCTTAGCAGTTGCAGACTGTACCGCTGAAGTCCTTCCTTGCGATAACATCTGCGGGAAGTCAGTTTGTCCGCAGCATTCCTGTCACGAGCTGTGCCACGTAGGCGACTGTGGTCCTTGCTTGGAACTGGTCAAGAAGACTTGTCCGTGCGGTGCAAAGACAAAACAAGCTCCTTGCTCAAAACCATTCGTCTGTGACACGAAATGCAAATCCCACCGAGATTGTGAGCGACATCCATGTAACAAGAAATGCTGCACCGGCAGACACGCAGCATGCGACCAACCATGTAACCGAGTCCTCAACTGTCGCACACACAAATGCGAAAGCAGGTGTCATTCTGGCCAGTGTTATCCATGTACTCAAACAATCGATGTAGTCTGTGCTTGTGGGGGAACAGTAGTTAACGTACCGTGTGGAAGGGAGAAGTCCATGAAGCCCCCGAAGTGTCGTTTGCTGTGTGCCAACCCTCCAGACTGTCATCATTCCTCGCGAACTGATCACTACTGTCATTTCGGTCGCTGTCCTCCTTGTTCACAGATGTGCTCGAAGACCCTGCCGTGCTCGCATCGGTGTACTGCACCGTGTCATTCGGCGGTGGAGGTATTGGTGAGAAGTGACAAGGAACGACCATCGGGTCCTTGGGAAATGAAGGCCTCACCGGAACTGGAGGTGCGCGAGTACCCTTGTGGTCGATGTGAAGAGGTGGTACCCGTTTCGTGTTTGGGTGGGCATGATGAGACTCCGATGAAGTGCTGTGAGCAGAGAATGGTTAGCTGTGGCCGTCGGTGTGGTCGACGACTGGAATGCGGGAACCATACTTGCTCATTGGTTTGTCATGCTGTCGAGAGACCCACCGATCTTGAACAAGTAGGAAAAGTCAAATCAATCCGAATTCTAGTAAATTCTACAAATGCTCGTTACACCTGCTTGTTTTCTGTAGCACGACCCAACCATGTGCGAAGGATGTACATCACTCTGCTCGCACCAGAAAGCTTGTGGACATCCGTGCCTGCTGCCTTGTCATCCCGGTAAGAAAATTCCTGTACTCGCAGAGAGAAGTTTCCGTAATTTGACTTCATATCCCAAACAGTTCAGTATGACATTACGAGATCATATGTTGATGAAGTTGACTTGATGTTGAACCGGGAACCGGTTTCTGCTTTCAGGAGCTTGTCCTTCGTGCCCGGAAGTGGTGAAGGTGAAGTGCTACTGTCAGAGCATGGTGTTGAGATTCTCCTGTGGAAAGTTGACCAGCTCTTCTGGTGAGGCCAAGCGGGAAATGCTTTCCTGCAAGATTCAATGTCCCACCTTGATGTCCTGCCAGCATCCCTGCACCAAGCTATGCCATCCTGCAGATGAACCCCACAGTTTGCCCGCAGAGTGCAAGAAGAAATGTGCCGTAAAGTGTGACTGCGGACGGATAAAAGAACAGCAGCAGTGTTGCAAGATCACAAAGGGGTACAAAATTGCTTGCGACCAAGAATGTCAAAATATCGCCGAGGCAAACAAAAAGGTAAGCATGATTATCGACGAAATCGAAAAACAGAGTCGTCCACCAGAACTCAACAACGTAATACTGTGTAACAGGATGCGGAAGACAAAATCAAAAAGGCACTGGATGAGAAGGTCCAAAAAGAACAAGAGATGCAAGAGCAGTACGATCGAAAGCTTCGTGGGCGGAAACGACGACGTGAGCGGAACAACTTGGATGATGAAGAAGAGGGATCATTCCTTCGCCAGCACTGGTCAAAGATAGCGGGCGTCGCAACATTCGCAATAGTTATGGCATTCTTGATGCATAATCTTCTAGCCGTTTGAATGGATACTCATCTACAAAAATAATTTATTTTATACACTCCAAAGTCAAAGCTACACATATTTATTATTACTAATCATCTTCGCCAATTCTTTTCCGGTGACCTTGGCTGCTTTGCGCAATGAAAACGTAGTCTTTGAAATCCCACTTTGCTGTGCCGTGGTAGAAAATATTCGTCAGCACCACCAAATATTCGCAAATTGCAAACCAAGTGTAAACTAAAAACAAGCAATATCCTCGATAACTTCGTAGAATTGATTGACTTCACACGATGAGTACTTACTTCCGGGTTCGCAATGATTATTGTGCCGAAAAAAGAAGTAAATAGACCAGGCGAAAACAAACACGTTGGCTCCGGATAGTCGTATCTTCCATTTTAACGACGTTGCAAGGTCCACGTTGTCAGGATAGACAACGGTAAGATGCCAGAAAAGATAGTTCGTGAGCAGCATGTGCGCGATGGAAAATACCATGAAGGAAATAAACATCATCTCATGGACACCTACAACGAATACAAACTTTAATAGCTAAATACAGTGTTCGAGTTAAATTTGCTTGCACGCTGAATGAAACGATAAAAAAACCACACGGCTAACAGTGCTGCTAAGGCTTACCGTAATTTTCAGAAGAGGAGACGTATGTTAACAAAACCAGGGCCGATATCTCGAGTACATTGATAACACAGTTAGCCATGACAGCGTGCCGGAGAATCGGGTTGTAGTTTATGGAAGGAAAGGATTGGTAAAAGTTGAGATACATGATGGAAACGAAAAGTCGGGGAGCGCTGTGGAAGGCGACACCGGTTCGCCTAAAGTAAAGAAACAGCGTCGATGATCATTGATCAGTACCGTGGCCAACTTGTTGCCGGATACAACGGTACCCCCGAACGCCTTGAGCTGAAGCTTACCATATGTATCGTTGTGGAGTGAAACCTCCGATGGATGCGCTCAGTGAAGGAAGGTAATTCGCGACCTGTAAGAACAAAACATGATTAGAAAGCGACATTGTTTGGATTGCTCCCAAGGGCGATGATGCACTTACTCCGCAGTGCGTTGCGACTGCTCGTTCGAAATCGTAGTAGACAGCCAAGAAGACACATATTATCAAGCTGAATAACGGAAGGGCAAGAGTTATGCAGAACAAAACTTCAAAGTTGATCCTCATTAGAGCCCCATAGGACTTGGTCTGCGCCATGTCCACCCCGGTCCACGCTCCCCAGTCCGGCCCACAAGGAGAGTCCCAAGCCAACCAAGCTTCGAAGAAACTCAAGCACGATTCCTCCGATTCCGCCTCGAACTAGATCAGGTCAATTCCAGAAGGCTTAGGAAGAAGCAAATGTTTCAAGACGGAGTTCGTACTAACTCCGTAACTCGTAAGAAATCAGAATTTGAAAACCACAACAAAGAAGCCTTAAATGTCTTGTCGAGCGCATTAACACCGCAGCACTGAACACAATGCGAAAATATACCCAATCAATCCGATCAACGGGCGTGAACTTCTACGGTACAGACGTGGGCTGAATCGTGCTGGTTGGCCGTGCTGCGCATCAGTGACGTGTAACTCATCTATTAATTCAATTTCTGCGAGTTCTAAATTCTCAAAGTTCTTGTTTTATAGATCGGCTGTGCTCCGATCCGGCAGGAAATTGGATTTACCGCAAGATGCACGCATGCTTTCGGAGCACCAGACGGAGTTTCCATACCTCAGCGCGCGGTTCACAAGCAACACAGACTGTCGGGAGATCACCAAATTATTCTTCCGCGCGCATTCTTAACCCTAGCTTGGGGGCCAAGATCAATATATCACCAACTGCCTTCGCCGTATCGCCGGTGCTTCTTAGGATTGTCGATCTCCTACGCACCTCCACTTTTTCAGCCGCCTCACGAACGTTCGCAACAGCTGTGTACTCGGAAGATCTTGCGTTGCGGAAGGATGGCTCGAAAGATAAGAGGAAGCAGTGGGTTACCGGAGATCTGTTCGAAACGGTCCATCATTCTCAGCCCCCGGAAGTAGCTAAGCTTAACGTTCCTACCAGAGGTCCCAATCTCTCCAGGTCTGTTACCGAGAAAACAATCGACGAAAAGGACGATATTTTCGATCCGTCTGACGTACATCGACCGAAACAACCTTGGCCTTACAACCTTCAGGCGCAGTTCACTGATGCTGGCAGGAAAAGGTAGTCTCACCGGAAGTCGCGTATTCTCTACCGTAAAGCTTCCTTCGTTTGGAGTTTTTCTTCGATAACCGATTAGGCTTTAACTGTCTTATTCCTTCAGGAGAAGTGCCGGGCCGAAGGACGATCTACGGGGTGGAGACGTTGTGTTTGGAACGAACCCAGTCCTCTTAGCACTGCGACAACAACGGCGTAATATATACGGGCTCTTCATAACCGAGGCGAAATCTCTGTCTCAAGAACCGGAAATAAAAGACATACTGAGAATCTGCAAAGAGAGATCCATCCCGGTCGTCCAGATGCAGAGTGCTCAGTTGATGAGGTTGTCCGAAAATAGACCTCATCAAGTAGGTGGCTTCTGCTGGATTGGAGGAACTGCGCAGCGTTCCTCCGGGTACTTCAGTAGCATAATGCTTTCGTTGTCTTTCAGGGACTGTGCTTGGACTGCACGCCGTATCTTCCTGAGGAGATTGATCCTTCGACTCTGAAAGAGCAGAAACCCAACAGGAGAAATCAGCTTTGGCTCTTCCTTGATTCTGTCATGGTAGGTTGAACGAGCAGGTCTTATCGAGACGTTGACGCCCTGGTTTTTCCAGCTCAAAGGAAAGAATAGGGTATTGTTTGTTATAGGACCCCATGAACCTGGGAGCCATTCTTCGTTCGGGCTACTTCTTCGGCGTGGATAAATTTGTGTTGTTCAACAGGTTCGAAGACTGTGGAAACTAATCGTGTTGAAAGCCGGCGTTCCCGATAGTCGTGATACCCAGAAGGCGTTCTGTTCTACCTGTATCTTTAATTACCAGTCTTTTTTAGTTGCCCACCCACATCCACTGTCAGCAAAGCAAGCGCCGGTGTGATGGAGATAGCTGAGATGAGCACCATTAGACCGAAAAGCATCAGGTCTTTCTTTTCGGTAAGGTATATATCACCTCGTTGTTCTGGAAATGCAACAGAGCCATTATGTCTGACTGGATGAACTTATTTCAAGGTCCTGAAGGATCAGCATTGGTCAATCACTGCGACATGCAGTAAGAACGAACTGGTCCAGTTCTCTACTGCAGCAAAGAAGGGGCTTGAGTCATTGGAAGTCCGTGAAAATACGGTTCTTGTTATCGGTGAGACTGCGTCTTTTCATATTATGTCGAAGCGCTGAAATCCGGTTGCATTGCAGGAAACGAACACTCGGGAGTAAACAGTGATATCATACCTTTTTGTGATCAAGTCATCTCTGTCGAACCCGGAAATGACCAAGCTCTGGACCAGGCAAACTGCCTGAATGTATCTGTTGCGACTGGTGAGTCTCCTTTACTTATCCGCATAAGGTAAAGCAGTTTTGTCGAAAATCATAGCTTCTGATTTATTTGGACTTTTGTGTGTAGGTGTGATATTGAGTCAGATGGCCATAAAACGGAAACAGCAGTTGCAGCTGAACTTGAAGGAGCTTACTTGAACCAGTCTTTAGCGCTTTTATTGAGCCATCCGGCCATAAGTTTTTCGTTCTAGATATCTGTTTCAAATTTATAGATCTTCCGACGTAATCAAGAATCGCGATCAATAGTTTGAAATTTACCTGGAGGCCCTGGCACAAAGCGAGTGCAAGACTCACCGTCAGACTGTCAAGTTTTGACACAGAGTTTCAGGTTGATTGATCGCCGCCTTTTCTTCGCGCATTCTTTTAGTATTTCACCGTTTTGGGCCGAAGTTCATTGAACTTGGTAGTTGGTACGAAGTAGATTTTACTATCAAAATGTGCGCAAGACATGCTCGCAAAGTACCGCAAACTGGGTCAAACATTTTGCGACTGGCGCACACTGCATGCCGCGCAGTGTGCTTCCAACTTTCGCAAGCTGTAAGCTTTACGGAAAAAAGGCAGTCCCACAGTCTCCCACTCCCACACGGGGCCACTGGCCCAGCTGTGAAAACAAGTTTCCGTTGTTTTGGTTTCATATGGGTTGCGCAACGGCCGCAGCCGCCGCACTGACGAGCTGCTGACCATCGTGTTGCACATTTGACTTGGTTGATTGCTGCCAGAACGCATGGATGATTGTTTGATAGGCACTACTTTCAGTTTGTGCAGCGCGATGTTCAGCAGCTCGTCAGTGAACGGCCGAGATGCCGAGTGGGCAGGCCAACGTTCCTTCTGGCCCATTCAGCGAGGGCCAACAAGGCAGACGTAGAGACCTGCAGAGGTTGCTGGAGAGGTCACGAAAGTGAGTGAAATTAGGCTAGGTCAGGGTTATATACCGGGCTAAAGGTCAGACCCGCGGCCAGTTGCGGACCACACCTCCACATGCGCATTGGTTGTGATTCCGAACCGTGTCTGGCAGGCACTGTCTGCTGCAGTGTTGAACAGGTACAGGTATCGTCAGTGTTGAACGCGGTACCGGTATTACCTAAGTACAATACCGGAGATATCCATAGCTCCACATTAGGTATTACCTGTTGAATACCCGGGTAATACCGAACACCGCTGGTAACGATACCTGTACCTGTTCAACACTGGGTATCGCTACCAGCGGTATTCGGTATTACCCGGGTGTTTGACAGGTAATACCTAATGCTGAGCTATTGATATCTCCGGTATTGTACTTAGGCAATACCGATACCGCGTTTAACACTGGTCTGCTGCCGTGTGAACGGAAAGCCGTCGTTAAAAGTTAGCAATCAACGTAGTAATAAGTGATCAAGGCGTAGGCAAGTGTTCAAGTTTCACGTGTATCTACCGTCGGTTTCTTCGTATTTTGAGATTGATAGGCCTTACAAGGAGAATTTGTTTGAACGATCGATCGAGTCATTCTGCACTAAATGGATTGCACTGAAGACTGAATGCACAGCTGATGTGAAATGGCCAATCAGCTGTGTCACGCTTTCGCGTTCGGTGTAGTAATGTGGCCAAACTGCTAAACCCTAAGTCAAAGAGGGTAGTTGGGGGGACCTATTTTCGTGACTTTGTGACCTCCCCAGCAACGTCTGCAGCCGTACTGTTTACAAAAAATAATCTCATGTTCTCATCTCGCAGATTCTCACTCCTTACCATCCTCCTTTTGCTTGTCGTCTAGTGAGGAATGCGATGGGAATATACCCTACATCTGACTGATAACTATACGGCAAGAAAGGGCTTTAATCTTTATTCATAGGTGGCAACTAGCTTCTGAAGACCATCCTGGAGACTGGAACAGCTGGAAGTTTGGAGCGATTGTCGTTCAGGAGTACTATCCTTCTACCGAACATCAGCTAACGCCGCTGGAGTTCCTCCCGCAAGGTACTATTAAGGCTTCAGGTGGCCTGACAAGATTAAGGGATTGCTGCGGGAGTCGCTTGCAGCTGGATAACTTGTTGGAGACTGAGCTTCGTTATGGTCTTGTTTTACAGGTGTATAATCTGTATGGCCAGCTAGGTGGAGAAGTTTGCGCTTTTCCCCACGTCCTCCTCGATCTCCAGGCGCTGTTACAGTTTTTACAGTAGTTTTCAGCGAAGACAATGGTGGAAGCTGCAACTCCGAAGGAATAAACATTAAACTACGTCACGGCCAGACGGAACCACTTCAATTGTTACCTTCGTGATTACAATTCACCAATGCGTCGTCACTTTCTCGAGTACGTTACGTGTGGATTTGCTGGCGAATCTATCCTTTTCGACAAAAGAGCTCCACGCTCGACTTGCAGTGCAGCAAGGCTCTCAATTCTGGTCGTTTTCCGACGCATCTGAGGTAGTGTGGTATATCACCGTCGTCAACATTGTACTTCTGTTAGGCATATCTTCTAATTATATATACACGCTATGCCACGGAAGATATTCTTGCATTTTGCAGGTTCTAATATGGCCACAAAGACAGTAACCAAAGCTGATACTGGAAGTGCTGAGGAAGTTGCAGATTTGGAAAAGTTTCTGTCGATATTGTCTCTGAAAACAGCGACTATCATAACAGAAGCGCGCCGTGGTGGGAAATTCACATCTGACTGCAATCCTCAGCCAACACATGCAGACTGGGTAACGCATGCGTCAACTTCTTCCCCGGATGTTCGGTTGTGAATTGTGTTTATTTTTGCAGTTTGGGTTAGCAGTTCGCGAATCCGCCCAGCTGCGTCAAGAGGTGAAGGATCTAACAAAGGATCATGTGTCCGTAATGGACAAAGCATTCGGCGTGGCCGTCGTTGCACAACTGCCCACACTAGAGGAGATTCCTCTCGAGTACTGGTGGCTATGGTTTGACCCGTCGGTTGTTGAAAAGGATATTCAAGTCAAGTCAACAGTGTATAATCGCATGGCCACATTGTTGAGGTCCATCGCCGTTGTGCTCCGCGCTAGTCCTATGAACAGGTTTGTTTGCTGGCTCCTCTTCACCGAATTGTCTACAACTTTGCGCATGACATGTGGTAAATAACCATTGTTCTCTCTGCAGACTTGTCAGACAAAATGACTATTTCAAATTTACACACAAACTGTTCGTTGGCGATCCTGATGTGCGCGAGTTGCAGACAGTGGCCAAAACATTCAAGGTACGAGCATATCTTTGTCCAGTCCAGTCAGTCTCTACCATGCACGTACAGTAAGTTTCCCAAAACCAGCCGCAACTCAGGCCAACAAAGTCGACCAGATCGTTCCATACATCTCTGTACGTGTACTGCTGGAATACTTGTAGTGATTAGCGACTGCTCATAAAGACGTATTTGGCGGAGGAAATTTTGCCTCTCACGATTTTGATAAAACTAGCGCGACGAACCTGTACGACATTTTGTTGGTCAACGACAATAGACAGTGTGATCGTCGACAAACGACAGTTTTGCTGAGCTTCAGCCATGATGGACTTTTTCGAGTCTAACAATCGCGTGTTGCAGATTGGCCCGCTGAAAACGCCGCTCGGTTCCATATACTTTTCCGGCGCCTGTCGCGAAACGGCTTTCTCGGATAGCCCAGTTTCCCACCCGCTGACCGAACCACTTCTTCGAGGTACTCGCACTCGCGAGCAGGAAGCCGTGAATGAAATCCCAAGTATGGTCGCCGCAGCCAAAGGAACAGAACGCGCCGTTGCCTCCTCACCAAGAGCTTCGCCTCTCCTCGACATGAAACGTCGTAACGATGACGGCACGCCACGTCAAATCCGCTTTTCTACCAACGGCAACAATGACAAGCCTCGAACCTTTGCGGAGTTACAGTACACCGGAGCGTTCGCTTCACCGGCGAAGCCTTCTTCAGATAGTGAGGAAGATACTTATGAGATTCCGGATAGTGCGTTCGCCGAGTTGGTGAACTTCCCCGACGACGAGGACCTGGATGGTCCGGTGGTCAGTATTGCGCCGGGGTTAAGTAAGACACATCCAAAGTCGATCCTGAAGGAGACGTCGAGTAGAAGTAGCCTCGAAGGAAAGATGGAAATCGGGGCTGCTTTACCAAGCTTTCCACTTCTCGATCACCTTACGCTGATCGACGATGGCTTCGGAGACGAAGATGACGAGGGTGATATGGTGGTACATTATATTCCCTAATTTCCAGTGTTTGGGGACTTAGCAGACAAACTGGACAAGATTGTTTTTTCAAGTGGCGCTCATTGTCAGTGTCATTGGCTGAAAACGTGCGCCGCCTGGAAAAGACGATCTTGCCGAGGGTGCTTGGCATAGTCCTATATGATTTTGTGAATAATAATCAAGTTTGTAATAATCTTGCTGATCGAGATATTGGATTCATCGATTTTTTCAATTGAGCAAGAGGAATGTAGATTGTGTTTGCAGAGACCGGCGTTTGCTCCACCAAGAAGTCAGCTTGGTTCGCAAGATTTGGTTGCTTTCTACCGCGAGTGCCAAACAGCGCCAGACAGCCTGACGTTTCTGGACAAGAAGAACATGAGCGTGGTCCGGACTGTGAAGACTTTATCTCAAAAGTTGGTCGGACTAGAAAGTGAACTGGCCGAGTTTGAGAAGTTTGTTGATGATCTGAAACAATCTGGAGACGAAGCTTCGTGGATCATGAGCTGACAACAGTCAGCACGACTTTCTTTCTCCTTCTTTGTAGTTAGTACAGCTTTTTTCCCCGCTCCTGTATTTTCTTCAGAAGTGACTAGACCTGTATATAATGTAAGCTCGTGCTGGGACTTCTCCATGGTGCAATTGTACAGAACTTTTATGCTCAAAATTAGTTTATTTATCGAGTGAATTTTACTCATCGAACTGCGCTGAATAACCCTACGTCTCGCCTCAAATTTTTATTTTGTTACGCATAGTCATTTCTATACTACTCTACCTGCAGGTCTTGTATTGTGTCACTTTGTACAGTTTTCTAAGATTTACATAAAATAAAGTTCAAATTCTTCAGTTTTGAGAAATGTTATATTCATCCAAGTGAATATCCATTTACTGTCACTTATCCAGGTTTCTCGAAGAGGAGGCTTGGCATCAACGCACCAAGAAAAAGATCAATTCAGATATGGAAAATGGAAATCACGGTAGTTTCAATCGAACTACAAAGTTACAAACTACAAAGTTATCTTAGAACCGCAAAAACATTGTTCCAAACACAGCCGCAAGGTAAAAGCACCAACAGAAATCAAGTACTCAGTAAGCCGCGCTGCTTTCTGTCAACATCTCAATCCTTTTCCTCTTTTCATGGGCCAATGCCACCCAACTAGGAACCGTTGAACTCAAAGTACCACACGAAACTTGTGAGGAAAGCGGCGTCATTTTCGTGGTCTTATTCGTCACTAGAGGTTTCAATGGCACCGCCGGCACCGATGCCGTCCATGTAGAGTCTGTCAAGGGATACTGACTCTGCGACAGCGTAGTCTTCAACGGCACTTCCGCCTTCACTTCCGCCTCTGTCACTTTACTATTCGTTGATTGTGAAAGCTCGTTGGCGGACGCTGCAGGTCGTCGTATCGACCCTCGAGTGACCGAACCACTCTTTACCCTATCGTTGTCCCCATTCCTTGGAGAAAGAGGCTTGAAGTCTGCTACGCTCTTCTGCTGGAAGATGGCGGCTCGTGAGGAGACTTTTGGGTATGGAATAACGTCGTCGGAAGCAGTGGCTTTTGTGGAAGTGGTGGTTAATACTGGGAAGAACGCCTCTTGCGGCATTAGGTTCTCTTGGTCGGCTGACGAGTCGTTCTTGGAAGGCTCAAACATCGACCGTCTCCATGTTGTGTTCTTCCTGCGGATGTTCTCGTTGGAGGGTGGTTGGTCGGTTCGGAGACTGGGGAATTCGACAGGTTGGAAGCGCTTGAGCGGCTGTGGCTCGGAGGACCTTCTTGCAACAGGTGAGCTGACCGGAAGGTCCGAAAGCAGAGTGCTGCTGTCCGAAAGTGGCTTCTCCTTGATGGAAGAATCTGTGAAGATTGAGCGGAAAGGTTGAATGGACTGATACACGTCGATCTTCTTTGCTTCGGGCCTGGCGAAAGTATCTTCCATCGGCATGAAGAGCTTCTTCTTCGATTGGGTGGAGGTGTTTTCTTCGCTGGTAGTCTTGTGCTCTGTGTTGGTAACGCTGTTGGGCATCCAAGGTGTCGGCTGCTCCCTGGTGGTGTCGAGTGTCTTTTGTAGCGGGAATGGTCTCGTCGACAGTGAGTCCAGTAGTGCGAGGTTAGTAGCCAAGTCGAAAATGTTATTCTTTAGAGAACTCTCTGCGTTGCTTTCACCACTGGCCTTGTTATCGTGCGTCACGGCAGTTTTTTGAGTCTTCAGGTGTTTCAAAATTGGCACTAGTGGACGCTGTACCTGCGAGTTGAAGCTAGAGCGTACGTGTTCCAGTTTAGCGAAAGTAGGTTCCATGGCAGGCACTTCTTTCACTTCGGCACCTCTTCGGAAAGACACTGGCGACTGCACAGTAGCAACTTCGGAGGATGCCGGCTTCAACACAGGGGAAAGCGGTTTACTCAACGGCGTAGGCTGGACTGCGACAACAAGCGGAAAGACCGCTGAGACCTGGTCACCGTCCAGCTCTTGTAGATGAGCACTCCTCTTGGCAAGGATCTTCATTAGTTCTTCTTCACCTCTGGACTGACTAGGCTCGCTCATTAGTCCACTCTTCGCCCGTACCACAGGCTTCGGCGATACTAAAGGCGCCGAAACCTTCGTAGTCAAGGTCACCTCAAAAGAGGACTTGCGATCCGGAATACTTATCGGAACCGAAGAGAAATCGTTAATGGACTTTGCGGAAAAATCTTCTCTAAGAGGATCAGGAGTTGTAATCTTAATTGGTTCTTCCATGGGAGGAAGAGCAGGTAGCCTGCGGTACTCGATCGAGGGTTTCTCCAACACGGCAGGTGGCGACATCGAGCTTGGCAGCTCGGAACTTTCGCTACGAGCCATCCCGATATCACTCGAGTGGAAGGGCGAAGGGCTCGAAACAGGGGAAGACACGGTTTCTCGTCTGACGATCGAGATGGTTTCCTGCTTGATGGGGAAGTAGTCCATTTTCTTGAAAGGTAGGATGGGGTTGCTTTGTTTGAAAGACGACGCTGAGGAGAAAGAGGGGATGTGCGACTGAAACTGCGCAGGTATGGCCGGCTGTTTCGAGACGTCGGCCAACATGTCACTTATCGTGCTAGAGCTCTTCCGGTGGTGCTCGGTTGAAGCACTGTGCTTCCTTTCTACCGCTCGATGGACTGGCTGGGTCAACACTATACTGTTCGCTTTGGCCAGTGGCAAGTGCGACGCGGGAAGACTGAACGGATCGGAAGAGAGAGCATCCTTCGGTAGCAAACCTTAAAAAAAAGAAAAATGTTATACGTGACAACAAATCATAAATTGAGAGCTCGACAAACAAACTCAACAAGACTGTTTTTCCCAATGGCGCACACACACAGCCAATAACACTGAAAACGTGCGCCACTTGACAAAGCAATCTTGTAGAGTTTGAATGATCTATAACTGAAAAACGAAAGGCAATAATGATGAAAAAATCTTTGTATAAGAAACTTTTGTGTATATGAACGTCGAGGAATAGTCAGGTCATATTCTGATCTGGTAAAACATACTCTGTGGTTCTTCAAAATTTGTGGAGATGACCGTGTCGAAGGAGTCAGCATCGGTGTGCTTGCGGAACTTGGAGAAGATCTTCTTGAATTCCTCATTGTCGGTACTGAAAGTCTTGGGTGGTACTAGGGGTGGCGTCGATCTGCTGACAAGAGGTTGATGTCGAGCTAAGCGCGGACTAATTGAAGCGGCAATGGGTGTTGACGCAGCCGAGGACTCTGAAGATGCTCGGCGTGCGACGTGGAATGACTTTGAATAGGCTAACGTCGAGGCTTTGCGCGGTGTGTGCTCACGAATTGTTGACTGAGGTGAGGGCTGACTTTGACGTGCATCCGCAAACGCCGACGTCTTGGGCAGGATCTCGTAGGTCGCTTCCACCTGCGACACTACCGTCACAGAGTGACGGGATGTGCTCGTGTCGTGGTTGTGGGATATCGGCAAGGTGGGAAGGGAGAACTCTGGACGAGTTGGCAAGCTCTTCGGACTTGTCTCCAGAGTCTGCAACAAACAAGAAACGTCTTAATGAAACAGTGGGAAATAATACACGAGTAATTTCGTAGCAGATTGTCAATGTGTTAGATTCTTCCCTATCAACCAGGATACACCGAAGTAACAAACCCTTTGCTCATTTGAGTCATTTCGAACACAGAGCTATGACGAACTTTGTTGGAGAAAATCCCGTAACAGAAGTATAGAAACTGCTTGAAGACTTTTGATGATAATTATTGAACAAGCAGGCGGTGACGTCAGCGCAGGATTCGATGACGTTACGCGCCTGTTAAGTAAACATGTGTATGCGACAGCGGACTAATGATCAGTGCCACGCTCGTGGGCGGAAATGAGCAACGCAGGCTAGACGGCCGCAGTTTTTTGCAAGTACCAATGCCTGGCTTAACAAGGCAGTCAAAAAACAATGGCAAGAAAGCGTCGGCAAAAGCAAAAACCGCTAACTGCATGCAAAATTACAGTCTGAGGTAGCGAAAGGCTACGGTGCGAGTTAGTTCGTAGCCGCTCATTTCCTGTGGCGTTCGCTATACTTACCGGGTGGAAACTCTTGGGCCGTCGATTTTTTGGCTTTATGGCGATACGATGCTTGGCTGCTTCATGTGATAAGAGACTGGTTTGTGCGGTGGGCATCGCTTGGAAACCTTCATTCAAATCACCAGCGCCACGCTTCTCGTCATACATCACCGAGTAACGGGACGAAGTGGTCATCTCCATATCCGAGGTGGTGGTGAAGCTGGCCATGCTGTTGGAACTGCTTTCAAAGTTGGACGTGGCAGTCCGGAAGGGGAAAGTGGTAGAATCGGGACGCACACGAGCAGAGAAGCGTTGATCGTTCGTCCCGGAATTCAGCCGTTTAGCTCGAACGAACATTTTCTTCTCCAATTCCGTCTGCAGGAAAAGAAAGTCAACATCATCATCATGGGAGCTAGTGCAAATGTCAGACAGACAAACACAAGTATCCACCACAAAGACAGGCTGGACGGAAGGGTGTATCGATCAAGAGCAGCTACTTAGCGCCGCCAACAGCCACCACGACAACAGCGACATCGAGCGTCACGGGCAGCACTAATGACCACCAAAGTCAGTGCTAAAGAGAGTCTCTCGGGCCACTACACACTTCCTCCGATCGATATACGTACGTATTGTATAAAGATGGCTAACTGTTTACTAAAAGCGTTCGACCCTCAAAGCCATTGAAGCCACCCCCAAATTAATTATTAAAATCAATCCAACATTACCGGCGCCGAAAGAAGCCTGAAGTTACAGTAATTGGGAAAGGCAAAGAAAATATGATTGAAAAATTCCACCAATTATCCGACTGGAAACAGAATGGCATGTAATATCATGTAGAATTCGGAAAGCTGTTCTTCCTCTTTTGAAATTAGAACGGATATTCGCTTGTTTGTTATGAACTCATTTAGCTTGCAAAGTGACCATTATATGCATGCAGGAAGATAAACGATCACGAGTTCTGCATGCAAATTATTCGCTCCTTTTGTGCTCTCTTGAGGGAGGATCGATGAAAGGGGTTAAAGTTAAAATTACCCTTAAAGCATTGGAAATGTCCATTAAAGATGAGACATTGCCGGCCGGGATAGAGCCGGAGCTGTGTTCGTCGCTGGTACTGGCAGTGAAGCCTCGCGACGTTCGTATCATTTTCCGTCCAAAGTCCTTTGGGAAAATACTGTCGTGGGAGACACTTCGTTGGCTGACCGCTTTCAGCTTCAGTCCATTTTCATCACATGGCCTAGAAGATGTACAAACATGATATTACTATACAAAATGCAAACAACAATTGTTTCGAATCCATATCTCCCCGTGTCAGTTGCGCGCATATGAAATTCGATCAAGCGTACCACCAAAGGAATGCAATATCAACAGCTGGTCAGACAAACGAGACAAATCGTTTTCCACATTTACCGAGAAGTTAGCAAGAAGAAATGCAGTGCTTGCCTGAAGGAGACCACAAACTTCAAGGCAGAGGAAGGGCGATCACGCTCAGCACATATACGGGAGAATGCAGGGTGTGTCTACTTGTGCTGCCCGCGCTGCAAAATGACTGAACTTGAGAGTCTGAGCGTTCGAGTGGCCAACCAGCACATCAGCACCATACAACGCTATCAGCTGTGATGTGCAGACAAAAGCTCGTCAGCCCTTTCCTGAAGCATTAACTTCAAAACCATCGAGAAAAACCCATCAAATTAGTCTGTTAAAAACTTGAAATATTCAAATGTTCATCAATCTGAATCGACCCGTCGCATGTTGTCAGGGATCGTGACGTCACTGCGGAAATTCGGAAGACCCAAACAAACCGTAGAAAAAGGTCCACAAGACCGAATATTTTTGTCAGATGAAGCAGGAAGACCTTATAAGGCTGAATGACCGATATGATCGGAAGTTCAGTTGCCTATGGCCAGTTATCGGATTATATCAAGAAGGATTTTCAACGCGACAGTATAATGGTCACGGGGAAAGTTTATCAAGCACATGGTCAGACAAAATGATATAACGACGTGTCAGAAGTACGTACTGAAAGTGAATAGACTACTCGGACACTTGATCAGCCCATATATTGTTATTCAGTGGCAATATTGACAAGAGGTTTGTCCCGATATGCTGGGGGAAAGTTTCGGATGGTGGCAGTAGTGCATTAGCCGTTAGCGCATGTCGAGGATGGACGCCATCATTTGCCACACAAAGGCTAATCCCGGGATTTCCGCTTGACCAAAAGCCAGCAAAGAGCGTCACAGATTATTGACAATACCAGACGCAGTTATTGCGATATACAGTCGCCTCTTGGCAAAGCTTGAATTTCGTCCATAAAAGTTTGACAAGTTCAGGGTTCTTTTGTCCTTTGTGCCGGCTCGAAAAATCCGTCTAGGATGATTTCAATATCAGAGGCATAAAAACTGCCGGCAAAGTAGACCGCGACATTCAACAAACACCGAAAGAGCCTATCTCAGTTTGACTTATGCCGGCTCTGATGCATAACCACACTAACTTTCGATTACGGCACCATTTTCGCACGCTCAAGAACCAGGCTCGAAACTTGGTGAGTTGGTGCTCTATTAAAAAAGTGCTGCTGCGTGCAGATTCTCTCGGTCGGCCACGAGCTTGGCCAAAGATAGGGTTTGGTGGTTAACTCGGGTGGTACTACCATGCATAATGCACGTCTTTGCGTGACTTACTATAATTTCCCACTCTTCCTTGTCAGCACACAACACAGCGACCCATTCATTCAACCAACTCCCGGCTCCTCCGTGCTCCGAATCAATCAATCCGAATCAGCTATATAGGGAAAAACAATATTGTGACACTTGATACCACAAGCAACAGCTGGTGGCATACTCAGCCGAAAACTCTGGCTTTCACAGACGTGGGTACGTCAGAGTACTCCGGTGTACTGGAAAACAGATTACGAAAATTATATCACCGGTTAGACTGTTCCAAATCCTCTGCACTTCTATCGACGGCTCTGATTTCTGCTGTGAAAGACCGCCTTATCCACCTTCGCACCTGTACTTATCGTCAAAAATGTTACAAAATCACCGGCAGGCAACAGCAGTAAAGTTTATCTTGTGTGCAATACTGATAAAATTTCCAAGTCCCAGAAGCTATTTTTCGACGAGCGCAACACTCATCTCTCTCGAAGAGTAGTGTACTGCCTTGATAAACTCGCGCACTTCTAGCACGTTCCTAAAGAGACGTGGAATCTTCTCCGATTTTAGGGAGCCCTCTCGTCACGACCGACAGGAAGGACAATCCACGCGCAAAGCTCGTGAGACACTCAAAGAAAGAAAACAGACAAATTATTTTACGAGTAGTCTCTAGAGAGTCGATTGTGATACATAGCTCGGCGTCAGTGGGAGCAGCTTTGTTTTTTCCGGAAGTTAGAAGCTTGTTCATCGTCTGATTTACATCCGATTCTTGAACTCATCAAGTTATTGTTATAGCCATGTATGCATGCTGCCTCGTTTCGGACGTTCCGGTTGGCGGGTTCGCCGCTGCCTAGTTTACAATGGAAAAACGACATCGAGCCTTACACCCACACGACGTGACTGCATGAATATCAAACTCAATTAAAACTTCCGGTTCAGTCAAACACCGGCACTCCGGTCCGGCAGACGGGAGGGAAACAGATATCTGTTTACACAGTGGTGCCGATGGTGCAGTTGCATAGCTTTCCAACACGAACACACCGGCTACCTCCTTCTTGCTGGGTCATCGCAGTCCCTCGTTCTCGCAGCTAATAAAACAGTCTGCCATAATTAGAAAGATGTCTAAAAGCACTTGCCAACCTGCTAGTATTTCGGCAGAGTTTACATAGCCTGGTTTACTACCGCGAACCTAGAAGCCAAACTCTAAAATTGTCAGCCCGCCATCCCATTCCGTATATTTCATCGGTTTTTGCATTACTCAAACCCACTTCGCTAAGTTCGCTTCTTGATACTTCGCATATGACGCATAGAACAAAAATGCCGGTTCTTCTGAAATTACACTTCTGATGGTCTTTGAAACCGTAATAAAATTCAGATTCGCCACTTACGCCGGTGATAGCTGACTCCGCAATATGCGCGTGAGAACAGTAAATGGATACAATGTTCAAAGTCCACACAAATACCAAACACAGATACAATATCAATATAGATGATATATTGGCACATGTTTCCTTTAAAACCAATAATCTTTCAGTGCGCCGAAAATCTTAATTTCGCAAAAGGCTCGAAGTACTCGTAGATCGTTCTCGACCAGGAAAAAACTGGGTGATTCGCGATACGTTAATCACTCAAAAAGTAGAAGGTTGTTGTTCGAATACCTTTAGTTTAATCTACTGACCAGTCATGGATATGCCCAGATCAACGCACAAAACATGACAGGTTCTACACTCAATTTGTCACCCACTGCGTACCGTAGAATGCGTAGAAACAATCTTGGCACTTGTTTGCATTTTACGACAACGAAGCTTCTTGCGCTTACATGTTTGGCTTCATGTACAGCGGTACACGAGAAGGTTTTTTACGGATGTTTCTTAACAGCTAGCCTGTTGTTGTCATACAAAAATCTGAGTGGGCAGTGAATAATCAAGGCTTTTACAACATGTTGTCATCCCGCGGGCGTTAGCGACATACAGAATGCATATCTCAAGCATACTTCGGTCAACACTGGTATGACCGCCTACGGAAGAGAAAAGTAAGTCGCACACGCCACCAGCTAATCGCTAAATGGAAATGATTCGTTAATTTAGGCCGATAGATTCTTGTCTGCATTATGATAGTTGTTGCTTGAGCCGATAACCGCACCACATAAACTAATTTAGCATCTCACTGTGATCGACACACCCGGAAGTGCAGCGCCACCTGCGCACATCGAATTAGTGAAACCAACGTATGGGTTCCCCGACAAAAGACCCTACTTTTACGTAATCCCCCCTCTTGCTCTTCTCTTCCCTAGCTTCTTTGATACAACGATTATGCGTCCCGTCATATCACCGGAATTGTGAAGAAACCCAAGGAAGTACCTGACCAAAATTGCACAGTTCCCCATCCGAGTTTCAACAGAGATCGGAACCATCGTCGAATCTTAGCCATTGTCCCATTTCCGCAGGGGGTAATCGGAGTTAAGTCTGGGGTACCTAGTTGAGATTTGTATTTGCGACGAGCTTATTTGGGTCACACCAAACGGGGAGGCAGGTTTCGTTACCCTAGCGAAGAGATTTATCTCATCCGACCAGCCGTTTCTCCAGTTTAGACAACCCACTCGAAGCACTTTACACCGGTACGCCTTGGTAACTTAGCAGGTGTCACAGGTTAGAAAGAGAGCATGGTGCTCAACTTACCCCTCGTCATCGCTCTCGCGAAATACATCCGCGGCAAACATGTCCTCGATGGATGAAACGGGAGAGCTGACCGCCGAGTCGTCTCCGGTGGTGTTTGGGGCCAGATGACGGCAGTGCAGAATCAGCGACATGGCGCTATACTTTCCCGAGACCGGTGGAGAGGACGAAATGGTGATGGATGGGATGGCAAACTTCTTGACGAATTTGCGCCGGCGGCGACGGAAGAGTTGCGAGACCAGACTTCGCACCGCGCGGAGTCGCTTGAAGCTACCTACGAAACATAAATAGACCCTCGAATGTGACTGGGACTTTGATACAAATATTTATGACAAACACTGGTCGGTGTTATCTGTTGGCAGTTACTGTGGCGTGTTTTCTCAGCATCGATCTCGATCTTACCGGTTGAGCGGGGCAGCGATGACATCGTACGTTAGGATGTTATTGTAACTCTGCAAATAACAGACCGGTTGGAATCACGCTATACCCATCAGAGGGTCCAGAAGAACAACTTTCAAACTGTTAGTTTAAGTGTAATGAATTCGTGCGTTCTCGATTAAATCCTCGGAAGGCCATCCAGGCGATGAAATCTTACACGCATACGCCACAGCTTACAAAACCGTTCGGTGAGTATTTCAAATGATACTATGGGCGCGTTAATTTTAAGGAATAACTTTATTTGGAGCTATGATATAAGATCTGGGCCCAATTTGCCTGAAAGACTGCAGCCAAGTTTCATCATCGTCGCGAACTCGGCTTTTCCGCGATCAATGTTTCATTCGATAATTCGATCAACCGTATAACGATAACAGGCCACTTACTGCTATAAGTCCCTTTCCTCTACTCGAGCTGAGGAGGTCTTGTAGCGAGCACCAACGCGGATTGTCTCTGAGGCTCGAGATTAGCTTCAGCGGCTAGTCCAGGATTTTCGAGGTTCGTTGGGCTATTCCGGAGGGTCTTGTCGGAAAACTGAGGGAACTTAACAAGGTACCACCGGCACGTTCATTACCGACACCCCAAATTGGCGAGAAGCTGTCAAGCGGTACATAAACATGCATCCAGATCTGAAACAGACATGAACCAGTACTGAGTCCGCTAACGATCTAGCAAGAGCAGATTTGACTGCGACAGACAAAGTCAGTCCTCAAAGTTAGAGTGCAAGGTTTACCAGCGAACCATACGCGCCAACTTCATTCAAGTGGAGAGGGCGAGTCTTGTCTGTGGTACCCCGACATCTGCAAACTGGAGATCAACTACGTCGACACACAGCTGGCCTTGAATAATACCAGCTCAATTTTCACCGCTCCTGCGAGTGTACCGTGACCAAGAATATCTGATGCGCGAAAAGCACAACAGACACTCCGCGAGAAACCCTCAGCCTCACTGTCTGCAAATGCAAACAACTGCTATAAAATGTAACTGGATGCGGATAAGTCTTGCATGCTAATCAGTACGAGAACCTTTGACAACGAAAATGTTAGCAAGCCAACTTACGCACAACAGATTGATTTACCTTACCTACGCTGTGACTGTGAGAGCAACATACCTTGGCCGATTATGTTCCTTCCGGTTGTCAGTCGATTTCCCACTTTCAAGAGCACGCTCTGTGAAAGAACATCTGTGCAGGGTACCGTATTAGCATCGTCGTTTGCAAAGATACGCAGGCTATCCACAAAATACACATCTAACGTTCAGAATTACATTCAAGGTGGGTCCTTGCAATATTAAATGGTCCGCGTTGCAGAAATGAAAGCATCGATCGTTTCAAGTTTCCACTATCTTGTAAACTCTGGATGGTTTTCTACTTCTGGTAGGATCGGATCGTGATACCGAGTTGTTTTCTCAGAAGAATCAGCAAGGTAAGTTAATTCAGATGAAGGGTAGCGTGCGCAACACTTCAGTCCAGCAGAAAATGGATGGCGGACCGACCCTCATGAAATCTTCCAGTATGCGTAACTTCCTCACTCGTTTCCCGCTATTCGTTGAACGTCGCTTTGACGAGCTAGTTTGACGCTGCTAGTTTCCTCCACTGTGACAGAATGCTCCCACAGGTAGCAGCTCCGTCGCGATGCCGGCTTGCGGATGTGTCGCGGATCGCGGATCTCCTTGTCCGCTCTCTCAGTTCTCACAACAAATGCCTCGAATCACTGAGGATCCCCTTGAGCGGTTATGTTCAGAGTTAAGGGGTAGAACCCTTCCAGAACCGTCCCATATTTCTAGGCCCACACTTAAGGCTGGATGATAGAATCCAACAGACTGTGATCCAGTAGACCGTAATCCAGATTTCAGAAAGCGAGCAGGATGCAGGAAACACTAGTCTTTTCTTCATCATGGCGCATGACGTCATCATGGTTTGTTGCCATTTGGTGCCTCCCTTCAGGTCGTGGCTACCAATTGAAGGCCGCGAAGCGGGTGAATGCAATATCTCATTGGTAGAAAAAAAGGGGCCTCCTACTTGTTGTGGTTTCCCGAGTGATGCACCGTATGAGTCGTCACACGTACAAGTTAACAGGCGGGACAGGCTCGTACAAGTGCGCTTCATGCTTGTCAGTCCCGCCGTATTTGACATCAGCACGATCGTCTGCTTTGGCTTCGCTGGTCAGCCATTACAATTTCTTCTTCTCTTGCTTAAATCGTCCATTCCCGCTTCCTCTCCCAAGAGAAATAGAGATGGACTAGTGTTCGGTGTCGATCGAGGATCATTCTGGACACTTCCAAACGTGGATGCCGGCCAGCCTGCCATTTCTCTACCACGTTCCAGCTAGGCCAAGCACGGATCAAGTCCAGGTGGAATAATGCCCAGCCCTAGTCTCCTCACACCCACGCAGTATCACGGCCTTGACGCCATGGCATCCATGTCCAACGGTAAGTCCAGAGTCTAAACTACCCAGAATACGAAAGAGAACGGAGATTACCGTGAAGGTTGTGGGGGATGTTGCAGAGTACGATCGCGCGTTACAGCTGGCCTTGGAGCTCAGTCGCTTCAACCTTCAGTCCAACAATGACATGACCAACGGAAGTTCCTTGCTGCTTTCTGGATTGCGCTACCCGGGACCGTCTTCACCTACCTCGGCTGCAGCACTGTCCTTGAAACGCTCTCAGAACACAACGGAATGTGTGGTGGTCCCGACATCGGAACACGTAGCGGAAATCGTGGGGAAACAAGGTACGCTTCATTAAAGTTCATTTTGCAAAATGAGCAGATCTTCAACGAGAGATTTTTTTATGGCTTTGGAAAGTGTTATAGTGTAAACAAAAGGCGGGAATGGATAACAGTAGACATAGATAGTACAGAAAGAAGACTGTAATCAGGCCCTAATCAACAACTGATGGCGAACGGATAATGCTGTGACGCCTGTGCGAAATGTCTTTCCAACAGGGACGCCTGAGCTTGATGTCCTCTTTTTTCTCTCGTGACTGGTCTAGAACGATGCTAGATGGAGGAGCTGCAAGTGGGTTAATTTCCGCGACAAACTGTCAGGCAAATTTCAATTGCGCCCATTTCCGTCCAGGCTTCTTCCTCGTCAGACATTTAGAACACCACGTCGATTCTACCCTGCTGACGTAGAACTAAGCCCTTCCATCTTCCCAGACAGGGCATCGTCTCTAAGAATGAACCGGAAAAATTGCAAGGAAACTCCAATGGTTGAATTTAAGGCTGGAGGACTTTACTTTCGAATGTAAAATAATTTTCTATATTATTTTCCAGGCTTTTTAAGAGGGCTATTTTGACTCGCCTTCTTCCTTTGTTCACCTGGCCATGGACGACAAAGCTCGAATCAGAAAGGGCTTGTCCACTTCAGACGAGGCAGCACGGACATTGAGAAAATACTTCCCGAGGCTTTCGCAAAGTTATACAGCGACATTGGCTATGGAGCAGAAGAAGGACAGGGTCATTTGTGTTTGCTTAAGAAAGCTGCTGTGTACAAACAAAGGAAACTACTTTCCCCGCATGTTTGCTTTTGCCTTGATCTTGAAATCGTTCGTGTAGGAAGATCGAGTACGGTACGGTACGGGTGTTTCGAGAAGCTTCAAGACCGGTTTCGCATGCATATAACCCTGTCATCACACAGAACTTGTTTAGATCTACGACGGATGGAAGGAAGAGGAGCGTGTGAGATATTCCACCGTAAATTCAGCCAAGAGTTTGACCATGCAGCTGTAGCCCACTCTGAAGTGCAAATGCAATGTCGTCGCCACTCGATACTGGCACAGCAGTTAGCCATCCGAGCAGAAGTAATATGCATCCCCGGATGACTAGCAAATTCAAGCCAGTTTAATGTCGAAGCGTGTTTTGGTGTCGAGAGGAGAGCTGCTTGTCTCGTGAATGTGGGTCAATCAATAATTTTCGTACCGTGTCGCATCTATACACAGAAATCTCCGTCACGCTACTGGAGCTTCCAGTAGCTTTTCTGTCAAGAATGATGTTTAATCTGGCTTTATAGGATCAGACAAGCAAGGCTCGTCCCATTCCCCGAAGCTCTTGAAAGAAGCTGCGCGAGTGTAGTGGGAACATAAAGGGACGAAGGGAGCAAGTAGCACTCGACATAGTATCAGGTTTTGGGCGGGGAAACCTCCAAAAGGGAACAGTAGTAGGTTAACGGGGAGTAATCCAGGTACAGTCTGACAGTCTGAGGGTCTTTCGTGACTGAGGGCTTGTTTGCCTGGGGAAATCGATCTTCGTCAAAATAGGCCGGTGTTGTGATAGAATACACACCTCGGGATAGGAAATAAGAGTATCTGTATATCTGTGGCCCATCAATATGGAGCAGTTGTCGATGGGAGGGAGGTGATTATCGGGTGCACGTTGCTCGTTTGTTAATTCAAGTGCGACCTCGCTCTGTATATTTTCCAGTCAATGCCGGGCCGGTATATACCGACGATAACAACACCGCGATATCTAGCATTCGCCTCTCGGTGATCAAGCGGTACAAAAAGCAAGGCAAAGTTGCTCTTGCCCGACTTACCAGTTTGTAGGCTCTTTGTCTTCCACTAAAGCATAATATTGGAAGGACCTCACAACTGACGAGCAAAGCTTATACATAACCTTGGTAGGGAAGCGTAATTAAGCTACGGTAGCATCCTTGTAATGAGAGAGCCTCGACGTCGACTTACACACATTAAAAAGTGGTTTGCCCAACACCTCAGCTGGCAACTCTTCCGTATCGATTGTTGACAAACGTCAAACTGCTCTGACCTTAAGACACTCTCCGCTAGCTCTTGTTCATATATACGCCTCGATGGATTTACGATGCTTTGTCTCTTTTATGACCTGCTAGCATCATAAATAATCGGGATTCAGGGCGCTTGCTGAAGGACCTTGGAGGGGAAAGAGGAGACGAGAGACCGGGAAGCACACCGTAAAGAGTTTTAATTTGTCCTGCTAGAGAAGCTTGGTCGATAATTATTCACGCATGAGAAGAGATATGGAGCAGAAAAATAAAGAAGGCCGCGGCTTCCATGCTGAAGGGCTTCGTGACCGATTTTATGGCGTAGACTGTATAATGCATTGGGAAAACGATGTGTTGTTAGTTTGCATGTATGGGATGTGTACTCATCCTAAAAGCTGCTAAAAGTGTATCCAAATATTGACTCTATACCGCAGTGCAGTTATATGCCGGACATGATGGGTCAACTTGACCGTCAGGCCTTCCAAGTTCTAACGCGATATGAAAGTAGCTTTCGAGAAAATACGATCGATCACCAAATATCCAAATTAGTATTATACTAACAGAAATTCCACAGAATTTTTTAGAAATTCATTGTAGTTGTTTTACATGTAACGACAAACTCTAAGTACGGTATAAGATGCCACGCCCAAAGTTGGCGTAGAATATTTGGAGAGAAAAGGGTTATACAATTCTTGCTGAGTTCCATGTGGAACCCTTGTCTTGATTATTCCATCTCTTCCCAGGTTGCAAGATAAAGGCGTTACGGACAAAGACAAATACCTACGTGAAGACACCCGTGAGAGGGGAAGAGCCCGTCTTTGTCATCACGGGACGGAGTGAAGATGTGGAAATTGCCAAGGCTGAGATCATGCAAGCTGCGGAGCATTTCACACAGATTCGAGCCCAAAGAAGACTGCAGCCGCCACCTCATGTCCCCGGACAGGTGGGTCATCTGTAATTATGTATTTGCATGCCATAACGCCAAATCTGTCTTCCTTCAGCCAAATGGTAGGTTGACTCAATAGGGCCCAAGATTTGTCTAACCTCTCGTCGGTGTTGGTCAAGCGAAGAGCGTTGTTAGATATTGACTTGTGAGCATGTAATGAGAGCTACCCTCCATAAAAGTACGGCTCATTCATGGTCTTACCGCGTTCATTAACAATTTGGAGACGGAATAGGTTTGTGTTAGAACAAGAGCTGCTGCACCTGTTCATCTTTCCCAGCGCAGCAGGGCTAAGACTTTCCTTTGTTCGTGAAGGAATGTGCAGTGTCTTTGTGGACACCGAAGGCCATATTTAAGTGATCTAGGACATGTTCAAGTGAGCTAGCTGACAGAATAATCTGATATTGTTCTGTCTCCTTCGGCTGGATGCCATGTCCAAGACTAGCCTGCCGTGGTGGGCGAACAAAGACTTATCTGAAAACCGCATTTGACCAGCGGTCAAGTGAGTTTCCTGTACCGCCCATCCTTGAGACATTTTTACTCTGAAATACAGGAAATGAAGCGAAGCATTCAATTTCACTTCATACCTTTTGCAAATTCGTACAAAATTGTTGATACTAGCAAAAACGTATGATGTTACTCCCGAAAAAAAGAAAAGAAGGACTCTTGTAAGGTTTCTTTGTTAGGGAGAACTCACCCCAAACAGCGGGGTTCCAGCTTGGCAAGAGACGCGACGCAAAGAGAAGCTTCTTTGTTCCAAACCAATGTTTTCTATATTTTTACTCATCGGGGCTTTAGTGGTGGGAACACATTGAAAGAAGACCTCGTTCTAATTGGATTCTGTTCTGTGATCTTCTATCTGACTGTAATCAATTGTCATTTACAGATTACCATTCAGCTTCCAGTGCCATTGCGTCTGGTGGGATTGATTGTTGGACCAAAAGGCCAGACCATCAAGAAGGTGCAACAAGACACCGGCACCTACATCATTACACCAGGGCGCGATAAGGATCCCATCTTTGAGATCACTGGCTGTCAAGAAGGTACGTCCATCAGCACTACCTCAAAGTGGCACTTGCACTGACGTGAAAGGGGAGTCCGGAAGGTCACTAAGATGTCTGTACTGTAGGCGTTGAGCGGGCTCGGGAGCTGATCGAGGACCATGTGCTGGCTCGCACAGGAAGCACGGTGGAGGAGCTCATCAGCCAGCAAAACGATCCGAATAGACAACGGTCGTCATCGCTGGACGATGGAATCCGTGGTATGGATATCTGGCGCGACTCGGAACGATCTTCCGGAAGTAGCATGGAAGACTTCGGCGGCGGCTTTGGCAAAGCTGACAGTACGTTCATGATCGACATCAAAAATCGTAAATACTAGTAATTTAGAATTCAATGTTTGGTCATAAAAAATGGTCGTTGGTCTCTTTGGTGTATGAAGCCCAAACTTTAACAATTGAATATTTTGCAGTGGCCAACTTTGACATTGGATGCTGGAACGTGACACGGGAATCACCCACACCGGACAGTCAAAGCAGCAATGGCGGCGGAAGTCAGTTTTTCTCGCAGCCGAAGGTGCAACGAAGCTTTAGCCTGATGAACTCCAGTGGGGCCAGTGAGATATCGGTCTACATGGACAATCGACGAGCCCAGCGCCTGAACAGCGACCCGATGCCTGTCTTCGGTTCTTCGATTTGGAACATGGGTGGAGCGTTCGACAACGAGCCCGGAAACAATTCTTCCTTTGGCGGCAGCTACTTCGCGTCGAACTTCACCAACAGTTTCGCTGATATCTTCGGCAAATCGATCAATTCTACTGGTACGTAATCTCTTACATTTCTTCCTTGCCAAGTATCGGTGCCTGAGTTTACTTTCTTTCTAGGTGATTCTGTCGGTTCCAGTTCGCCAGCCGAATCTGTTGTTAGCCAGAAAGCTAAGCGAGACTGTGCAGTGTGTCAGGAACAGGAAGTGGTGGCGGCACTGGTCCCGTGTGGCCACAATCACTTCTGCATGCCATGTGCTCGAACCCAGCAAGCGTGCCCAGTTTGCGGCGAGCCCGTGCAGACTGCCATTAGAATCCAGATGGATTGAGTAGTGGCCGAAGTTTTGTGGTGTCTCTCAGGAATGGTCGACCCGTTTGTTTCCCGTACATCATTAGAATACCCGTATACTATCTAGTTGGAGATGGTTTTCAGTTGAAGATCTGAGAATGTTGAGTTATTTCAAAACTTGTTTACAAGAGGAGTATCGTCGTTCGGAGGACCCTGAAACTACTCGAAAGACTTAACTGCGCACCTGAGCAATATCCATTGGCACCGAAAGACATTGCTCATTGCTGTATTGTTACGGAGTGATCATTGATACTTATCAACAGTTTTATAATTTGATTTTAATTTATCTCGTCCAGATTTCTGTAGTTTCGAGAGATATCAGTGATTCTTGCTGGTTGTTTCTTCACAGTTTACAAGATTTTGGATACCTGGGTGCACATTCTCCTTCGTTTATTTCCTTGTCTTTTATGATAGGCGTGATACTTCCTGCGAACCAAATATTTGGAAAAACGGATCTAATTGAGATGGACTACTGAAGTGAAGATTACTGGATGTTCGTTGGTATTTGGATGACTATTTCCTGTTTTTACCATAGTATTTTATAACCTCTGAACACATTTTTATTGGATAGCTTTTCTCGGATATTTGTATCTCGACTCAATAAAACTTCTTGCTGTACACGTAAGGGGTAGCTGCTTGCTCTCTCCTTGCTCTCTGTGTAATTTAAATTTTCAGCTTTAGGGACACGCTTCTGGAATACTGTAGATTTTGTGAAATCAAAATCGAGTATGACTGCTGAATATAGACACTGTTCGTCCGTCCTTCCTGCTTCTGCGGCGTTCTGCCAGACGCAGTGACGTCTTTAGTAATGGCAGACCGCGTGGTTCTTGATGAAACATCTGGGGCAAGTTGGGGCAACGGTGGCTTCTGACCGGCTCTTCGCTTGAAGTCCCCTTCACGACGACCGGCGGTAACCACTTGAGCCCCCGGGGTTGATCCTTCCAAGCGTGAATTGCAGCGTTTGTAAGCAAGCGCCGGCGGGTGTTTGATCTCGTTATAGGCCTTTTCCTTTATTTGCAGATTTCCATCGTCGCGGAAGTCAACTAGGTTGGAGTGATCCTCTTCATCCCATCTACGTCCCTTAGAGTGAAAGAAGCCAGAAGCCAGATTTGGCAAAGCTGCAGAAGAACGTAGGATCATGGTTACTCAAGATGAGGGGCCTGCTCCGAAGCGAGCTCGTCCCAGCTTGGATGCCGTTCCAAATCCCACCGATCGAGCGTCATCTTCAAAGCCCGAGTTCGACCAAGAAATCGACTCCTTCATGGAACCTCTGGCAAAGATTCTGGAGAAGCACTCCAGACTGGGAGGTGAGCATGTGAACTCGCTTGAAAGTTGGAAATTATGAATATCTGGCTCTAGACGAGTAGTACGTCGACAAAATGCAGCTGTATATATTCGGTGTTTTGCAGACCGTCTGTTCTTCTTGTCCGACGACTTCATGACTGGATTGGGAGGTGATGCTGTGCTTTCCCTGCCAGCTAGTAGCCACCGCATCCAGGGAATCGGCACATTGATGGGAGAGTAAGAATTCTTCGAGCGGTAGAATAATTTGTCATGTGTCAATTTATCTACAGGTACATGTCCTTGCAGGTACATCTTCCCGCTGTCTCCTCCTCAGAAGTTCCTCATCAACATAGCGCCCACAGGACAGCCCGCAAAGTGGAAGCTGGCTAGTTTACAAGAGACTGCTCGTACAGATAAGGAGATTCTTTATGTCAAACGGTCGCTGAAGAATCGAGTTTTGGTTAGTATTTCCAATAGTGACTTTCAAGTTGGGAGTAACTTTGTTACCAACATCGACAATGCTCACTCTTCTCTGTCTCTTTCAGGCTCTACTGAAATACCAGAGTTCGTTCCTCTGTCAGGTCTCCGATGATCAGGTGATGGGAATTGCTGGTCAACTGGAGGCAGCAGCGGGCGAGACGCGCGCGGTTGACGCTGCTCGTCCCGTCTACGCTGGAAACTCAAAAATAGCTTCCACGTCTTCCATGGTAGCGCAGTCGGTTCCCGAACCAGAAGCGCAAGAAAACCGTCCTCCGGCTCCTTCCAGTCCTGTTGCTTCTCGACCTGAGGTGGCGAATCGAGCGGAGAACATTCCTCGCGCGGAGGTGGCTGCACTCCCAAGGATGGAAGTCAAGGACAACAAAAGTAGGCAAATACTGCGAAGCTAAACTATAAAAGGCAAAGAACGTAAAGTAACAATAAGCTGTCTTTGCTAGGTGCTGTGTTCCAGCTGGTGGCCCCTAACACACCTCCGACACGCCAGACTCCTGTGGCTCCCGTGGCTACTGTGGCTACTGTGGCACGTAAGAACTACCATAGTGGCAAAGCTGATCGGAGTACGCCAGTGCTGTATATAAGTTTCAGTCCTAGACTGGTGAAATATCAGTTTTTAAAACAGATTCAGTTTTAGTCTCGGGACTAGACTGAATCAACAGTCCAGTCCCTCGGAGTGAGACTGAAACACAGACTGATTCGCCCAGGCAGAGACTCAAAGTAGAGCGAGAATGGACTGAAACTCCTATGTGGAGACTAAAACTGATTCGCGAAGGATATCAGTCGCAGTCTGGAAGACTCAAACTGAAATGTACGGGATATCAGTTTCAGTCTCTGGGACTAAAACTGATATCTCTGAAAGATTCGATTTTATCAGTCTAACTTTGACTCGTTTAGAAAGAGGCCTTAATTCAGTCCAGTCGGACTGAACTGATATACTTCGGGGCTGAACTTTTAGCAGTCCGACGAGACTTGGGACTAAATGTGGGACTGAAACTGAGTATAGCATTGGATCAAGCATATGACTTTGAAGATGCTTTCTCTTTTAGCACAACTGGTTCGTCTGGCTATGTTCCCGTGCGAAGAAAGTGGCCCGGGAAAGGTTAAGCTGGCCGGAAAGTATAACGTATGGATTGACCAAGCGAAGCTGGAGCAAATTGAGTCGACGAATCATAGCGGAAAAGTCACCGTTAGAGGTTAGTAGATTTCCAGTAGGTACTGGAGGATTCAGTTCGGAAAACGTATCAGTGCAATTCCCTGGCGACGTGTTTGAACCTTCTGAATTTGTAGCTTTGCTGAAGGAGCTACTGGCTCTTGAAACTGATGGTAGCACCGCGCTGTTGAGGAAAAGAAGCGCGAATGGAGGCGGTATTACCAATCTTGTGTCCACTGGGTTCAACAACGCCATGAAAGGTGAGTAACTTCGGTGGATGGCATTGTGGTACTGTGGACGGTCTGTAATACTTTGGTTCTTTCTGTCTCTGGCAGAGTACGTCAACGCCCACAAGTCGCAGCCCAGGTTCGCGGACCTCCGCACGGAGAATCTGGCAAAGTTCATGGGTAGCGTTGTAAATGGCTTCGCTTGATGGCTGAAGAAGGGCGAATAAGACCAACACAGGACGAAGAAGGATGTAGGTGTACTTTTATCTGGTTCGAGTTTACAGGATGTTCATGTAAGGCCTGAAACTACTAACTGGACTTTTGATTTGGCTGTTTTTGCCTTTTGAAACTTTACCATGTGTCCATTCTTACGATCTTATGTACTACTGAAATCAGAACTTCTTTTGTTGGTTATAGATAGTGATACTTTTCCCTGTTGATTTATCCAGCGGTAGCTGTAGTTTCGGCGATCTTTGTAGGGATCTTTCCTGGTAGTCTTCCTTAGTTTTCTGGGCAAATTACCGGCACTATAAGTTGCGTGTACAAGGTTTGAGGTCAGGCATCACGGTGTAGATCGTGTAGTCTCGTGTAGATGCTGTAACCGATAGCACAAAGTCACTGTGGTCGGTTAGTCGGCCGTCAAATTTTTCGTTATCACCCGAGTCTGCTCACTTCGGGCAGAGTCCATATATTCTGCTTCGGGCACTTTCTCGCCTGCCAGTAATATGACTGCCTCTTTCTTACCAGTCTGATCGATCATAATTCTCGTTCGGCCTCGCCTAACACTATCTCTGACACTACTCAGGCAAGTTCTCAAAGTAAGTTTCTTTGCCGATATTTTCGAAGCTGGAGGTGGTTCTGCCAGTGCTTTGTCAAGCGCTCCAAGGTACAAGTGGTCTTAGCTTTCATACATGACGTAACCTGTTTACTGGCTCTGTACTCTGTTCCACTACAGCAATCCAATTTCCTGTTCGATATTCCGACTTCTTCGCTGGATTTTTCGAGATCCAAGTTCTCCGGGGTAACCTTCATCCACCTAACACCTCCCGCGAACCAGGAAGACCTTCGAAATAACTCCCGCAGGCAAACTAAACAGTTTGCCGTAGGCATGGTATGTCGAAGCAGGATATTGTTCATGACAAGTCGACCAGCTGTTTATGCATGTTCAATCGCTACCAGAATGAACGATACTTTCCACAGGCTTCGAACTATTCCATTGGAAAGGTACTTCACTACGCCATCCAGGCTGCTGAGTACGGAGGACGACAGGTCAAGCATGTCGTGGACTCTGGCTCGCTGGAAACCACCTTCAAAGAAAGGCAAGTCGATCCTGTCACCGTGGGGGATATGCGTGCACATCAAGTCATGACAGGTATCTTGAAGCAAGCCCTACCTGACGTTACGGTGATATCCGAGGAAGACGATACGGAGAAATTAGTCGAGATCGTCGACCCATCGGAATACCAGAATGTGCCACCTCCGGCGGAACAGTTCCTGAAGATGAGCGGTCAAGGAGAGCTTGACCCGAAGAGCATCACCATTTGGATTGATCCTCTGGACGCCACGCAGGAATACACCCAGAAGCTTTACGAGTTCGTTCAGGTGCGTTCATCCCGGTCCACGTTGTCATTCAAAAGACTATTTGGTTTTCGGATCTGTTTCAAAGAGGAAAGTTATATTTTCTTCGAGTTTTTATGACTGTCTCAGCTTTCATATTTCAGTGTTCCCGGTTTAAGCGCCATTAAAATCATCCGTGCCTGCAGCTCCGGTGTCTTCTTCCAGGTTATGGTTGGGATCGCCGTCAACGGACGTCCAGTAGGCGGCGTTTTGCATCGTCCACTGCTGGATACGCCCGTCACGTACTGGGCGTGGAAAGGTGTGGCGCTTTCTCCGGAACTCAGAGATCTTCCACGTAAAAAGAACGATGTTCTGAAAATTGTGATGTCGAGGACTGCATCTCACGCGGGAGATGTCAAAGGCTTTTCAGAGACGGCGTTCGGAAGCAAGAAATTCGAGCTAGTACCCGCTGGTGGAGCTGGATATAAACTGCTCCAAGTGATTTTGGGCAAAGCCGATGCTTACCTGCACATCACCAAGATCAAGAAGTGGGACCTGTGTGCTGGTCATGGAGTCCTTAACGCTCTTGGTGGTAACCTCACGAGTCTGACCGGGGAAGAAATGGACTACAGACCACCCGCTGATACGAAGCAGGACGTCCTCGTGCATGACGGGTTCGTGGCGGCAGTCAACGATTTTGACTGGTTTTTGAAAGGTTGTCAGAAAGCTCACAGTGCACAAAAAAACCAAGTGAATCAACGTTCTGTACTTTCATTTTCTTGACTGCTGACTCTGCCTATTCGGCGAGCTTTCTCTTGAAACGTCCTCTCGTTCACAGTACGAATTAAAGCAGAATCAGAGAGTAGAATGTTCAGGTTTTTCTAACTGAAAGATGAGAGTACCTCTTCGAACTATCCTTTTACCTGGTGGTGACTAAATTTGACTGTCACCTAGTTTGCATATCTTTTATCACCTTTGCAACAGTCCGCAGATGTTGCCGGAAATACAGGAAGATGCGGCGGTACATACCTATTTTTCCGTACAGCTACGAGTAGGGATATTACAGTTTATTATTACTGTACTGGTGAGTTGGTTCAGGACTTCAAGTTAAGGTTTAAGGCTTTAAGCCCGCTTACACTACATGACATCATGACCAATCAAGACATTACATATTTATGTCATATAATGTCATACTGTAAGCTTTCTCAAGCACTCTCAAACCCAGACTTTCCGAAATCTAGAGTCTAAGATCGCCGTCGGCATCTTCTCTTTCGTCCAGCTTCTTCTGAATCTCCCCCCTATTGCAACTAGGGATTTCGTATCGGGATGTTGGTTCGGGACAAAACAAGCTCTGCACAAAGAAAGCGTTAACGGTAAGCGGTCTCTGTTGGTTTCGGCCAGTCACATTTCACTTGGATTTCATGTCTGAAAGACTGTTCTTCTTCAGGAAGATAGTCACCGCAATGGCTTTCCGGCCTGTCTCTTCCGGTTCGCAGAAGATCATCATCGACGATAAATTCTACGTTCGGACAGTAAGTCCTTCGCAGTCCAGGAACACCGAGATGGTAACGGAACGTCACGTCAACGAGGAGAAGAGGCGGAAAGAAGGCAGCCAAACCCAAGCAGCCGGTCAACTGTCTGGTTCTGGATCCAAGTCAACAAACTCTCCTCCGGAAAAGCCAAGTCGCGCAGAACGCTTTTCCCGTTTACATGTATGTCTGCTACTTGCGTGACTTTGCGTATTGTTGGGCCAAAGTTTATAATAACCTCTGTGGACCAAATGTAGCTTACAGAGTCTTCAGACGCCCGAACGTTACCTGCGCTTGCGGAGCATCTCGAGGAGGAAATTTACCGTCACAAGAAAACTCATACGTTCTTACAGGAGAAAGGTACAGCTTGCTGTCTTTAATTTGCTGAGTTTTGTGGGGGGAGACTTTTATTTTTTGCAGAACGAAATTTTGCTGAAAGGCTGAACCGACTGATCTTGCAAAACACTGAGCTTAGAAACGTAAGGTCTCTTTCTCGCTTTCTAATTCTCACATCTGTGGAATGGTTATGCCTGCAGGAAAACAGCTTGTTGCGAGTGCACCTCCACGAGGAATCTCAGAGATTCCTGGAACTCGAAGAGCGTTTGCGGGCTCAGAAGAAAGAACTTCACCAACAGCGCAAAGCCATGGAAAAGAAAGTCTCTCAAGACAGAGTTTCGCCAGCGAGCGTCGACGAATACGTGGAACTGGGCCGCCGAATGCGTCATGGGGAAAGAGATGTGTGCGTCGAGAAGAAGCGAAGTCGTACGGATCAAACAGATGGGAATGCCAGAAGTCACGACGACAGGAAATCCAGGAAACTTCGCGACGAGACTCTAGACTACGTGAACGGACATCGCAGAGATATCGAAAACCAGCAGATGAAGAGCAGAAATTGTCCTGACATGGTAAACTTTGATATTCTGGAAAGAAGACACGAAATGCGTGATGCTAGTGTGACTAGAGTCGTTTAAGAAATTTACTTGATTTTTTTGATCCATTTTGAATTTTGGCTTACTCGATAAGATTGTTGTTTCACGTGGCGCACGGTGTCAGCCAATAACACCGACAAAGTGCGCCACTTGGGACAACAGCTTGCCGGGGTTACTTGCCGGACTTCCATTTGTCCAAAACATTTTTAATTCAAAAATCTGAGCTGAGGCTTATTCCAGGATTACCACGTGAAGAAGCTTGCGCAAGACCTCGATCGTAAAACTTCAACGATCAATCGCCTTAGAGCTGTACTGGGCGAGATGGACGATTCTTCGCTCAGCACGGTAACGCCTTCAGCACCGGCTCGCAGTAGTGAGTCCGTTCCTGAATCTTCACCCCGACAACGCCAGTTACAGCAGCGGTTGTCGGAACGTGAGGACCAAGAAGAAAGGATTCAACAAGAAGCTCAGCAGGCAAGAAGAACAGAACGCCGAACTCGAGAACGATCAGAAGCAGGCCGAAGCCGCGATGAAGTGGCGCGCAGTGAGAGACTTGCCGCTAAATTCACAAACACCCAAGGAAATCGCCCGGTACGTTCATCTTGTCCTCACTGTCCCAATGAAACTCCCAGTTTCAAAAAAAAATACCGTTTGAAAGATTTTCGGCCTTTTGTGTACTGTAAAATGGATGAGCGAAAACCAACGGTGTTCCTTTTTCGCTCACCTGCATACATCCAGGCTCACATGCACCCCTGTTTTGACTGTATGCAGGTGCGTGAAAGATGGCAGTCATCTTGCAAATTATTTTTTAGCACTTAAAGTCTTTTCCATTGTTTTCGTTTGATGTGTGGTCTGTGCTTTTAGACGGGTATGTGACGGATTGTTTTCGCAGAGTTCTCCATGTAAGCCATTCCACAATCCCCGCTACGGCTCCGTAATTGTCGCTCGTCGTTCTTCCCGAGAACGTTCGCTGGACCGCGTTCTCGAACACCGCTCCAAGTACCGTGTTCCAATGGGGACTATCTTCCGGCCTCGTCGTTCCGTTCTCCGGACCGTATCTACCAAGAAGCTCAATCTGGAAGAGACCATGAAGGCTGACAAGTACGTCCTGGAACATCAGGACGCTGACGATGTCGGCAATGTCCAGACACATCTCTTCAAAGGCGACATCATCCCGACGTCAGGTGGCGGACGAGCTGTCATATTCAAAGACGTCGAGACCTTGGCCCACAAAAACCCACTCGGTGCTACTACTTCGCGCAGTAAGCTGGTCGAGATGCAGTCGTCGCCGTCCGGTAAAACGTCCCGATTTTGCTGCGATTAAGCGTCTCGGACTTACTACGTACTCTTTCCTTGATCTTACCTGTTAATGCCTGTGTTCTCTTTTTATTTCGTTCGTTCGCTCGTGGATGGAAACCTGGTACTTGACTTATTTACTATCACTGTCTGACTTCTCGGGTAGTTAAAGTTACCGTCGTTTTCTTGTTGCAGTAGACTGTAGAGTTCCAGTTGGTCCACCATGGATTTCGTGCAAGGTCTTCGCACCTTTTCGTTTATGATGATAATCTGCTTCATTATGAAGAAAGATAATTGTGACATTCGTCAGCTGTAATAACATGACGGCTACTTCGGTTAAGTGGGGTAATCCATTCGTCGGTCTGAATTTTTCAGTTTCGAAAATATGTTTTGGAAGGACAGGTGCGATGCTGTTTTGATTGGGGCTTTTGTCGATGTGAATTCGACAAACTGACCTGAGCTTAAATCTTTGCAGGTGTTTAGTCGGAGGAATGGTCGTTCGCTGAATAACGGGCTGGACGGAATAAGCGACGCCCGCTGTGAGTGGATACGTTCACTCCAAGCTCGTGCGGAGGTTACAAGGTTTGGACGAGCCCCGACGAGGGTCATCCTTCCGCATTGACTGCTCAAAGATGTCTACCGCATTGTATAATCATGAACATGTGCACGTGCCGTCTGGCCGTAAGCCCTTTCTCGACATAATTGGCGGCACGCGCCACCCAGAGTATTCATTACCGATGTGAAACAGTCTGCAAACACGGAAGTTCAACTTGATCTACAGAACGGCTGAACTACCATATACCTAAGATAATTTACACTGCCAGTTTCAGGTGCGAACCTTTTCGGAGAACCGGCAGAAACGTCTGAAAAACGTCTGTAGTGCCGCTCTTAAAAGCTTCTATGGTTCGGGCTAGCTTAACTTTTGGGACGGATGGGAATATTTGGGCCAAGCGACAGCTGATTGTTATCGAGTGGCCCCGACAACTTCATGGGGAGTAACAAAGTGTGTTGCATTCCAACTGGCACCTCATAACAAGCAAATGTATCCTCTAATGTGTGTAGTATGGACTTCCAGGGACGGGATGGATGGACGCTGCTGTTACGTCAGCGCGGCTGCTCATCGATTTATCCACTTTCCCTGATCCCGTTACCGTAGGACACTACAGGGAAAAGGGATAGACATCCACGCTGACTTGGCCGGAAGGGCATCATATTGCTTAATTCCGGCTGTTTGAATAGGCAGGAAAAGCTCAAACAGGCAATGGACAAATGCATTCAACGTTAGTTAGCTGGCGAGCCGGTAGCCATCATTTGAAGTGTTGATCAACTGGCCAATCGAGGGACAATACAAAGATTCACTTCGATAAGCGTCAGCTTCCGCACAGATTATGTGCTCGTCCATTAAACTTTTACAAAAGCCACAAATTGCGCTCAATTGGACAGCCGAGATTATCCCCCGTGCACCATAGTATGCATCGACTTTGGCCCAGAAACCAGGTTCGGACATCCGACCAATTAACCAAATCAACCGCCCCTTTCATCGAGCTTGCACAACTGTTTTCCAGGCGATCCAATCATTCGCTTATAGTCTGAGATTTTTTTTCGGGCTATCACTGGTGTTATTTTAACGTTGGTGGTTCAGTGTTTCTCTGGGCGCGATCAATGTTATCGCATGTTCAGTTAGAAGTGAGAAGTAGCAGGTTTTCGGACGAGGAAGTGAGCAGTATAGATCGAAGCTTCCTGTGGTGAGGTTGTGATCTGCAATTGCATCCCTCTGTGCCAACCGACATCGATACGCAAATGGTACAGTATGGCAAGCTATAATTAACATGATGTTGATCGAATAATTTGACTTGACGGAAGACGAAATAGAACGGAAGAAGCAGGAGACCTTGTCCAGTGGTTAGCATTTTCGGAAGTTGGACTGGACGGTCCCTTTCCCCCATGGAGGCATTACTGCCCCTGGAGTCCTTGGGTGCTCATTGTTATCCGTCAAGTGCGGTAACGTGCCATCGTCTTCACAGCTTGCAATCGGACAAACTAGAAAATGATGTCCTTTGGGAAGACGCCTGATGGGCAACAGAGATGGAAATGACTACCGCCACCCTTGTCACCCATGATCCGGTAAAGGCCTCCTTTCAGCGTATTGATAGTCACTTGCTGTGCCGGAATGACTTTTCATATGCTTTTTGTGAGATGTGTCTAACTGAAAAGTGTCTATTGAAACCCTGCCCCGTTTCTCTTTCATTCCTTATCAAGTTAAAGTCATTAACTTTCTACCTAAGAGGCCAAGACATCGACTGCATATAAAATGGGCGAGCCAAATCGTGGGATCAAGTCTTTAGCTCTGGAAATTTTGCTTTTGGAGAAAAAATGATAACCAGACCTTTTAAGATCCAGAGAAAGCTTTATGACCTTTACTAGCTTATATATGTGTAAGATGAAAGCGAAATTTGCTTTTGTTCGAATTAAAGTTCTGACTGACATAAGCTTTGCCGGTGCAAGTATGCAAGAACGGAGTATCGCACATAATAATTCCAACTGATTTATGCGCTACGTTAAATTTCTCATGTGCGATTTCCTCGGTGCTGTGAGAAGGAAACGACCGGTATTCGTTTTGTAATCAAGACTAATGCAGCGCTAATGCGTTTACCGAAGCAGAATGTCGCGCAAAGTCACGCAATGCGCTCGTTTGCCCACGCCGGCATCCCGCTGATGTAAAAACAAGGCTACGGCCGGTTCTTCCTTTCTCCTATGCCCTTTCTACCGTTAATCTCTCCAAAAGTGGTCGACATTATCGTTAATGGAATACAGCGTTGACTTATGGAATTTATGAAAATTCCTGTCTTGGTATAAATTTCTGATGCTGAAGGATTTAAAAAGTCAAGATGTTGATATGAATTTCTTATGAATTTTTCACACTGCTGTCATTTCTTCCCAATCCGATTAACGCCTCAAGATATTTATTATGGAGGAAGTCTTCTATAATAAACGGCCAATATGACGGCCGGTTGTCTTCCCTTCTTCCTCGTCCTTCGATCGATGTTATTTTGCCGTTGGATACTCATGCATTGACAGTGTGTAATCAGATCCCGTTACTGCGTCTATTTGCGCAGGTATGCCTATTTGCATTTCAGCTATTAAGTACAGAAATTGACAACGTTTGCATATTCTTAGTTTACATTCGTGCCGTACAGCTGTCATGACTATGATTACTCCATGAAGCTACTGACAGCCGTCCAATGTAAACCACAGGGTTGTACAAAATAATTGTCGGTTACAAACAAGATAGACGAGCTCAAAAATTAGGAATTACTCTTGTGTAGTTCAAAGACCGAAACTTCCAGTAATCAAAATGGAACTCCATTCTCGGAGGACCGAAAGTGTAACAAGACATTCAACAACCGAAACTTTAACATATCAATGTAAAGACCGGAAAACGATTTACGTTTATTTTGTCAAGCGTTAACTACTGACCTTTCGTACGTCTCCGATCAAATGTACTACAAATGAGATCAAAAGAACGTATTCGGACTTACAAAGTCCCCAGCGCCATCATTCGTCCACCACAGGGATACTCACCGGTGCTGAACAGCCGCAAACTTCATTCTTTTTTGCTTCTGTAGAATACAAAAATAATGAACAGGATATTCCTGATTGGAAAACACTCCGGGGAAGCCTTTCAGCCTACCTGGCGCTGGTTACAAAACCAAACCCGCACGACATTCTTCTTCAGGTCGAGTTGATCGGCTATCGAGGCGATCTTCTCGCCCGAAGGGCGTGGCTGTGCGTTAAAGCATCGTTCCAACGCGCGTTTCTCGGGAGCTGCAATGGAGGTCCGCTTACGCTTCTTGTCGCTGCTGAGAGCCGAGCATTCGGAGCCCGGCGATCCTTCCTTGGCTCTAATTTTGGCTTCCTTTTCTGCTTGTTCCAACCAAGCGTGCAAGATGGGCTTGAGGGCAATCATATTGTTATGACTGAGGGTCAGGGACTCGAATCGGCAAATGGTACTTTGACTGAGCGATCCCACACCGGCAATCTTCAGACTGGCAAGAGCCTTACCCACATCGGCTTGAGTCACACCCAGTTTGACTCGTCGCTGCTTGAAGGTCTCAGCAAAGCGCTCAAGCTCTCCCGGATCCATATCGTTCTCGTTATGTTGATTGACTACCGTGGCGCTGATGTGACCGAGGTTGTGAGCAGATAATGTAGAGTGCCCCATAGTGGCAAAGGATGTGTGTGGGTAAAGAGATGGATGCAGAGTGTGGACTGTGTGAGTCTAGAAAACGAACCATACGAAAATCGTAGAAAACTGCTAGAGTGTTAGCGACGTGCTTCTGGAGAAAGGGCTTGACATAACTGCGGAAGGTTTTCGTCTAGGAGATTTATCAAACGCAGGAAAACTTGGAGTAAAGATTCCAAAATTTTTTTCGCACTTGAACAAACTATACTTCATTCAGTCCGCCTCTTTCACTTCGTTAGTTTTATGGAACTCATTTCTTCGACGATTATGTGCTACTTGATTTTTGCTAGAAACGAGGCGAAACATACGGTGTATTCCGGAGTAATTATAGCTCTGGGTTTAGACTCCAAATTGCTTACGCCTGTGTGGTCTGTGGAGAACCCGGACAAGGACTGTGTGGCAAAGGCTGTAAGGCCGTCATGGTAAAAGTCCATACTCGGATGACCACCACCGTCCATCGAATGATGTCCAGTGGACTGGAGTCTCCCACCACCGCACGGATGGCTGACCGCATACATGGGATGAGGATCCATCTTGATGGTGGCTTGGGTGACATGATGTTCATTAGAGTTGATACTGGGCTTCATCTCGGCGAACCCGAGCGTATCGGCCGACCCCAAGAATCGTGCCGAGTCATCGAACCCGAAGAACCCACCCTACAAATAATCGTTACACATGAAGTTTAAAGACCATGTAAGGATTTGGTTTCACCGCCAGCTTATGAATTTCTTAACAGTATGGACAAGTTAAATCGGCAAATAGTTGTTCCTTCCATAATTAATCGCTACCGGCCTTGTCGAAACTTTGGCGCTGTGTCCATAGGTATTACACCGAAGTACCGAGAGCCAGCAAACTGATCCGCAAACAGTCTCATAAAATATGAAAGCGATTAACGGAAGTCGAACAAAGTAAATTTCCACACACGATCCACACGGTACATAAGCGCCTATCGTGCGCCGACATAAGCCGTAAGCGTAAACTCAAGTGTCGAAACCTCCCCAACATTTCCGTTATTTATTCAACCGTCAATTTCCAACAAGCGTCACTCGCTTTCGATACCCAACTTATCCCTCTTCGGCGTTACATTTCCATGGTTTGGAATTATGCAAGAATATTCACCATCATTTGGTATATAAATCATTCCCCTGTGAGGAATCTATTACCTCTCTTCGAGCGTTTTCTGAAGCTTCTTCGAGACGCCGGAAATGATTGAACATGATCGTTATCTCAATTGACTAACGTTTTCATTGTTGTTGGCTCAAAAAGTGCGTCAGCCGGAAAAATCATGAAGTTCAAGTCATCCGTCGACGTGACGATGTCCCATTTGAGCTTTCTCGTAGAAAACTTGTTCAAGATTCGGCCGAGGAACTTACCGTCGACATTTGGCGGCGAAGAGGGTCCGCATTATTCCGGTACGATGCGGGAACTTGCGAATACGCGCGGCTGTTACCAGCAAAGGACGGATGCATCCCGAAAGTCACCGCTTTGTTATTCATGTCCGACGAATCGGAGCCGGGCGGAAACTGTGATCGTGACAGCGGATGAAAAATAGTGCTCATATTGACAAAGATATTGACAAATAAACAAGCGTGAAGGAATGACAGCGGAAGGAAGTAAGTAGTTTCTTCCTTGGAGCAGAAAATTTAAATGTGAAGTCCGACACTTACAGATGGAAGTTCAAACACGCTTATCCAATGCGTCGAGAAGAGGAGCACGGCAAACGGGAAGGATGTGGTATTGGCGCATATGCTCAAAGGGCGACATACGCGGCTGGCAAGGGAAGAGACATGGGCAACGACTGACATCCCATCATCCTCCCACGGGCTCTTTGGCTAACCATTCCGGACAGTACATCAGGCACCTGTCCCACTCTCACGTCACTGCAGCTATACCGCAGTCTTGCCTTCATTCAGACCCCCAGCCGATCCGGATAATCTTCAAAGCAAAACAATACGAGTCAGTAATGTTTTTCCTATATTAACACATCTAAAACCTTCGAGAGCGTCGGGAACCCAGACGAGAATCTCCGTTCGCAAAACCATTGGGAACTGGACAAACAGACGTACAAGATCGTTATCTCACGTGGCGCACTATTTCTATATTATTGTGTGAAAGAGTGCGCCACTCATCATGACAATCTCGTACGTTTTATTTGTCCAGCTACCAAATATTTCCTTTGACGGAAACATTTCTTTATTTATTGAAAGTTAGAATGTGTGTCTGTTTCTGATTCTGTGTGTTTCTGTTTTGATAGGCACTTTTTGGATAAGGAACTTATTCGTCTTGTAGGTTCTTCGATCGCGGCATGGTGGCGGATGCGGATCGATGTTGTCCTCGACATTGTCGCGCGGGCAGGAAAATGTGTTTGTCCAAAGTGTCCTGGAAAAGGGGAGAAAAGAAGGCAGTTAATATTTAATCAAGTCATTAGTTGAAGTTGTTGTGCGTACTGTGGTGGAATCATGCGAGCGTCCCGTTGCCATTATCGAGATCACCGTTGCTAACTTGCATCCATTCACATGCTAAAGTCAGTAACAATTACGTTTGATTTCTCCTTCTATCCATCTCCTGTGAAGCGCCTGTTGACAAAATAAATGGCACACAACGAGAAACAGGCACGAAATCCGGTCGATACATTCCTGCCAATTTTGATGCTTCTCCACCTTACCCTGTGTCAGACAAGGGGAGCACTCTTCTCTGCACATCTCGGTGCAGCCAAACATTTTTCTCGAGCTGAGACGTAAAATCTGTTAACAGTTTTCGGAGTGTACAGTACTCATCAAATTTCTCGGTATGGTCGACTTTGTGCTGGTATACCGAGGAACTGGTCATGTGCAGTAAACAGATGTGGACTAACATCTTTCCGACGTTGCCTAAAGGAACGAATCTATTACGGCAATTAACCTATAATTGTCTATCAATATACAAGCAAGGGTCATACACTCCATTGTGGTCAAACAACCCCCCAAATGCCCACTGACAACTGTCCGTCTTCCCTCCAGATGGTACTCGCGCCGGAGCAGACTGAAAGTCTAGAATCAAAGTGTCCATCGGCGGTCTCCCGTATAACGATATCGCTGCAA
Source organism: Ramazzottius varieornatus (assembly GCA_001949185.1). Classification (NCBI taxonomy): domain Eukaryota; kingdom Metazoa; phylum Tardigrada; class Eutardigrada; order Parachela; family Ramazzottiidae; genus Ramazzottius; species Ramazzottius varieornatus. The sequence continues at coordinate 4,397,665 of BDGG01000004.1, forward strand.
CCTGTAATTAAAAGCTGCAAGAAGTCTGTTCTATTTTAAAAGTGTACAACGGCCGACCCGCAACTATCACTAGTACCTCGTACTGTATGAGGACAGAAAAACGAGCACAATCTGTGCTGGAAGTATAACCACGCCATACGAGAAAGCATGCGTCGCGCTGCGACCCATGAGTTGATTGACCAATCCACCAGTGACGCCATTCTTCTTTCGTGCTGACCCTTTTGGGCCTTGGCGAACCGTGGTCCATTCGATGCTGCAGATTTCGTCAACGCAATATCCATTGACCTGCAACGACGTCCGTTGAACCATAAGGAATCATGGGTGGGTGTTTATCTGGATTAACCGCCAAGTTGTGAAAAACAGAAGGCAGACTTACCTGCAAAAAATGACGCTGCAGTGGCTGGACCAGTCCAGCTGCTATCAGTTTGTCTCCAAACCCTGAAGGAGTATGTCTCCAGTAATGGGAGATTGGGAGTTCATCAAGACAGTCAATGAACGTCGGCCTGATTGTTCTTGGCCAGGATGGCTGCACGGTGCTATGAACAAGTTAATTGGAGGCCTGTCCGGGACGGCGTCAAAAAGCTGCGTTTTAATTATAAGCTCATTAACGACGCAATGATCCTACTCCGCCTCCTGCATCTAATCACTGCAATAACCGACTGATCTGTAATGGCCATCGGTCATCACTCCCGTCGCGTATCTACCCTGCCAAAGTAACCACTTCTCTCGGCTCGACGTTTTGTTTCCTGCTTCTCTTCAGCTATGCTCAGATTCAACTAGAGAACGTTTCTGACAAAAAAAAGTATTTTGCGCGAGTCGCGTACAGTACTGATTAATCCGCGTTTCGTCCGCAAAAAAAGAAAGAGATGTGAGAAGACTGTGCGCGCGCGAGTCGGCGAACTAGGAAGACAAGAACGCCTCGAGAGTTGACATATCACAAAAACATTTTTCGCATTCCGCTTTTCTTGATTTTGGCCCTACAAACCGGACATTCTCGCTTTATGTTCACTGAGTGTTGTGCGCATAAAGTGCAGAGAACGTGTCCGCAGTTCAGGCCCATCAGCGATATTCCCTGAGTTTTGAGCTAGAAAACAGGAATTATATGAAAATAGGCCAGAACTATAGCTTTGATTCCGAAAGCTACGCAGGCAACCGCTTACCTCACGGTAGGGTTCCAGGCAGATCGGACATTCCACACTAGACTCCACTGGCGGTGGCTGGGACTGTGAAGCTGTGAGACTGCTCGCCTATGAACAAAAGATTTATGAATTTGGCAAAACTTCTGACAGGAACTATAGATAATCCTCACCTGAGTGGCGACCATGCTTTGTTGAGCGCTGTCTAGACTTCCCTGTTGAGATTCGGTCAGAATCATCGTGGCTTGTGTTTCAAAGTTCTGCGGCTGGGAAGCTTGAACGGCAGGTTCGTAGGCGACCTCGTACAGAGATGCGTCAGGGATGAATTGCGTTTGACTATCAATAGGGATGGTGGTCACATAGCCAAGGTTCGCGTCGTTCCCATCTGCAGCCAAAAACATGGGGTACATGACTACACGTACACTGTCCAGCGAGGCGACAGCGCGCCACTTCACCGTCCGGATCAAGTCACGCATGACATCATGAACTAACAACCACTCGTAACCTTCCGATCTGTATTTCCGAAGAAACGAATAAAGCTCGACCGCTTACTCGAGCCCTCATGGGTCGTATGCGAGGTAGCTTGGCTTTGGCTATTGACTTGCTGCGTGACAGGGAAGGCTGGAAGGCGTCGGGCAACCCGGTTCTTATGACGGAGTCGCCAGCGCTCCCGAATAGTCAGTGGCTCAGTACGCACCATATCCACTTCCGCTACATCCACCACCTCTGCCACTCGGCCTGTTGCTACGTCTACGAAAGCTGCTGCATCCGTTTCATCCTGTCCGACAGCTGCTTCGAAAGATCTCTTGGCAGGACGCTGACTTGCCATTGTGCAAGCGGAGATTGTGACTCGGGAATCAGCTGTTTTCCGAACCCTCGGCTATCGATGCAATACAGTCTTACAAAACTCGACTACCAACAGCAAAACTCCCCGGAAGCTAACGTCGAGTATTGCAGTGATCTGTAGACGGTAGACCTGCGTTGTACGGAAATCAGAAGTACAAAGAGGTCGCTCTTGCCCCGGAAGATGTGAAGGAAAGTAGAACTTTAGAATCGGATAATCGAGATCCGCAAGCTGTTGTTGTTGTTGTTGAATCAAAAATAAAAAAATCAACGTTTACACCAGTGTGTGACGTAGTCGCCGCACTGACGTCACCACTGCGACGGGAAAATGTATGGACGTAGGACTCAAGTTGGGTCGTGAAAGCATCTGGAGAGCTTAAAACAACTTATGCAGGCTGACCACTAGGCACAAGCAGGAACAAATGACATGTATCGTTTAGAGAGAATATCCTGTAACTAACTGGGATTTCAGACTATAACTATAAGTTATCCATCTTTTGTCCGCTGATCCCTACGTTTCTTCTGCGCGCTGTTTCCTAGCTTTGACACGTAGTTGGAAGTCCAGGGAATCGACTTGCATACGGTATCTTTTGGAGAACTCGGGATAGAGCCTTTGAACCAGCTGAATGTCTTTCAAAGCTGTCGGGATAAGGTTGAGCTGGGCCTGCAAACACGGATTCCCTGATTAGAGCATCCCGGGTCAAAGTCCGACTTAGCTTACATGGCCAACTGCGCGATTTAATAATGCCGGAGCCCCGAACGTTCGGTCCCGCTCCTTGATTACAACATCGTAGAAACTGATGGCCTGAAAAAATGCAACCTTGTCGTTTCAGATGTTGAAACCCTGGCACCTCCGAGGCATTCGAGTACCTTGTTCGCACTGCTGAAAAGCAAATAAATGCCACCGATCAGAAATCTAATTTCCATGTTGAACTTTTCCAAGTTACAAGCTTTGGCGAACGAATGTCCGGCATCCCGAGGTTTCTTCATAGCCTGAAATAGAACTTCCTTCAAGCTACACAGGCTTGAGACAGAAGTCGAACAAACGGTCTTACCAGTCTTATGAAGCCGAAAGCTAAAAAGAAGTAAGCATCGGCGAAGGCAGAGTTCGCGACAGCCTCTAGTATGCCGAGAGCTCGCGCATGTTGTGAGGTAGCGAACAACGTAATGCCCAGGCCAGCGTATGCATGGATCCGGAGTAATTCATCTGTAATTGAACACACTGTTCTCAAATTCGCTGCTGGGGACATACTTATAGTACAGAAAGGGCAGATACCTACCAACAAGGACTTCCTTGCCTTCAGCGGGTTCAGGCTGGGTGTCCGAGGGTTTCTTTGGTGTGTGGAAAACCTCGAACATGACTCGAGCGGCAGAGGGTTCCCCTGCCCACCAAAGAGCCACTCCCAGGTTGAGCCGAGTCAGCGGATGCACCGGATAGCACATTATAATTCGCTGCAACACTTGACATGCCTTCGAATATGAATTGGGGTCCGCTTGATCAAACAGCGAGAGACCATACAAAAGCTAAAACGGAATTGTACTGTAGTGGGATAAATTAAAACCTTTCAAAATTATGATACGTCGCCAACCAGAAAAAGAGCGCACGACGGCATACCCAGACTGTTGGATTTTCATGTAGAACTTCCTCGTATTTGCGTAACAACCGAGTGACATAAGAGCGCCCTTTGAATCTGGAAAAGAAGCCAGGCTTGATAAATAAAAGATAATCTGAGAAGTACAAAAGAGTCTTGGTACTTACGACCAAGCTATCAAGGCGAGTGCCTTCACAAGGTGTGGGTTCCCAGGGTTTCTTCGAAGCAGGACTACATAATCGTCAAAAGCTTGAGAATACATTTCCCACTTGTAAAACACCCATCCTCGGATCACCAAGAGCTACACAAGAAAAAGAGTTCGTAGAGCTACTATTGCACTGTTTATGCATATGTCATGTTAAAAACAGAAAGAATTATCACCAACTTACCCAGTTGAACCTGGACCGTCGCTTCAGTTTTACCGTCAGAAGGAAGCTCGAAAGAGCCTAGAAAAGATAAATAGAATCAGCCGAGCTGCAGACCTACAAAATGCTGCTCTGACATCAATTACCGTTTCGTAGCGGTGAGCAAGAATCGCGAAATACCCGTAAGCTGCCCAGCAGAGTGCACGTTGAGGGTAAATATCGCAACAAAGCCGCGCGTCCTTCATGGCACTGTCTATCCTCCCTAATTTTGCTTTCAGGGCAGCGCTGCAAAACAATAAGTTTTCTCTGTTCTCGGAGGTGGGTATAACCGATGCTTGAGGCGTGAAGGAGTACCGGAAGAAATACGCCTCATAGAATTTTGGTGCTAATTGGATGACGCGCGTAAGACAAGTAAGAGCCTTTCGGAGGTCTTTCTCATTGTAGTACGCACACCTGGCCCGGGCATACCAGATCTGCAACGTAAAATAAAAACGAAGAGCTGGGGACAATGGATCTTTGTATTATCAAGGCATTCAGAAGGTGGAACCGTACGAACTGATTGCTGGGGAAACGACTGGATAGTTTGTCAATAACAACCAAGGACCATGGCTTCTTCGTCCACTTGATGTTTCGGTTGAACTTCAGAAAAGCCAACCAAGTAACGAACTGGAAGAAAGGACAGAACGATCAGCGTGATACATTTCGTTGCGCCGACTTTCAAATGCGGATGTACTGAACCCTGAGATCGTCTTTCCATCGCGATCGTCCTTTCTGACAAAGCTCATAGGCTCGACCGTATGACTGAGAGCGGACGCTTTCCAATATATCCATAAAGGTGAGCGTTTTGTTGTCGCAACGAATCCCCAGAACAGCCGGTCGCACAAACCTCTGGTGGAAACAAAAAATCTGCGAAGACTTGTAACGAACAGGAGACTGCATAAAATGCTGTATACCCTAATTTGACGGCACTGACGGGCGCATTCGGCCGACTTTTCAATCTCTCCGGTGCTCCAGAATAACCGAGCACAGAACATCAGGGTTTTGGGGTCGAATAAAAGCTCTAGCGGGTCAATTTGCTCCAGTGACCGGTAGGCCTGTCATGAAGAAAAAGACATGACCTATGAACGAACCATCGGTTTTTCGCACTGAGGGACGTCACAGGGACTAACCTTTGGGATGTCGTTCAGTAACACATTGCAATAGACTGTCAAAAGCCTGCCAGTCCTTGAATCCTCTGATTCCGCAAGGTAAGATCTGCAAAAAATTCAGCGGGGCATCTACCGTGCTCTGGGTGTTATCAGTTTGAAGACCGGGAAGTGATCGAAGAAGGGATACTGTAAGCATTCATATACATATGCATCTTACCTGAAGTACTGCTCGCTTCTCAGATTCTCGCCCATCCGCCTAAGACAAACAGCCTAGAGAGAGAGAGAGAGTAAAGTTCTTCATGTATTTTCTTGTTTGAAAACTTGACCGAAAAGCCACAAGCTCTGTGAGAAATTCGGAACAGTATGTACCCCAAACAGGAAGAAGTTAACATCAGTGCACATGGCAATGTTGGAAGCCTCCACCCAAATATCGTAGGCCATGGGATACTGTAAACCATCAAGCGTGAAGTCTTTCGGTTGGTCCTGATTCATGACCGCACAAAGAAATAAGATTTTCACGTACCTACTTGCTGTGTGCGAAACAGCAACAGCGCCAATGCTCGAGATGCGCTGTATCTCACCATCCGGGTTTCTTCTTCGACTGGGAGAATCGTTAAGGCCAAGGCAAAATACGCAATTGCACTAAAACAGTGAAAAATGTGCTTCAACTAAACAATGTGCCTGATTCACGGTGTTAACCTCAAAATCAATTACCGGAAGTACCGCTGCTTGTAAAACGAATAGCACGCGAAAGCCAGCGCGCTTTGAGGAGTAAATCCGATCATCATCACAGATGTCCGCAAATCGCCCATCGCGAAATCATAGCTGTACGTAAAGGGCCCATACAGTCTCCAACTTTTTCAAGATGTTATTCGTAAGCGTTTAAAAGCTACGTATACTATGGCTTACTAATCTTGCCCTATCCGGAAGTAACAAAGAGCGCGCCGTAAATAAGCCGCTCCGACCTCTGCTCGATTCAGGCGATCTTCGATACCCAGCGATACTGCGGTATCCAGAGCAGCTTGTTCAGGCTCTCGTCTAGCATAAGAAAGAGTACATTCATAAAGCAAGGTTGCTTTGATGAACCGAAGATGAAGAGTTACACTATACATTTTCTCGAACGATGCTCGTTTCATATAGGCTTCCGCATCGGACGGGAAGAACTTCAGCCAAGTTCGGATACATTTCCAGGTGTCGCTTAAAGTGGTGCTACTTGGAGGCTCCTCAAAATAGTTCTTTAGGTCTGCTCGACGGCTTTCAAGGTTTGCGCTACTGAGCTCAGATACCTCCGCAGACCCAAAAGACCGGGATCGAACTGCGCATTCAGATAAACCGCGATCGCGCGCTCCCTCGAATCTGCGACGAAGTTTCTCATACCGTCTTTCCAGTGATTGTGTACGCTCAACAACAGTGCGTGGCACGAAGAAAGCTATTCTTCCTTGACGTCTTCTCAACGCCACATCTTGAAACATCGAGCTCTTCCTTCTGCTGATGAATTTGCTCTTCTGAGCTACCAGCGACGGAGGCGAGTGAAGATTTGCTGCTTGAGTCCTGCTGACAATTTGGACGGGAAAAGCTCCTTGCTTTGGTTTCTTGGCCTTCTTCCGGTGCTTGCCCTTGTTTTTGTTCTTCTTCGCTTTTTTGTTTTTGCTAGCGTCTGCTATGAGTGACAGTCCCTGGTACTGCAACTTCCGAGTTTGGGCTTCTAACTGGTGCCTGTAGAAGAACAACACCAATCGCGGAGAAATCTAATAACAGACGCACAAATGTTTAGTCTCATGATTCGATGAACATAACTCACTGCTTACGCTGTTGTAAAAGTATCCTTTGTCGAACAATCTCCGAAAAGGAATTGTTGGTCTTCACCAGAGCAGAAATTGCGGAGATCATTTGTTGTCTTTGTCGCGTTTTCAGTTCTGCTTTGACAGCCAGGAACGTGGTGCGGAAATCAGGATCGGCCGAGAAGCCTCTAGACGGAATTGTATCTGGCTCCGTCACAGGCGGTTCGCTGCTGTGCCGACGCATAGCAGGCTTCTTGCTACGACTACGGGACTTTCTTTGTTTGTCCTTGATGGAGGAACTCTTGGAAGGTCTGGATGGTTCGGCGGATGTAGGAGCGAATGCAGAGGGGTGCTTCATCTTAAAGATGGCATGGTCTCGGATTCTCACTGTATCCTCATCGTCGTCGGTCCTCGTATACTTTACCCGCACAGTTACAGGCTCTTCGTACTTCATCGGACGATCTTGCATGAATCCGAGGTCGTAATCAGAGTCTGCGGCGGCAGCATTATTCATCCTCTCGCTGGCTTGTTCGTCGGCGGGATCTTCATTGGCGACCCCGGTGTCGCGCCTGGCGTGCGAACTAAGATGGATCTGTAGGACCTCTAACTCGCCAACCTTGCCCGCTTTTTCGGGCACCTTGGAGTCGGTAGTGATGTTCTCATCGAATGCAGAATCTCGAGCAGCATCTTGCGAAATTCTTGCACTTTGTGAAAATATTCTTCCTTGTGCCATAGTTGTCTCTTGATTGAGAGAAACTTCGTGCTCTTTTGAGCCAAGAACGCTTTTCTGACTACCACGGAAAACCTTTCCAGCGTTTGGTACGTTAGAAAGACCGAAAGTATCGTCGGTGAAAACTACGTTACTACTGGTGCCATCGACTGTGCCAGCGTTCTCCCCTTTGGTGTCAGTTTTCGGCGGCAGCCCGTTCCCCTTTTCCGAAACATTTTCACGGTTTTGATCTTTCTCGTGGACCAACGACACAAGGGGCTCCGGAAAAGATCCATCCTGTCCTCCGGGCACCGAGGTATTTGCATTTTCACCTTGCTGTGTGAGCAGAGCGATTTTCGGTGTATTTCCCACTTCTTGAGTCCCCAACCGTTCGGCGAGTACTGATCCAAGTGGAACATCTTTGCTGTCAGGTTGTCTGGCTTCATTAGACACTTCTGGGGAAATTTTGTTCCAGGTAGGTCCCAAGATCACTTCTGGTGCGCTATCTATGGTCTTCATCGCTGCCACCAACCCATTTTTGGCTGCATCTTGGATCAGCTTGGCGATTACCAGCGCGGATTCGTCTAGATCCTTATGGAGCTCCTTAAACCCCGGGTGGTTCATTACTACAGACGTCTTTCGAATAAAGTCTTCGTTAAGCGGCACCATAGCCTTACCCACACGAACCATGGGCGGCTTGATGCTTGGGTTGTACAGATGCTCGAACTTCTTATCCGCATGCAGCAGATGGGCCACAACGTTGGTCACCGAATGCGTATGTCGGTGTAACATGCTAGCAGGCATGTGTTCCTCGAGACGGTGAAGAACTTTGTGACCAGGAGGAACTTGGTCGAGGATGGATTCTGCGGGTGCGGCTTGTGCGAGAGCGTCATAACGATGCTGAAGGTAATCCTCCGGCTGCCACGTCTTTGGCCGTCGTAGTGCCGTATGTCCGTGAACATGCAGGTGATGGTTGTGCAGATGCGCCTAACAAACATTAATGAGTAGAGCAGTATTTATAGACAATCCCAACTGGGAAGCCAAGGGCACCGACTACCGAACTTACGGGAACAGGCTCGAGAAGTTTTGTCTTCCGTCTCAATCGATACAGTGGCCAGAACTTTCTGGCGCTCCAGATTTGGTTCACGATCCAGTTCGGCACCTCAAGTTTGTCGTTTGGCTTGTCGAGTTCACGTCCGGCAGTATGCTTAGCATGGCGGACAGAATGGTTCAAGTTATGCTGTAGTGTCTGCCGGAGAACTTCTTTCGGGTGTCGATACTTATCTCGACGGTGGTGGCGATGATGAGCAAGGTACTTCTCCGCCCATTTTTCTTTCGGCGCATCTAACTTCCAGGTCTTTGTGTAACATGAAAATCTCCGATCCCTCCGAATGTTGTCATCAGTGCTCTCGTCACCGCTGGTGTACGACTCTTCTCCTTCGGTCGAACTCGAAGACCAAGAAGCGAAAGAATGGTCCGACTGCGGAACGCCGACTTTACTTGGTGTAACCATCCCGCGACCCCGGATACCTCGACGGATATCCCTGTCATACTCTCGGTGGTCGTGATGGTCATACAGAACGTGATGCTTTGCGTGCGCTTTATCAGCTAGCTGCCGGAACAAGTCCATTCGTTCCCGGCGAACTTGACTGCGAGTTTTCGCCACTGGAGGATCGACTGGCTTCTGCAACTTCAAAGCCTTTCGGGTGCTTTGTTGTAGGTTCGTCATGGTGGTTTTTGATGGTCTAGCTAGCTTCGAACCAAAGTAAGCATCCTTCTCCGTGAACTCAGCAAGCCCTCCCACTGACAGCCGCGAGACCTGCGGAGGTGGCGGAACAATGTCCGGTTCGTACCCGGATGAGAAGTGTCGCTCCTCATAGCCGTATTTTTCGATCCTGTCGAGCGCGGCTTGGAGTTTGTCCCGATCACTAACCTCAGGTACCCCAAACCGTCTCTGATAAAACTGTGGCGCCAACGGCCTGAAAATATCAAATGCGTAATTATTACTATCCCTTCGTTTCCTCTTGAAAGAATGCCTAAGAACATCTGCCGCGTCGCCAGACATAGCGAAAGACTAATGACCATCGAACTGAAATCATTCTTTCAGCAGGTTGGTCATAGCCTCTGGGACCGATTAGATGGCTGCGCCATGGTTACATCTACCACGAGTCGTGAAGAATGATATCGGTTTGATGGTCATTAGTCTTTCGCTACGTCTGGCGATGCGGCAGATGTTCTTGGGTATTCTTTCAAGAGGAAACGATAGTTATTACTATCCCTTCGTTTCCTCTTGTCCACGACTTCGCCAATTGCACTTCGCCAACCACATCCCAAGCGAACTCTTTGGCCCATCAGAGATCGGGAATTGGCATTCCAGCAAATGTCAGAAGAGAGCAGTAAAACAGCGCTATTTCGTTCACTAACCCGCAGGGTTGCTGGACTATTACGTGCTGCCCTCCATGTCGTTTGGATCAACAGAACTATATTTACGTACTGTAAATATTCGCTGCATCCGCGCAGTATACGACACGTACGTGCAGATGCACCCCTGTTGGGGTCGCACAATTCGTTTAAAACGGGACCGGGGCTGTACTTCGGTTATACAGTGTACGACAAAACTAACCGCTAAAAATGGGCTGTAGCTGGGATTATTTACGACTCGGCCAATGAAAATTATATTTTGCTGCATGCGCAAATTTCATTGGCTTCATCCATCTGGTTCCATCCAACACCCATTTTGAACGGTTTATATTGTCGTACACTGTACGATGATGTGTTGCGCGGGTGCAGCGAATAATCACATTACAACATGGCACGATATACCGTATGATTTTGTGGACGTAGCTCTCTGCTAACCAACTGTGATTTAGCAATAAAGGGTAGGTACTGGATGACAGGTGAGGCTAAAAAGAGATAAGCCCTACGGTAGATACACATGTGACAACAAAATAGTGCAAAACAAAGATACGAGCACCAAGCTCGATTCAAATACTAAGCCGGAAGAAAACACTAAGCCTGCGTTTCCCGTCGACCAAAGTTCCTGGTTGTTCTAATTGGGCTGCCATTCGTACCATTAGCAGGCTTGGCGTAGACTGGGCTACTGGTTACAGTCTTGGTCACGTATGTAACTCCATTGCCGGCATCGGCTTCCAGCGTGCTCTTCTTTGACGGCGGGCTCGGACTGTCACTGTCTGTCGACGGTATCACCGTCTTTCTGCAAGAAGGCAAGACTCTGATTACAATAATCAGCCTGCGGCATTGAATTAGAATACTCACGTGACAGTCTTGTAGACTTTAGTTTGTGGTCCCGGTGGCTGATAGATCATGGGTTGACTTCTAGCTTGTGGGTCCCCTTGCTCCTTCTTTTTCTTGCTCAAACAGAGCAGCGTGATGGCAATGACGGGAATGAGAACTGCCAAGACGATACCCATTGCTGTTCCGGCAACCCATCTCGACCACTCTCCATAAGCTACGGAAAGAGCAGTAGATCAGATCATGCGTACATCCGTATATTCGAAGTGAAATTAAGGACATTGTTGTCGTGGACTTACACATGCAATAGGGTAGTTCGCCGTACGTCCATCGCTTCTCATCAGGCAAGCACTTCCAGCTGCTTGTTCCGTACAAGTAGAAGCCATCCATACAGGAAAACTTGGTCTCAGCCCCGCTGGTGATTCTGTAACCTTCTTTGATGCCGTTCTTCGGTGTGAAGATACCGCCGCAGCTGACCACAGTCTGAAGTCCCGTGTTCTTCATCTGAGTGAACTCAATCTTGGCTCGGGCGGTGCTCTCCGCCACGTAACGATTGGCCGTCACAAGGTAGTCGTATCGACATTCCTTGTTCTCTGGACCTTGTCGACCACAGAGCTGCTCCACTTCCGCCCTGCCAAAAGACATATTTGTTTTATGTACCAAAACATTATAAAGAGTAGGTCAAGCTTACATCTTCAATGTGGTATTTGGTGGAGGCTCAATGGGCTCCTCGAAAACGGGGAACCAATCGTCACCTCGGTCGTTGTAGAGAAGATCGCCGCGGTAGATACGGTACTTGAACAGGGAACTTCCGGTAATTTCCGTATTCTGGACTTGCCCTAGAACCACAAGGATTCCGTTGAGTATCGTTTCTACTTTGGTGATGGTATAAGCCAAGAATATTTACAGGTTCTCGCGAAGTCATTGTAGATAGTCCGATCGGTAGCCATCGAGCTGATCTCAATGCCGTTGGACGTCTTCAAGTCGTCTTCCGGTATACCACTCCAGTTACCGAATAAGCCGTAAGTATGGTTCTACAAGAGTCCTCCATTAGGAACTGTTAGCGAGACGATACAAGGGAGTTATCAAACCTGTATCTCCCGTGGAACGTAAGCGGTAGCGTGAAGATAGCCCTGTACTTCCTGGACCTCGATACCGATACCGGATGGAAAGCGGACTATCAGAGTGGACTGATCCAGGTTGGACTCCGGACTTTGAATAGAAACACCTACGCAAAGGACTCAGTGAATTACGGTACACGCTGCTGGCCTAATATTGGCCTGGACAAAATTTCTGGCCACTGATTTCCGAATCAGCGGCTCCGCCAGCTGTATTCGCTTGCGGCTGAAACAGAACTGGTTTCACCACACATTACCGCTTTACCTACACGAACAACCAAACATTAGCAGAGATCTTCTCAGTCATCGTAGATCCGATTTCCTTCTATATGCTTGGTTATTTTGCTAGGTAAATGCAGCTCTGATGGTAAATCAACTTCAAAACTTGACTTTTCTCGCCGGAAAAGCCTTCACTTAGGCAATCCACCACCTTATGAAGACAACCGCACGAACTGCCTTTTTTTGCTATCCTCCGTATACTTTCGCTGTCTCTTGCTTCTGAGACCTTCCGGTATATTCCAGGCTAACCTTCCTCAAGATGGAAAAAGAAGTACGAAATAAGAAACGAAATCTGGAATGACACTGTATTCCTCATATTACACTGCGAAATTTTACTTGCTGACGCTACAGGGCTGGTTTCTGCTACGACGTGACAATCTCTGTGTTAAACTGCCTCCAGCCCGTCCGGCCAGAAATTATGTCCAGGCCAATAGTTGGGCCAGCTGCGTGTACAGCAGATACGAAAAATCCATCAAAGTGTTAAAACTCACCTTTGAAGGTCTGTAGTTTGATCCAGGGACGATCAAAGTAGCGAGGAACTCCGTTAACCAGTACTTGCATTCGGTATCGCCAGCGCTTGTGTGATTCTCGAGCTTGAATCTCCACTGTATCAGAATCGTTTTCTTTCATCGCAAGAGCTTTAATAACAGTGGCGTTGATCATTCCAACTACAAAAAAAGGATATAGTCCAGGAAACGGTCAGTGTGTCATGTACGGAACTTTTAGGTCAGTGAGAACTTACAGCTCGAGCGAGGTGGCTGTTCGAATCGAGCCTGGACGTTGATCATGAACTGTTTCAGGTCGGACTTCAGAAGGACAAAGTCGCCTTTTCCGTGGAAGCCGTACTGCACATTGTCAAAGGTGATGAAATGTGGGTCTCCGAAGGCAATGGCTGCAAAAGACCCAATAGTAGTTCATAGTAGTTAGGCTGTCATCTGCAGGTATGTCAACTTCAAAGACTAGCAAAAAAGACGGATTATGACTTACCAGCTCCTGGAGGATGATAGCCAACACAATCGTGAGATACACGTCGCATCTGTCCATAGTAGTCGCAATTATCCGACCAATGGCAGCAAAAGAACCACGGTGCTGTGTCGTGGAACCAGTTGGACAAGGATGGAATCTAGAGAGACAAACGTCTTGCTTCTGACGGGGACGGAAACATGTCATCATACCTTTCTGGATTCGCGGTAAGGTATGACACCCCATGGGTGAGCTCTGTTGGGTGAGCCACCCCACTTTTTGTCGTGCGTCAACAAAAGATCCCCATCCCGATTGTAACAGCATTCCTGCCCCGCCCCCATGAAAGGATGAACCGGCCCTTGCACACAGTGCATGGCTTCCTTATGCAGGTTACAGGTACTCCGACCATCGGCGTCGCAGTCAAAGTCCGGTAGGAAGCGACCCTTGTCAGCTAGAGCTTGTTGCATTGTGCACGGACAGGGCTGCACGACAAAACACCAGTTCGTTAAAAGTAAGGTCTCTTAGGAGAAGCGGAATATCCGACTTACTTCCAAGTAACCGATGAAAGGTGGCAGGACCCGATCTTGGTAGTACCAAGCACGGCAGTACTTGTCGGCATAGTCGTTACCGTGGTCCTGACGCCATCGTCGCCGAGAGAACCATGCCAGCGGGATAATTTCGGACCAAAGAAACCTATAACAGAGAAAGCCCGTGAGTTTTTGCAGAATAATCGCGAGAATGCTGTTTTCTAGTATTTCTTACGGATATTCGTTGGGGTTGACGGCCGAAGTTTCCGAAGCGTTGATACGCAGCATACCAAAGGAGAAGATGGAGTAGATATCTTTAGTATTGCCGAATCGATCCGGGTTCAAACCATTGGGGTCGAATGTATATCTGCCGTTGTTCGGCACGTTGGTAGCAATGTTACCCAAGAAGCGCAGCTCGGGCAGATCACTCTTTTCACGGTATCCCCACACACCTGTAAGTATCCGACGGCCTATAGCTGCACCACAATGTTAAGTTAATCTAATCATATCTCACGTACCGATATCGACCTGCAGGCCGTCAGCCCACGTCATGTTCCGTGGATTCCATTCCAAGGTTAGTTGGTTTGGTGGCGCTTCCAGGAACCAGTCGTCAATCTTCCTTAACGTAACTGGCGGCGAAATGCGAGCATGTTGCACTAAAAATCAAAAATACGTTTAGGTATCCCGTGTTGCGCCATTTGACATGTACTCATATCAAAGGGAAACGATGTAGGAAAACTGTCGATAACTTACCAACAAAGAATTCGCCTCGAAAGTTGTACGTGCGACCACCGTCTACACTGACACCAAACTCCCTCCAGCCAGCCTCGAACATAGTGGGCGTAGGGCATTTAGCCTGAACTGGATTAATGTAACTTCCCTGAGTCTCATACTGGCCGAACTTGCACCGAATTTGGCTGTTGGGCAAGAAGCAAGGTCCGGTGACGTTGACCATGTCTCCGCCCAACATGGAACCACCACTGGGAGCAGCATAGGCAATGCCCTCTGCCAATAGATAGTCGTATTAGTTTTGACAGGTTATGTCAGACTGTTCAAGATCTTACGGTAAACTCCCTCGACGCAACCGGCTGGTTGAATGATTTCGTCAATACGGAAGATGTAGCGACCCATGTAGTCAATGTTGGATCGTTCGTCAATTTGTGCTAGCCGCGTATCTCGAGAGAATGGTGCCAGTTCCCAGAAACCTGTTCCGTTCCCGCCGTTGAATCCCACCTATAAAAGCCGAGCCTGTTAAATTCTGGACACCTTGAGCTTTTGCTGAAGTACTAGGTGGACGTACACTGGCAGGTTTCCCGCCGAGACCGTTATGGACATCTCCGTACGCTCCCGAGTGCGTCGTCCAGCTGACTTCTTTGTAGTTGAAAATGGCGTACGTACGGACTTCGTCGGTGACGATCAGAGCCTGAAAGGAATTTTCCGGCACGGGCTCCGTGTCCAGCTTGTCGTTGTCAAAAGCTTTCCCCTCGTAGGTGACGTTACTCCATGTTACCAGAAGACCGTGGAGTGGCAAAAAATCATCCGCACCGATCATGCCGAACCGGATATCGCGAAGAGCTGACTCGAGGATGCTGGAAATAAGGAACAAAAAACAGATTCATACGCTATCCCGAGGTGCGTGGCGGAACCTGATGGCCTGCCGAGACTATATTTTCAAAAATCTGATTTTGTGTGTTTCAAAATTCAATTTCTCTGTTCACTTACAGGTCATTTTCCATCATCTGAACGCGTACCCAGTTTCCCTGACTGGGATTAGCAACCTGAGCCCGAGACATCGGTCGGTAGAAGACTTGGCTACGTCGGGTGAAACCGGTTTTGGAGTAGAAGGGAGCGATGAATGGATGATCCCTTTCCCGCGGATATTTGGGATTTGGGAAGACCGGAAAGTTGGCCGTGCCGTGAGGCGGAGGAGCGAAGGCGATGAATCCATCTGTCGCAATCTAAAAACATATTCGCTGCTAACTCGAATATGTGAGGATGACTCCAAGACGAGGTGGACTAGGAAGAATAATTTTCACTGTTTTGGTTAGCTGTTGTCTGTTTGCAGTAATTACAGTAACGTGACGACATATATCGCATGTTCGCGCAGTATGATATCACTGCGAGCGGAGACCCGCCAACTTCCATTGTGAATATGCGACGGAGGTAATCAACGGATAAAGTCGAATAAGACTGGTTACAGAATAATCTTCGAGACTGATTGATTCCCTTTTGCAGGTTGTGGGGTTGTTCACTTACCAAAGAATAGTTGTACATGCCGCCGAAAAAGGGCAGCTGGAAGGGAAGATTGACATTCTCCGTGACACCACCACGTTGTTCGGGACTCTTGTCGCCCCATTCAGTTCCGAAACTGTAGAACAACGGATCACCTACAAGAAAGGCATAAAGTTTAGCTTAGGTGAGTGGACTTTTGTTTACTGTATGTGGACATATAAGGTAGATGATGTCACCACGGGTTCGTCAAAGTTTTGCATCGTGGTACTAGATTCCCGGCTATCGCAAAGTTGCCTTTGCAGTGTGAACTCCGCAACGCGGACCTAACCTATCCAGTGTGCGAACTGCGGAGTGTCAGCGTCGCAGCTCTTTCCATGGCTGGTCATAACTCTGCATTCCAAACATCGCTATATTGATTCAAACTCCCTTTATCAATTGGGCAACAAATTTCTGTAATGTTATCTTATCTACCCTCGCTGCAGATTCTCGGCGTAGCGTGAGACTCATTCGCACTACTCGTAGCCCTTCGGAGAGTAAGCTCGGGACCGTGGTACGCGGCGAATGACTCACACCTGGTACTCGAATTCCGGGTCAAAACGAATTGGGAGCTGACATTCCAGAAAACCGAATACAGAACGCATCCGGCGTCATCAACCCAAGAGCATTTCTAGTAAAGAAATAGCCAGTCCAAAAGGGTTTACCAGACGAAAAGAGATGAGATGCGTTGTGCCATCAGCAAACTAAGTTCCCCTTATCAAACTGTCTCTCATTTTTCGTACCGCTCAGCTACTGAATAAGTTATTCCAGGAGATGCTAGGTAAGATTTTCCCACAGCCGGCAGAACTTACGTCTCTGATCTTGTATGTATGGGTTCCTCAGGTCGGGATAGCGTTCCTGACCAGGCATCAGTATCTGCCCTTGCGTCAGAGGTCTTGTGTTATAGGTGACCGGGGCAACTTGCCGATTGCCGCTACCCAAGGCATAATTAGGTATCTGAGGAGGAGGCTGGAACACTTGCTGGGGAAAGTTCTGTGCTGCACAGATGGTAAGTAGAAGAAATATTCCAAGAAGAACAGGATGAGCTATACAGCAGTTCATTAGTCCCATGTTGATGTTTCAGGGCTCGTTGGGATCCCAATACAGTACGCAGAACCGCACCAAGTTGACTGGGTGTTTCCCTTAGAATTTAAGTGAAAATCCAAACAAGCACAGTACCTGCTGACGGAAACACCGGGCGATTAGTGGGAATTGAAGGGAATGCGCGTTTGTGAGCCACCATAATTATAGCTATGCGTGCTCTCGTTTACCGTATCAGTTCGCAGTGGATGAGTAACGTTGAGGTGTAACTTTGAGCAAACTCACGAAATGTTGATATTACGGGATTTTATCGCGAAAAAGTTCATAGGTTGTCGAGAGTCCTCCAGTCGTTTCATGCCTTTCTACAACAGCTTATGAGTCAACTGCAACTTACATGCTGGAGTTCAGCTCTCCAGCACGGTGCGACCATACTTTAGCCACTATGTCCGTACACCACGGTTATACGCAAGTAAAGAATCACTAGTTCTTTGTCCGCTTTCCCCCTCTCTACGCGCAAACGTACAATTACATGTGCCGCGGTACCGTAGACGCATCACTTTAGCACTTACGGAACCACTGGGTCAAAACTGACCCGAACATGAATCTGAAGACCTACTGCGGGTTTCGTTCTGATCAAATCAGCGCGGCGTTTTCTCTTTTGCCTCCACAAAACCCTTGTCCACGCGACGACGCTAAGTGGCCACTAGTCAGACAAGCGAAAAATTCAGGAGGTAGTCGTTTAGGACACTTTTGCTCTCAGAGTTTCTGTGGTTTTTGAGAGAGTGCAGATTCCGCTGTCAAAAAAATGCATAGATACAGGAACACAGTGTCCGTCGAGTGGGCTGGTCAGAATTGAGGTGGCGGTGTTTCCTGACCATGGGAAAAAATCAGACCGGTGTACAAAGACGGAGCTTGCTCGGATCATATCGCGCGCATTAGCTTCATCTTTCTTGCCGTTATGGTCGACCAAGTACCCGCCCCTCTGTTTCCACCAGTTGAAAACTCGTGGGTCAGTTTTGACCCAGTGGCTCAAACCGTGCACAAAACACGTGGTTCCGTAAGCGTTGATGAAACTGAAGCAGTCTCTTATTTTGACCGCCGAAGACAACTCTCAATTGGACCATCATCGGAGATTCGCTACGCATTCGCTAAGTTCCGCGAACAACTTCAGTGACCTCGTTTTTTAGCTTCTGTGGCAGAGCGAATCGGGATAACCCCAGAGCCGCGAAGATCCGGGGACTAGCAGACAGTATGGGTGGTAGAGCAATTTCCGGTTGGGTCTTCACCGACAGAGGGCGCGTGCGTAGGCTTGGCGTCGGAATGTGCAGGAAATAGAAAACTATGCGGCCACAAATAGCCAAGAACCGGTTTTACGCTTTCATGTTCCGAGCTCAGCATCAATTGTATACATACCGCAGGTGTAAAAGCATGAGGTGAGGTTTAGTGCGCCGGCATGTGTTATGACTTTACTGTACTAAGATATCATTAGCAAACACAGCGCGAGTTATGCTTTTTTACAGCCTAAAATTTAACCTTGTACAGTTTCAATCACGTTTTCCATTGGCGTAGTCTAAAGCATGGTTGAAAATCAGCATGCAGCCATGTACAGTAGATGCGGTATTTGCCTGCAGCAGAAACTGCTCTGACAATCGTTCGCGACGTCGATTCACGATCGAGTTAAGGATCGCCAGTCATTATTGCGCAGCTATGACTGTATCCATGTTTTCTGCATTTTTTCCGACTTTTCAGCTTTCTTCTCTGCACAAGTCTGCCTTCTTCGATCGTTTTTCTGCAACCGATACCGTAATCCACGACTGCTCGTTATAGGCACTCACACCCATTGTACTCAAATCTCCCCGCTTGTCGGATCGATCGCTCTCTTTTCACTGTTTACTGTTGTTCCGTCGCCCGATTACGTGATCCATTGTCTATACACATCCTGACCGACTGTGAGGAGCTGCGAAGGAAGGCGAATAGCAGTGTAAGTACGTAGGAAAAAACCAATACGCTAAAAATTATCGTAGCATGCCTGGTTATGTTCGGGACCTTGGGTTTCTGTAAGCACCTGGCCTTGTGCTGATCTGCGCATATGAAGAACCTACGTGTACTGTTGTTAAAATGTTTGTTGATACAGCTATCAACAACGCATCCTTCTTGCGATTTCGCTTACTCGTAAGAAAGTGCAGGGAGCTGCTATATATATATGGCCTACGGATTCTTGTGCTTAGAGACGAAGTAGTTGATACCCCGATGAACTGGGTTTCTTCATGGTCACGTACCCATGGATTTCCCCGGAAAAGACGAGGTCTGCAGGCAGGACAAGGAAAATATAATGCCGCGGGAAAACTGCGTGTACTTTATTATAGTTGTTTGATAATTATAAGGAAAAGAACCAAGAAAAGCTGCTTCTGCAGGCAAAGCTTACTACTGTTTGCCTGCTTTATGGACAAAGTTGTCGAAGCTGCCTCGCATCATTAACTTGTATGTGGGCGCTCGATTTGGGCACTTGAACATATGAAAATGGCGTAGTTTATCAGCGGATCGTGGGACGGTGCGAGGTTGCAAGGGCACTTTACAGCGTCGTCCGTAATGTGATGCAGCTTGATGGTTTTTTCGCGTGAAGTTTTTGAGATCTAACCGATTAGCTACCCATTCTTAATAGAAGAATGTTTTGTGACAGTCATTAATGTTTTGCATGCAATTAACTGCGAGGGTGAACCGGACGAAGTGCCGGCCGATCGAATATCTGCAAGGCCACAATACAAATCGTAAAGCGGGAAGTCAGGAAATCCGGGTTTCATGGATGTTGACGATGGACGCTAAATGCCGTTGCCTTTGTTATGATAAATGCTAAAGTAACGACCAAGTCCTTCATCATCATATCCTCTATCTTTCCAAAAACAACCGGTGGTTCGGTCCGTACCCGTCGTCAAAAGCCTGCGAAGCACTGTTGTGATCACTGCACGGCATCCGCTGCGAGCAGGCGAGTTCTTCACTGAATGTGGCGCATTACGTGATCGCCAACGTGACGTCACGTATTGCCCGTGCATCTGTGTATCTTTGCCGGAGCGGGTGCGTTATTTCGCTCGCTCGTTTGTTTCTTTTGGTTTTCTTCTCGAGAGTTTGCCAGTTTGCTGCATCTCATCTTCCCACGCTATTACCTGATCGTGGTGGATGTTTGCTGGGTGTACAACAAAGGAGTGGTGATCGATGGATCTCGTTAGGGTTTGCCGCTGCTAGAGGTAGAAGCAGATATCGTGGTCGTTTGGTTGAACGGTGCAAGGTGCATGTGAGTGTTATTAACAGTTATTTCGCTTATTTGTCTGACTCGCAAAGTTGTCAGATCGATGTTTCTGTCGCCACTTTTATCTAGTACCTCCGTGGCTCTGGCAGACGTTCATATTAACAGAACGCTTGTTTATACCTGTCCGTGTCACAGACTGCGAGATAACTTTTGCGGGACTACTCGTAGGAATCGTTTCTGGGATAATTATGGGATATGAACGACCATAGAAGGTACGCTTGGACAAGTTGGTACCAACTTGCGCCAGTCTTCAGTCTGACGAATGTGGAAACTGCATGATGGATCGGACTGTTCAAATCTGTATCTGTCATATACATGTAATTATGCGTAATAATTTATTCAATAGAGAGATAGGCTGAATGAGCCTTCAAATGGATATCGAAGTTTGCAGGTGTACGGCAATATCAATAGGAATGGAATATGGGCCAGTTTTCTTACTTTAGAGTCTCTGGACGAGCACAAGATACTTCCTCGCATATTTTAATTCTTTGAGGATCAATGCGAAGCTGAAAGTTGCGCGTGCTTTGTCGGTTCACTCGCGAATCGCGATAGTCATTTCCGTGCTCTTCAGTCTGGTAGTTGGCTCTAAGCTGTGCTTGTTTCTCGGCTCGTTTGGTTCGTTTCATACCTGAGAGCGTTCTCAACATCTCCTTGAGAATATCTTACACGGACCATTGAAAAACTTGGTGAGTTTATTTACAGGTGTTGAAGAAATGAGCGTGGAAGGATAATCAAGAATGGAGTACGACAACTACGATCGGACGATATCCCCCTCACGTCCGCGGAGTCGCCTTTCTTCCGAACTGTCCGGAGCTTCTACAGCGCAGCCTGTGGAGTGGACAGGTGACGACTGGATTAGTCGCGAAGAAGAGTTCCGGGATACCATCAATGCTTTGCAGCGTAAGAACTAAGAGCTTTTGCTCCTGCTGTGGTTGGTATTCTTTTTCGAAAACTCGCGGTGACGTCACCGCGCGGGAAAACGCAGATTAAGCATAAAATAAATTCTTATAACTCAGTGATTACTTTGCAACAGCATTCACTGTTCAGAAATCAGTCAGAAGTAGTCCTAAATATGCAGGTTGCTCTCTTGGCTTGCATCGTTACGCAAACCATAGACGAAAATCTCCGTGGAGCGTCTTTTCACACTGGCAGTTAGACTGCTGGTTACTTTTTGGAACAGACGGTCAATCGTCCAGAGGGTGTGTCGGTTCCGCTTTTCCAAGCGGCTCGCTAGGTAATCTTTTCGGGACTGAGATCGTTTCGTATGTCTGGGCATTTTTCCGTTTGGAAAGACTTTTCCTTGAGGGAAGAGATCGATGAGTTGCACGTTTGACCATGAACAAGCACCGCCTTGATCTCTTAACGAAACCGTTTCATCTTCGTGAGACTTGCACGAGCTGGTAAGCCGTAGCGTTGTTCGGCGAGGAACGATGGAGATCGACAGGTCAAATGACGACACACTTGAACTGTTGCGATTATCTTTTCAACTTGTGGGTCGTTGCGTCCGCCAAGAGAGCCATCGAAAAATCCGTACAAACAACACACAGTTCTTTCTACGGCTTGAATACTTCTGCATCATCACATTCCCCAAACATAAGACGTGTTTCGCTGAGCTGTTTCTACTCAGTGTTGTGCTTTGTCATCTGTCATGTGCGCACAGCGCATGAGAAGTTGAGATTAAGTCTTACATATTTGTCTCTTTTTCCAGATGAGCAAGAGAGAATCCAGAAAAAGACCTTCACAAACTGGATAAACTCGCATTTGGATCAAGTGAGAAATTAGTTCTTGGTACCTTTGAAAGTCGAAACAAATAAGTAAAAAAGCACAGTTATTCATTTCTGTTACATTTTAGCATCCCAAAAAGTGGGTGGTCAACGACTTATTTACGGATCTGAAAGACGGAAGGGTCTTGCTGGCCTTAATCGAAGTGATAACCGGCGATCGCCTGGTATGCCGACTTACGGGACGAGAGCTCGGCTGACGAGCTCCATAATATTTCTTTTCCAAGCGGTGCACTTTTTCAGTATTACTGGCGGGAAGTGTGCGCCACTTGAAAAATCGATCTTGTCGTGTTTGTTTGTCGAGCTTCCATATAGCTTGTTACCGGTTACACAGTTTTTCTTAAACGCTTTGCTTTGTTTTATAGCCTGCCGAAACTTTCCGGCATTACACACGTGCACATTACTTGTCCAACGTCGAACGTGCCTTGGATTACCTACGAGATCACCAGGTACAGAAGAGCCATCTTGAAGCTGCTGAAACAGCTGAGAAATCTTTTTCTTCACGTATCTCGCCCCTTCCCCTTTTCGCGTAAATTCATCCATCCTTGTTTTTTCAGATTAAACTGGTCAACATCAACTCGTCGGAAATAGTCGATGGCAATGAGACGGTCATACTTGGCTTGATCTGGAGTATTATTTTGAACTTTCAGGTATGACATTGAGGTTGACGTTTAGAGTTGGTGCGATAGCTGTCTATGGTTTGTGTCTGTTTGATTGATGAGTGATGACTTTGGGAAACTGTCAGTAATGGCCGATTTTCTAATCTTTGACAGATTGACCAAGATCTGGCCCATCTTCGCGAGAACTTTTTGCTCAGTCCACTGCCCAGTGGTGTCCAGAGTGCTTCCAATGATGCTCGCTCACGCTCCGTTTCCCCCAGCTCCACCTCGACGAAGAAGCCCCGTTTGTCTTCTAACCATCGTGGACGCTTCCAGGCTGGTGCTTCCAAGGCCATGCTCAAGTGGTGCCAGAAGGAAATTTCCGAGTACGCCGTCGATAAATACTCTAGGAAATGGGCGAATGTACTGATTAAACCAGATCGCTTTCCAAAGTAGCGCAGATGCCCATTGTTATAGGTTGAAAGAGTGCGTCACTTGGAAAACGAATTGGTTCAGTTCATTTGCCTAGGTCTCATTTTCTAGTTCGGTAAAGGGTATGAGGCTATGAGCATCGTGATCAGCCCTCCCTGATTTCATTTGATTGTTTATGGGGTTTTTAGGATCAACGTTGTGGGTTATTGTGGTTTTTTATTTCTGCAGACGGTACGGAATACCCATCGTGAACCTGAATAGCAGCTGGAAGAACGGCATGGCCTTCCTTGGTTTGGTCAAAGTCCTGGATCCTAGCCTGGTCAATCTCAATGATTTCGCTACTGCGTCCGCTGCTCAAAGAATGAACAGTGCCTTCAGCCTGGCGCATGAACGTCTGAACGTTCCCAGGCTGCTCGACGTTAGCGGTGAGTTATGATAGGCGCACTTGGCCGTGAAAATGGCGGCGTGATGCAATGCGCTATGACTTTGACCGTGGTGATCATACGGTTGAACGATATCTCATCTATCTTGACGGTAATTGTGCTTAGTCTGTAACATTTCATTCTTTTGAATAGATCTCGACGTGGATCGGCCGGACGAGCGTAGCATTATGACCTACATTGCGCAGTTCATCAAACGATTCCCCCAAGCCAAAGCCAACCGGCAAAAAATGGTTAGTTTAATTTGACAGCTGGCTGAACTTTCGAAAATGAGCCCTTCTGAAAATTCAAACAAAAGAATATATCTATGGTCAGTCTGCTCTGAGACGTTATGGTGAGACACAAACGTAGGTATGGGCGGTTTTTTTACAGATGATGGAGAACCTTCCGGACGTGGATGCAATCGAAGCTGTGGAACGCGCCCAATATGAGAGGATTCGGGACTGGTGCTCGGACAGTCTGACGCTGCTGAAGTGCATGGAGTACACCGACGATCGCCCATTTGAAGCATACGAGGTACATCTATGATAGCTTTGTTCAACATACTGTCTGTCTACTTAGGCCATGTTTCGATTTCAGGACTACAAAAGATTTCAGCAATTGTTTCGTTTCAACATGTCGGCATATGCGCGTTTAAAGGAACAGTTTGAGGAAGGACGTACTCTTCACATCTCGGAGACGAACATTGCTGAACTCGACAGTCTCTTTGCCAAAGTCATGTCGGAGAAACACATCTGGCATCGCCATCTATTTGAGTATGATATTATACCCGACATTTTTCCATCTACCTTCCTTCATACCCATGATCGATTGGCTGGCTATTTTGGATGCTCATTCTGTTTCTTCTTTGGCTGCAGAGTTCTCCAAGGGCACGAAAGAAACTTCTGCGACGGATTTGATCGGATCGAGTCGGAACTGGACCAGCGAGTGTTGATTCCTCCACATCGCGGTACCAGCCTGCCGTTGAGCACACTGGAATTCCGCGTGCACAAATGCGAGGTAACTTTTTTATGCGTTATCTTTCTTGGAATTCTGTTCCGCTGCTGTCTGCTATGACGGCGCCCTCTATTTCGTGGTAAGTATAGATGAATGTACGGTGGTGGCTTATCTCGCGCTTGATATCGTTGATACGCGGACTTCTACGACTTGGTTCGGATTATCTCGTTTATATTAGTAGTACTGAGCGTGATATTTTTGCAGGAGATGATGCGCAATCTGGAACGTTTACAAGCCGATCTGGACACTTTTCTTCGCAACGAAGAGATTAGCGAACCTTTCGCTTGGCATGATCTGCCTTCGGAAGTTAACGCGTTATCAAAGGATGTCGAGCGGCGTCTACTGGCGACCCGCTGCAAACTGCTCATTCGTCGACAGTTGACCGTGGTGGAAGAGTGGGAAAAGCGCATTGTGCGCTGGAGGGAACTGCTGCAGTCACCTGCAGATCGTGTCCGAAGTATGGAACGTGTCGGCTACGAATACGATCTGCATGTGGTGCAGGAAAGAATTTTTGATCGCTTTCTCGACTTGTCGAAGCAACTGCAAGCTTGCTTAGAAGGCCTGCATGAGGATTCCGAGTCGGCCCAGCATCAGCGCGCAGCCTTCTTGTCCACCGCTGTCAACTCGAATCGCCGCTGGAAACGAATCGCTGAAGAGCTGCACCGCATTCGTGAAGAAGTGCGCCACTTTGCGGTGGAACAGCGACGTAAAAGCAATGGTGAACGTGATGTTAATGGTGGCCATCGTTCAGCGCCTCGTGGTACCATCGATTTATCACCTATACCACGTCTCTCCCTGTCACCCACCTGTAAGATTACCGCTCGAACTTTAAATTGCAGATTTTCTGAACGATTCATGCCGTAATGACTTCGCACCGTGTTTGTCCCCTTTGCAGCTCCGACGCCGCCTCAGCCGCTCTACTTCAAATCCGAGCAATGGAGCCTGTACCTTCAGATGTAAGTTTTACATTTGTTGGACTGAGTTTTCAATTAAGCTAGAAAAGACAGTCAAAATTACTTGGAACCAGGCAAACTATTCACGTCAGTCAAGCAGAAAAATGCTACTCGTCCTAATGCACCTCGATGCGTGATATACAATGGAAGCACGTGTCTGCCTGAGTTGGGTATTGTGATAAAAGCAGAACTTGACGATAGAAAGTATCTTCGCGACGGACCGCAAGAACAATAGTTATGATCTGACGATGGATAATCTGCAATGTTTTTTGTATCGTGTTACAGGCTTGGGGCGTTCAGTCGGTGGTTGGATCGAATGGAGCGTGATTTTGAGTCGATCGACAGAGAGAATGTCAACCGTGTGGAATATCAAGCCGGTCTACAACGCTTCCGCGTAAGTTTATACCTGGCCTCATGTGCCGGTAGAGAATCGTACGAAAATATATCAAAGAATAGCCATGCCGCATTCTTGAGGAATGCGATCGTTCAAGCCCCTGGGCATGAGAAAGCTTTTCTTCATTCAAGTACACGTACAACGGCGATAGACAAAACTTGGACGGCGCGTTATGTCTTTTGCAGGCCCTGTGCACGGAAGTTGTGGAACACAAATCGGATGGTCAAGCCATCATCGACATTTTTTATACATGCTCTGCCGACTTACCACCCACGGTTCTGGCCGAGGAAACCAGGAAGATTAATCGCCTCATCAGGAGATACGAGTAAGTCATGCTCGAATAGCCTAAAAATGGTCTCTTCAATTGGGAGCTCGGCAAGGAATGGTTTTCCAAAGTGGCGCATATTTTGGGTTTTACTTGCTGTGCAGATGCTCCACTTGGGAAAACGAACTGAACGTATTCAGTTTGCCGAGCTCTAAGTACATTCTTCTTCCGGCTCCTTCTTTCCGGTGTTATAGTTGGTATGGAAAAACTTGGACAAAACTGCTTTGGTCTATTTGCAGTGCGTTAATTCCATCCTTGGAAGTGGTCCGTTCCGAAGTTGAACATTCGACTATCCATTCGCACCAAGTTGTTAACACGCACAAGGATATAGTTGAGCTCTTGCCAAATCGGCCAGAAAGTGCCAGTCGAGAACGGAACTTGCACGTTGTTACGCCGGCTAGAAGTGTGCACAGCCCCACCGTCTCTGTTGGTACCTCCGGCTATGCCACACCGGAAATCGAGACAGCTCTTCTACGACGCTCCCAACCGACCACCCCTTCCGACTTGGTCAATCGCTCCCCACCATTCGCGCATAGCGTAATCTCGTAAGTCCTTCATCTCTCCTCAACACCGTAAAAATTGTGAAACAACACTAGAAAGGTCAAGACGGAAAGCAGTATTGAATTTTAATGGATCAACTTAATTGTAACCTACGTGTTCAAATGGCGCACATTGCTAGCCAGTAACATCGCAAACATGCGCCAGTCGAGAAAGTAATGCTGCCGATTTGTTTTTGCCGAGCCCTTAGTTAACAACCTGTTCTGGCAGTTGGGATCAGCATTGGACGGGTGATTTAGACAGTAAAATACCGAAAACACCGAACGGCTCTCCTAGATCAAGTGAAGCCCAACTCTCAGACGATAATCTATCAATCGATGTTCTTCCAATCTTGAAAAACCGCTTCGAATGTCGTTCGAGCAGTGGGCCACTAGTGAAGATAGGATTCCCGCACCCACGACCAAGTTGCCAGTTCTAGCGGTTTTGGGCTTTTGGCAGGTCGCACGAGGCAGCAGCGTTATTTTGATGTTAGGCTGGCTAAATCACCTGGCCAACACTGGCTGGGATAGCAATCACGAACAGGTGTCAATGCAGAAAATCAGACGAAGAACTCATCAGTGCGAAGTTTTGTGCTGGATACAGAATTTTTACGGCTAATTCGACCAAACTGATGATGAAATAGGCTGTTAATTTTATTGCTGACGGCAAGTATGGTTCTGTTGTTACCTTGTTGGACAATAAAAGGCAAAGGTAGAAAATACTGTGTATTAGAGTTTTTCTTGTTAAACGTACCACAGTGGAATGCATCTGATGAAAAGCGCCTCAACTTCGCCTCTGTTTATTTACAGCAATCAGTCGTCAATAAACGAAGGCAGTCCGATCAACGAACCGGTTTACGCGCATGACATTGATATGGAAGATTCTCAACGTTCAATCAGTAAATCGCCGCGGGAAGAAAGCCAGACTTTCGTTCGCAACGTTCAAGTGCGGCACGCAGCCGAAGAAGAGCCATCGTCGTCGTCTTCTGGCATGTCCACTGTGCAGAAAGCCAGAGCCATCTTTAGTGGTCGACATGACCCGTCATCTGACGAAGAAGAGGAGATGGTCAAACGACGAAAGATGGACGTGCCTGTGGTTCCCCAACACACTGCCCAAAGCACGACAAGACAGCGAGTTGTGCCGGTGGACATGGGCAGTTCCAGAATTTCTGCTCTCAAAAATGCCTTTGAGAATGCGCAAGAGATTGACAGCAAGATTCAGTTCAAGCCCTCTGGAACAGCCAGGTAATCTTTCAGTTACAACTGCAACGTAAAACTTGTGAAACTTTGTCCTTCTTAAGTTCATATAACGAACGTTAATTTTAGACTGGGAGACCGGCAAGCGAATAGCGCAAGTTCGTCATCTCAAGTGGTGCACGTTTTTCAAAGGCAGGTACAATGTAAATGTGCGCTACTTGGGATAACGTTCGTATACGTTTCGTTTGCCAAATAAGTTTTATTGGAAGGTTACTTCATCAAAATCAAATAATTATTTGATCGGAGCGATAGTACAGAACGAAAATTCTGCACCTTAATTGGCGGATTTGAATTTGCAGGAAAAGCAGGTCATCGACAAGTTCGGGGTCAAGTTCGAATTCCGACGAGGAACGAAAGAAGCGGTCGAAAGATGATCGAAAGAAGCAGAAGACAGAGCAACAAGAAGGGACATCCTCCACGACGGTTCGAACTGTCGAGGAAGAAGGCGGAAACTCGAAGAAGCAATACCTGCGAAACATCAAGACGACGACCCTGGTCACATCCACCGAGACCAAGACAGTCAAAACTACCGTCTCTCGAAGTCCCTCAAGAGAAGCCTTGTCTGATAAGCTGTTCATTTTTACGGCTAGTCCCCAGACATCGGTGGTTGAGCCGCCACGACGAGCCTCGGTGGGGAAGGTGCAGTCACCTTTCGTTGAAAGTGACAAGAGGGGTTCTAAAGAGAGCTTACTTTCCACTTCTTCCGTCGAACCAGCAAGTACAGGGTCGCGGGTGAGAGAACTACGCGCAGGCAAAAGTCCTTCGGTGGAAGGGCTGAGTAGCGGCTCCGAAGCAGCGTCTCGGTCGGAACGGCTTCCTGTACGGACTGTGGTTGATGTGCCGGTCAAAGCCGAGAAGCCTTCATCGTTGGCACTCCGCAAGATTAGTTCCAAGACAGAGTTCGAAGAAACGACCAAGGTGGTCAAACGGACGGTTCTTTCACCCGTCTCTCCCAGCAGGGAAAAGCTCTTGCAGACAACACTTGTGGAACCGAAACCGACCGAAACTGTAGTAAGGAATGTTGACTTCGAAGATGGTGGGTTCCTTATGGTGAAAAACAACTATAGCTTGAAGTTGACTCATCGTACTTAATCTTGCAGGTATAAAGCCTGTGATCCGAGCCACTTCGGAAGAAAAGTCCAATTCATTGCCTCAGCGCGTCGTCATCACGCCTTACAGTTCCTCTTCCAAGCAAGCCTCGGAGATCCCCGAGTCTGACCGAAAAGCCAATCGCATGATCGACTTGTTCGAAAAGGGGGCCAGCAACCCTGACCTTTTTACCGAGCAGCTTCCCGAACCAACTGTGCAACGACCAACTAGTCCAGACAGACCGGTCTCCCACATCTCCGTTGCTTCGGCCTTTCCCCTGGCAAATGCCGCCACTGCGGCGCGGCCGTTGAACACTTACGAAGATGAAGATATTAAGCTGACGGAACCGGTGTCACAGCGCATCAACCGATATAAGGTAAATAAAAGAATATTTGCCCATCTTACCCACCATTGTTTTCAGGCACAGAGTTTTGTAAAGTAGATTATAGAATAGTAGTAAAACAAGTTTGTGATTCCAGGAAATTGTCTCATCGCCAACTACCGCCACCACTTTACCGTCGTTCGAGCCACCTCACCGTCGACCGGTCAACCCCAACTTTAACGCCTTCGTCACGGAACGTTTCATCAAGGAAACGCAGTCACCAACCAGGGAGGAAGTTGGACGCCGCCCCACCGAAACCTCTGTACGGCCTACGGAAGTGAGCTCCCGTCAGCCAACGGAAAGCTTCGTTCGACCCAGCGAGGTGAGCTGTGCCTTTTTGGGCATCCATGTTCTCGACTACTGATACGCTGCGAATAATATTTCTGTTCTATATTGTTTGCATTTTAGGTTGCCTTCGATCGCGATGAGAAGAGTGCTCTGGCGGGTAGTTTCTACAACGTGCCGGTACGATCTGCCGAACGAGCAGCGACACCGACACGGGCCGAAGAGAAGCTGTCTGAGAGGGTGGTCGAGACGAAGGTGACGCCAGTGGCAAAGATTGCCAAAGTCCCTTCGGAAGTATTGCAAGTTAGCAAGCAGAAAATCAAGGCCGACAAGATTCCTCACTTTTCCCCCTTGAGCGACAAACAGTTTGAGTCGAGGCTGTTTACTAAGACCGCTGCCGATAACATGTCGGAGATCGCCTCCGTCGCGCCCAGTGTCGACCAGGTTGGTGGCAAGATAAAGCTGTTTGAACGCATGCAGGGCATTGGATATGCCAAGCCAGCTGACATGCGCGAAGTCGAAATCATCTCCGGCCGCGGTGGCAACACGGTCTTTTCAGGCTCCGGTAAACCCGGGGCGCTTTCCAACTTGCTTCCTTTCGAGCGGGAAAAGAAAGCGGGCCAGAAGAGGGTGACGATTCATGAAGCATCTGCACAGAAGCGTTCGCAGAGTAACACGCCTGTCTATGACGTTCAGATGAGTCCGATCACTTCCGCAGTCCGTTCTCGTTCGACCACGCCGACCTTCTCGCGGGGCGAGGAAGTGGAAATACACCCGCCAAGAGAACGCCCTTCTTTAGACATTGAACACCGCGCTGGTCCCAGTGATAGCCAGATAGACTTCATGAATGAATTTGTGCGAGATCTGCATGAGAACAGACAGGCCAGGAGGGATGAGCTACTGCCTGGCCAGAGGGATTGGGAAAATCGGGAAGTGCTGGAAGAGACGGTGATGGAGCGTGGTAACGATGGTCGAGTTCGACAATCAGCCAGCCCGAAGCTTCAAAGGGAGAACAGCCGAGATAACCTACAGCTGGAGTCCTTGTCGGAGCAGGTCCGAAGAGTCGATGCGGGGACGGAAGTCAAGGTCTCCTCTTGGCTGGACGACACGGTCAAGAGCCCTGAGCGACATATGGAAATGGTCGAAGGCGAAGAGACGGTCATGTTCGGCACAGATGGTCGCTTTGAAAGACATCTAGAAGCGATGGATACACCGTCCACCGTGACGCATATCCGCGAGGTAAATTTGTACGGCCCAAGCACGAACCTCTAAAGTCATTCTTTAATCGTCACCCCATAGAAAAAGTAGTTTCAAACAGGAATTGAACAAGACGAGGCAAACAAACTTGACACGATCGTTCTTTCAACTGGCACGCATTTTCCAGCTATTAAAACTGGAAGTATGCGCCACTCGGGAAAGCAAACTTGTCGAGTCTGATTGCTGAGGTCCCAATGTTCGCCTACAATAATGCCTTTTTGGAAGCGCAACTATGGACCGGTTGGCAACTGATGGATATGGTGGTGGCTTTGATTTTCAGACTTACATCACGACATCAGAACCCTTCGCCGGTTCGCCAATCGCTGGTCGACAAACGGACACGTTCGTTCGAGAAACGCCACCGGGCTCGTATCGGCCCGCCGAAGCAATGAACCGGAAGGACGATGACGAAGAAGCCCAGTCGCTTACACGCGACGTCACTGAGCTCAACGAAGCACCACGATCCTTCCGTTGGAGTGCCGAAGTGGAGGAAGCCGTGCCGATCAGGACAAGGGAAGACCGCGACGTGAGACACTTCGTTGGCGTACCTGACCGCGATATCTCGGAGCTCAAAAGTGAAGTCACCGGAGGTCAGCTCTAGCTCTCGTTTGATTCATTTCTTCGAACTGTGAACGAATTGAACAAGTTTATTTTGGAATAATAATTCTATAATTTTCCGGTGAACGCATTGTAGGTTTGAAACGGCGAGCAATAAGCCAGTCACCGGAAGAACGGTCGCCTCGCCGAAGGGGCGTCGAAAAGTACGAAGATGTTGTACGAGTGGAGCATCACTCGCCCTCTCGTGAGAGTGTCTCTCGCACCTACTCACCCAGTCCGCAGCAGGAAGCCAAGAAAGAGCCGATGCGGGAAGTGAGGCGCGACAAGTACGAAGCGGTGACGGTGCAAAGGGTGTCCAGCTCGGAACTGCTGACCGAGACTATCCCCAGTCGGCCAGCCTCATCAGTAGAGGTGTACGAGAATGTGCAGTATCAGGTGTCTCCCAGCCCGGTGACTTACAGCGAAGTTTACGCACCGAGCAGCGGTCGTTTCCAGAGGGCCGAAAGTTCGGAGATCGCTGATCGGTCGGTGGATGGAAGGCGCATGCCCAGGGAATCTAGCGTAGAACGACTAGAAGAAACCGTCGTCAGATCGGTGTCACCTGCCACCGTGGAAGGTAACAATGCATATTCATAGTCACAATCAATGGGTTGGCAGTCAAGGTTCGGGTTTTCCAATGTTTTGATTTTGTTTTTCAGATGTCAGGAGCCCTTCTAGCCTACGCGACATTCATCACGAGGTTGGCATGTCTGACCAGCGCATTGAAAGTTTCATCACTAGCCATCGGTCGCGACCGGAAGAAGATTCGGAAGGAGTTCGTCCTGTGTCGGCAGCTGTCTCCTTCGTCCGAGGTGAAGTTCAACCCGATGAAGGAGTAAAACGTCCTAAAACTGAAAAGTACAAACATGAGGAAGTGTCGACCTTCCACATTCCTGAACGTGAATTCGAAGGTAATAGACGAGAGAAAAACCTTCGTCGTGCATGAAAAAATGGTATTCATACATTAATTTTTTCGCGAAATTTTGTAGTTCCGTCCATTACACCTACTTACGTCCGGGAAGTCGAGCCGGTTAGCCACGAACGCATCCATGTTCGAGAAGTGGAACCACTGGAGCGATATTTCGAACGCGTGACGGATGTCGATGCTAAAATTGGCGGTAATTTGAGTCGAATTGTAACTGAGGGTATAAAGGTAAACAATAGCTGATAATCTTCTCTTATAGGACCGTTTTCCGGGCGCATTCACGCAAGAGAAATCGAGCCGGAATCTCATGAGAACTTTTTCGAAGAAGTGACCAGTATTCGTCAGGAGCCGTTTCCCTCGATCGAACATCGGTCCGGTTTCTCTGACCAGGAGTTTGAGGAGGCCGTGTCACAGCCAGTCTTTGTCCGTGACGTCAGCGAGACAGACCTGGCTCCCAAACGCCGCAGTTCGGCTACCGTTATCGAAAACCAAGCCGCAGGTATGAATAAGACTCATAACCGACAAGGTCATTTCTTCAAGTGCCGCGTACGATAAGCCAATAGTTTCGGAAACCTGCGCCACTTGGGAAAACGATCTTGCCGTTTTTGTTATCTAGGTTTCCAAGTAAATATAACGACCTTTCAGGCTTCGTGGCCAAACATCGACCGATGGTTTTTCCAGGTGGCGACACCACCACTACCACAGTAGCTGCCGTACCGGAACAGCAATATCCCTGGCAGACAGCTACGACAACAAGCCCCACGGTTGTTCGGGAGGAAGAAACAGTCCAAACCGGAGATGTGCCAACTCGCGCTATCAACGTTCCCGTCTTTTCAGAGACAGTTCTTCTGGAACCATCAACCAGCCGACGTAGGCAAGAAGCTTCTACCAGCAGTAGCTCCGAAGGTGTGACAAGCGAGATGACACCGAAAGAACGAAAGAAGTCTGGCGGCTTCCTGGGCTTGTTCAGTGGCAGTAAGAAAGAAAAGTCGGTCAAGACAGAAACCATTAAAAGCTCCAGCTCCAAGACCACGGAAGTCTCAATCTCCCAGGCTGCATCGGTAGCAAGTAGACTCTCGGTTACAGATGAACCAAGTGACATGCCAACACAGACTTTTGTGAGAATCGATGATGGGGCTACCGAGAATAAGTTTAGGGCGGAAGGTGACACTGTCTCAGACTTGCTCTACAAGCCAGAGTTTGTCGAAGACCCAACCGAAGAAAGGTTGCGAGAAATGCGGTATGGACGAAAGGTCCCCGAAAGCGTCACGCCATTAGCGCGACCTACGCAGACCGTCGTTCATCACGTGGCCCAACCAGATCGTGAAGCGGAAGAATACTTATCCATGCGAGAAAGAAGTGACTTCATCCCTGAACGGCATTTGGAGCAAGTAGAAAGCGAAACAATGGAAGTCACTCGTTTCGAACCGCATCTGGAAACCACCGAGCCCGACCTGTTGGCCAGGTCTCCCTCTCGTCAAATAACGCAGTCGCCCAGCTTCATACCCTTTGAACAGTCCACCACGACATCTACCACCACCACCAAGAAAGTGCCGTCGAAGAAGCCGCTGAAGGTCAAGAAGAGCACGGAAACCTCGGTAACATCGCGCAAGTCCACACCTTCGCCGGTGGCTGGAAATGTCGAGATCTTTGAGGAAACTGTTAGTCAAGAACGACCATCGTTCTCACCAGAAAGACAGGAAAGCGTTTACTCGGAATACGCCGGGATACCACGACGACCAGTGGAATCAGTCGTTCATCCAGTCGACTTTTCCGATCGCGATATCGAGACCGTCATTGCCACGCATCGCCCTGAACCTTTTCGAAGCTTCCGCGAGGTAACATACACAAAGTATTATACATTCTATTCCAGAATAGGAGCTCGGAAAACAAACTCGACCAGAGTGGTTTTTCTGATTGGTACACGGGCTTAGCCTATAACGTCGAGGGCTTGCTCCACTTGGGAACATAATCTGGCGCAGTTTGCTGGCTTAGCTCCAGAATACTCTTAGTCTTTAAAATTGGCTGTTTTCTCCCGCGTTTTGATTTCTATAACCCGCACAAATTCTGTTATGGTGGTATCGATACCTAGATTTCCGGGAAGCCGGTTAACCTAGTGTGTCAGATGGAAGACAGCTCCCGTTAAAATGATGCTACTTTTCCCAGGGGTCCGTGCCCTCTCGAGAGTTGCGTGAAGAGACTGTGGTTGAACAACGGCCTCGAGTGGAATCTCCTTTACTGAAAGAGCTGCTTCTTCAGAAGAGCGTGGAGGAAGAACGGGAGGTACCACGAGACAGACCGGAAGGAGTGGCGCACCGGGTTGGACCGCGAGACACGGCTATCCCTGGCTTGGTGCCGGACCGAAGAGAGAACGTCGAGGAAACAGTAATGGATGAGTGGACCATGAAGGAGGTTGTACCTGAACGACATTTGGAGCAGCAGCAGACAGTAACGACCACCATACCTCGCTTCGAACCACATATGGAAGCCAGCGAAATGGATGTGCGCGTACGTCCAACCCAAGAAGGTACAAAATTTAATGAAAAACAAATTAAGCTTTAATAATTGGCTGGTCTTAGCTATAGTGTTATGTTTTGTTAGATGTGACCGCCGAGGAAGAAGCACGTATCCGTGCGCTAAGAGCCAAGCCGGAAGCACCTGCACGCAGACCTAGCGTCGAAGCGTTTGCCTCCAACATCAGCACTGTCACTACGGTCCAGACAACTAGCGAAAGTCCAAAGAAAGAAAAGAAGAAGGGCTCCATCTTTGGCATGTTCAAGTCAGGTAAAAAGGAAAGTCGCTCAGAGACCTCTTCCGTCACTTCCACCGTCGTCCGACAAGAAGATGTTCAGCATCCATCACAGACTGCGACTTACGTTCGTCAAGTCGAAGAACCATTTATGGTGGAACCCAATCGGTATGGGGAGGAAGAACAGGTGATCAGAGAACGCCCGGCTGATGTCGAACATCGAAGTGGCCTGTCCGACATGACTGTCGCCAACTCCATTCCTTCTGAGCAGTTCATTGAAGAGACTGTGGTGCAAAGCCAAGTGGAGAGCAAGCCCAGAGTCAAACCTCGAACCAAGTCACCTCGACAGACGGCAGAAACCTTCTCGGAGGCGGTGATGGTCGTAAAGGAGTTCGATGAAGGGCAGCTGCAGCCTAAACCGGCTGAAACTTACGTCCGTTACGAAGAACCGGAAGATAGCGCGATGGTTTACGAGGAAGAAATTGTTCCTCGAGAAAGGCCGCCTGACACTATTCAGCATCGTGTCACCATCAAAGACGACTATGTCGAAACTATGAACTTGCCAGCACGCAGCAGTGAGCAAATGGAAGAAGTGGTCAAGGTCGAAAGAACCCCCAAAACGGTTGAATCCACGGTTAGCATTTATTTTTTCTCACTTGACCCCATAACTGTCTCTGAATGTGAGCTCGGCAAAATCGTTTTTTCAAGTGGCGCACGCTTCCAGTCCATAACACTGGAAACTTGCGCCGCGGGAGTAAACAGTTTAGTCGAGATCGTTTGCCGAGCTCCCGCATCTTGAAAGATTGTTCATAAAGTGGACTGTGGGATACCTGCAGGTAGTACAGTCAGTGACCACCAAGGAATCCCCGAAGCTGGACGGAGAAGTGCGCGAAACAGTTATTCCTGAACGCCATGTTGAGCAGCTGGAAAGTATCGATGTGATGACAACAAAGCCACCGGTCTTTGAACGCCATCTAGAGATTATGGAAACACCCACCGTTGTCACTCGTTTACACGAGGAAGTGCAAGAAGAAGTTCCACTTTTCGAACAAGTACGTTCCATAGTTCCGACTAGAAAGTACTAACACCAATGACAACAGATAATTAGCAATCACAACGATACCAAGTCTGACGCGTGAGGTTGGTTGTTTAAAGTGACGCGTGAACTAGGCAAACTCGGCGAAACCGTGTTTCCAAGTGGCGCACGCTCTTGGTCCATAACGCTGAAAACTTGCGCCTCTAGAGTAAACAGTTTAATCGAGTTCGTTTGCCAAACTCCACGTGTTGAATGGTTGTTCTTAAAGTGGAATCTGGAATCTCTGCAGAGAGTACAGTCAGTGACTACGAAGGAGTCCCCGAAACTGCACGAAAAAGTGGAGGAACGCACCTCTGGTTCGGTGAGCTCAGAGAAGGAGCGAAAGAGATCCAAAGGTGGACTCTTTGGCATGTTCAAGCGAAGAAGCTCCAAAGACCACGAGAGCGCCGAGAGCAGTTACACGAAGGTAAACACATGCGTACTGGCGAACCAAGTTATACACATAACGGTCGGGGCTATAGTCTCAGTATAGTAGACTTTTCCGCATTGGGGAGGCCGGTGAAGGAAAAGTATCAGAACTTTATCTTGCATGGCGCACGCTTACAGCCAATAACAATCAAAGCCTGCGCCACTTGAGATAAGGATCTAAATCTCGTCTGCCGACTTTGATGGATTTCAGTGGGACATTTGAGCGAATTTATCTTGTGTAGGTTACCACCGAAGGTCTACCAGAAGAGACCTTTGTCCGAGAAGTCGAGATAGCCCCACCGGTTGCAACCCGGGAGTACGTGCGCGAAGTTAGCATAGAGGAGGTGCCACTGGAACGACCGGCCGACGTTGTTCATCACGTCTCCATGAGCGATCTCGACGCCGAAGAGCTCTACTCTCGTCTAGCGCCTGCCCAAGTCACGCTTTCGGAGGAGACTGTCATCACAACCACTACCATCCCCCAGCCTGCTTCACCGGTTAGGAAGAGTGTCTCGTTTGAGGAGCCCGAAGAGCTCACTCAGACTTCAACGGAGGTTCGTGAAGTTGGTTCGGCTATGAAAGAGAAGCCGGAGAAGGAAAAGAAGTCCAAGGGACTCTTTGGCTTCTTCAAGCATGGAAAGGGGGCCAGTGAGAAAGTGCGACATGAGGAAGTGCGAGAAACGGTAGTTCCTGAACGACACGTGGAACAGGTGGAAAGTATCGATGTGATGACAGCGAAACCACCGGTCTTTGACCGCCACCTGGAGATTATGGAAACGCCCACGGTTATTACTCATGTGCATGAGGAAGTGCAAGAAGAAGTTCCACTTTTCGAACAAGTACGTTCCTACATTGTAGACTGAAAACCACCAAAGTCAGTGAAAATTGACTAATTAATGAACTATTCATGAGAAGCGAACGCGGATGATTTTTGTGTGGGCATGTTGAGGTTGACTGATCGCATCGTTCTTAACGTCGATGCAGTTGGACTCGAGGTGGTACACAGAAGGGGTGTGATACCAAGGAGGAAATGAAGGCTCGGTTCATCAGCCTTCTACCTGTTCCTCTGAGCTGCACCGGTCCCGTTAGCGAGCTCAGAGACCCCTTTCTATCGAGAAATAAAAGCAGAAGAGCATGCAGGGTGGAATGGCGGTTGATAAGTTTGCGAGATGCAACGAGCGAATGAACTTGTGCATTCAGAATGTTCCGTCGAGAAGATTTCATGAACAGGTTCATGCGGGACAATCTCTGCCGGAAAGGAGGAGGAATTAACAGCCGGACATGGCGAATTACTGGACGGAGTTAGCGAACAAGGAAGTACATTGAGCTGACCAGCAACAGTACGTGTATGCAGTGCACGTGAATATTGTGTCGCATACACGTACCAGAACAGTCCAGGAAGAACGCTATGTCCGGTCAAGTAATATGGGAAGTAAAGACGCTTATCATTCAAAAACTAACCAAGATTATCGCTAAAGACAATATTTTTCAGTTAGTTATCCAAACAAACATTATGTTTCAAAGTGGAACTGAAACTCAAATACGCGTATCGAAATGGAATTAAATTTTCGAAGAAAAATCACCGAACTCACAATTAGACGTTAGATATGTGAATGATCCAAAAATGAAATTGCTGTTTGATGTCTTAGGCGGAGGATGAGTTGGTCCCGTTGGAAAGACCATCTGAGGTGGCGCACAGAACGACAATGTCTGATTGCGAAATTGAAGAGCTGCTGCCAAAGAATGTCGAACTTCTAGAAGAGACGGTGTCGACTGAGCGTACCAAGGTTCAGAAAGTCAAGCCGGCAGTGATTCTTTCCGTGGAAGATGCGGACGAAACAGAAGGTGAGATGGTACGACGTGAGCAAGTGCGGGAAACGGTACTTCCCGAACGCCACGTTGAGCAGCTGGAAAGTATCGATGTGATGACAACAAAGCCACCGGCCTTCGAACGCCATCTAGAGATCATGGAAACACCCACCGTTGTCACTCATTTACACGAGGAAGTACGAGAAGAGGTTCCTACTTTCGAACAGGTGCGATCTCATAATTAAAAATGAACGCCATTAGATATTGACAATGATATATAACAATAGTAATAATAATGATATAGTGCTCATGCCTCTAATCCTGACCAAGTCGTTTAAGCGGGACCGAAAATATTGATAAGAGTAAATAGTCGTCGAAATAATATATGTTTAGTGTGTAATTAAATTTTCGGAGAAAACGCGGATGAATAATAATTATGTGTACACATGTACTGACCAGCACGCTATTGATCTGATAGTTAGGCATCAATACGAGATCATTAACCATTTTGTCTCATAGGAGGTGGAAGAGTTGGTCCCGTTGGGAAGACCATCTGACGTGGCGCACAGCACGGCAATGTCCGATCGGGAATTCGAAGAACTGCTCCCAAAGACTGTCGAACTTCTAGAAGAGACGGTGTCGACTGAGCGTACCAAGGTTCAGAAAGTCAAGCCGGCGATGATTCCTTCGGTGGAAGATGCCGCCGAAACAATGGTGGTACGTTCAAGACAACACATTACGGAGAAAGAGCCCATTGTTGTTACGATCGAAAGCCGCACACAAGTCAGACCTGTCGGAATAATAAACACAGAAACATTTATACGAGCTGAAGAGTTTGTGGATACACGCCAATCAGTCAAGCAGGTCCCTGTGATCGAAGAGGACATGGTGCCTCGTGAGAGGCCAGACTTCATACTCGAACACGGGCACAACCTGAGTGATGGCGATTTCGAGCGGATGAGTCAGAGCGTGGAAAGTGCTAGACCGGCACAAAATGTGCCTGACGAGGAAGCTGGGTATGAGAGTGTGGTGACAACCAGGGTGACGGACAAGGCAACCGATATGGCTACAGTCGCATTCGGTGTGTCGGACAAGCACAAGATAATCAAAGATGTCTTTGATGTCCTGCCAGGAGCCGCGATGGCTTCTGCCAAGTTTGTCCCAGGTGTCCCACAGGAGTTTGTCACTGTGCGAGAAATCGTTACAACGGAAACTCTACCTCGCACGCGTAAGTATCTTTCTATACCATTTGGTCAAAATCAATCACGAAAAAACGGTCGTTTAAAGTACTTGAAAAATATCATGTTTTCATGTCGTAATTGAGAGCTCTGCAGACAAACTCGACAACATTGCCTCCCTAAGTTGCGGACGGTAGTAATGTTATTAGCTGTAAGCGTGCGCCACTTTGAGAAACGATGCTGTCGAGTATGTTTTCCGAGCATCCGTAACTATTTTCCATTACTTTGATCCATGCGCTTGTTTGAATTTGCAGTTTCGCCATCCCTCAGCAGTACGTCCGTTCAGGTGGTGTCACGTACTGATGAGGAAGCGGAAGAGGAGCCTCGAGCACGTCCCGATCGCGTTCATCATCGTCACGGCGGTCCTTCCGACTTTTTGGTCACTCATAACTTCTACGGACGAGCGCCGGCGGAAGAGTACCTGGACGAGTCGGTTACCGTCACAACCACCAAGAAAGCCCGACCGGTGCCCATTGATCGACAAGAGTCCTCAGAAGATGAATACCACACCACCCATGAAAGACACATGGAACAGGTCGAAGGCGAAGAAACGGTCATGCTTGGTACTGAAGGTCACTTCGAGCGACATCTGGAGGCTATGGACACACCAACCACCTTCACCCATATTCACGAG
Source organism: Ramazzottius varieornatus (assembly GCA_001949185.1). NCBI lineage: Eukaryota > Metazoa > Tardigrada > Eutardigrada > Parachela > Ramazzottiidae > Ramazzottius > Ramazzottius varieornatus. The sequence goes on from BDGG01000004.1 coordinate 4,438,173, forward strand.
GAGGTAACTGTTGTCCGCCAGGAGGAACCCCGACCAGCAGAGGTAATAAAAAGCAGTCAACCAAAACTAGATATGAGAAGGTTTAGCGAAACCTGCTGATCTAGTTTACAAGCAGACAAAGGGATGAGTATTTTTTGAACAAGCTCACAGTGTGCTCTGTTGTTGTAGACGGTAACCATAATCAAGTCAGCAACAATGGTTAGCGACATCAACGACGTGTGGGACGACGCTCGATCAACATTCAGCAGCCGTGTCCAGTCGGAGGTTTTCGAGACGGAAGCTGAGATGGAAGAGGCACCCGAAGAAGAGCTCGTACCACGGTCACGCCCCGATGAAGTACCGCACCATGTTGGCATACGAGATGCCGACAGCGAGGAGATGGCAATGTTGCAGCCTGTCGAAACCTTGCAAGAAAAAGTCGTGGTAGAGGAGGTGAAGCCACTAAAGGCAAAGAAAGGACTTGAACGACTCTCCACAAGCAAGAAGCCAGAAATCGTCGTATTTGATATCGACAAGGAAGTCGTTGAAGAGAAACTTGTCGTGGTAGAACGCGTTTCTGAAACTGTCCGCGAAACCGATAAAAGCCGGGAAGGAGGTGAACTGGTGGTCGAACAAGTGCAGAAAATCAAACTGAGCGGATCCCCGGCAGACGCCAGGCGATATCGTGCACCGGAAGTACAGCCAGAAGAGGAGGTTGGTGATAGTTTTCATACCGATTTCGCTTGTTTGATTTCCCGTGAAGTTTCTGAAGAGCTCTCTGCGACTTTCAGATACGATCGGAGTTTGCTGAAACCGTCACAGTGGTGGAACAGCCAAAGCCTGACAAGCCACAGATACCACCGCCGGTGGAACGTCGGCAGGAAACGATGGTTAGGGAGGCGCAGGTGACTGCTCGATCCTCTCCGGCATCAGAAGCGGCTACAGCCTCCGTATCTCGGACGGGCTCGCGCTCCAAGACACCCGAAAGCCTGGCGGGAACTCACAAACAGAGGACGGTTAAGACCATCAAGCAAAAGGTACCCAAAGGCGCCAAGGGAAGCAACAAGACCAAGGAGTTCAGCTACGAAGATGTGGTCTACTGGAAGACGGCCAAGGGCGTCGTCTCACCGGACCATGCTGCAGTCAGCTCAATGGAAACACACCGCGACCGCACATCCACACCTGCCAGTGTTCTTCCCGAAGACAAAGTCCTGACGGAATATCGAGAAGCGACGATGGTTAGACCGGTTGCGGAGACGGTCCTCACTGCACAGCCTACTGAGACTCAGGTCCGAATGACTGTAGAGAACACATTTAGGACCTCGCAAAACAAACTCGACAAGATCGTCATTATAAGTGGCGCATGCTTACAGCTGACAACACTCAAAACGTTCGCCACTTGACAGAAACATTCTTGTCGAGTTTGTTTGCCGGTCTCCCTTTTCTTGTATTGTACTTATCTCTATTGTGACATCCCGAATAACGGTTTCAGGTCAGAGAAACTACGAGCAAGTCCAAGTCGGTAACTCGGCAGAAACTCGTCGACGCGGAGAAGGTAGGTAAATCTGTGGTGAGGAAACAACATTCCCGCTCTTCCAGCACAAGCTCCAGTGAGCCGGAAGAGGTCGAGGAGATCAGTTCGGTGACCATCAACAAGACCAAGCTAACCAGCCCGACACCCGAGCCACGTGATGAAGTCCAGCTGACATTGGCCGAGATGCGGACCAGCTACGACGAAGAAGAAGAAGAACGGCGTCTGGATGCTCGTAGAAGAGATCGACCGGTGGGGGTGGAGGAAACAATTGTACATCAACTCACACCAGCCAGAAGACTCGAGCAACCAACGGTAACTGTACTAAAATTCCATACTTTACCAAATTGGAAGACGAAAACAATTAAACAAAATAAAAGTTATGTTCACTTTGAAAACAACCATAACAATGTTTATTTTATGAATAGATTGTTGAAGAACGTCCAATGGAGTTTGTGATGCGTTCGCGTTTGGCCACACCATACAGAGCTGACACGACCACAGAGACCGTCGTTCGGGAAATCCGAACGCAGCCCAGCGAGGAAACGGTCATGTTCTCTGAAGATATGGTCGAACACGAGATCAGACCCACTCCAACCTACGTTGTCACCACGGAAGAAGTCGAAGAAGAACCACGAACTCGTCCCGATCGTGTTCCGCATCGTGAAGGCGGTCCATCCGACTACTTGGTGACTGACATCCTTACCGAAAGAATGCCTGCTGATGACGAGTGGATAACGGTCAGCACCACCAAGACAGCCCGACCCGCCGCCGCTCGGCAAGATTCCGTAGAAGACGAGTATGTCATCCACGAACGACACGTGGAGCAAGTTGAAGGTGAAGAAGTGGCCATGTTCGGTGACGAAGGTCGATTTGAGCGCCATCTGGAAGCCATGGACACGCCCGCCACCGTCACGCACATCCGCGAGGAAGTTACCGTTGTCCGTCAAGATAGGCCACGAGCAGAAGGAACGACGAGAAATAGAACGAGAAAGGGCAGCTCTAAGACATACGTCAGAAGTTCAGAGGGAGAGGTCGTGAGCAGGGACGTGGCACATCGCGATTCGGAGACGGGTGTCTCGCTGATTGAGCGATCAACCACCGAGCAACTTCCCACCTACATCAGCTTCGGGACCGTCGAACCGGACAGTTTCCATTCGCCGCCTGCCGAGATTGTTAGCAGAGGTACGTATCGGAAAATCCTGACACTTGGAAGGCCGGCCTACGAAACGTACGAGACAATGTCCTTCATCGGCGCACGCTTCTAGCAAATAATAATGAAAACGTGCGCCACTTGAGATACCGATTTTGTACGTTTCGTTCGCCCACATCCCAGTTGACTTTGACGACCACGTTTGATTTATTGATAGATGTCGAAGCTCGTCGTCGACAAAGTATCACGCTTCGACATTCCAATGGACCGAAAGACGACGCTTACGAGAAGCACCAACAAATTGTCCAAACTAGCACTGTCGTCCACACCGAAGACGCTGACGTTCCGCTTAAGCCAAGTCGTCGTAGCTGGGAAGAACCGGCTGCCGAGACTGCGGTCACTACCATCATCCCCGATGTCCATCGACGACCTGCTCCTCGCCCTGCACCTCCCATCGACTTCGTGGAAAGTACGGAGACCATCACAACCAGACCGGTAGTGGTGTCTGCTATCCATGAAGCGGCTAAACTGCGCCAACCAGAAGGTAGAACGGTTGTGGAGCGTGGTCGGACGACTTCACCGTCCGAAGCCAGCAATTCTGATGTTAGTCTCAATGTCGAGAACGAAGAAGTCCATGGTCGCCGAACGGCATCGCCGGAAACTCTGCCCACTACTACCTACACCAGAAGTGCCACGGTGGAAAGCAGGCCGGCGAAGTCTTTGAAGCTAGCTCCAACACGATCGCGTTCGGCCATGAGTGGAACTCGATCGGCCACACTAGGTATGAACATTGATATGGGAACTCTGTAAACAAACTCGACAAATTACTTTACCAAGTAGCGCACGTTTTCGGTGTTACTGGTCGAAAGCTTGCGCTACTTAAGGAGGTTATCTTGTTGAGTCGGTTTGCCCAGATGCCTGATCGTCGTATGTGAATTTACCATATGGGAATGATTTGCATTGTTTCGCTTGGCAGGTTCGTCTGCAGGTGAGCATATTGAAGAGGCGGTGGAGCATATCCGCGTCAAATTCAAAGACGACATCGAGAAGCCCGCTCCGGGACGACCCAAGACACCCAACCACCACAACGTCCTGAATAACCTCTTTGTGGGCCATGAAGAAGTTCATATGCGCACTTCGTCTCGTCAAGATGATTACGCCGGTGAAGTCCTGGAGGATCTCCGCAGTGCCAGTCGCGGTGGCAGCACGCTGCCCCGACAGGAGCGCGTGGCACCTTTGGCAGCAGCTCGGCCACTTCACGTCAGGGAGACTACCGTCATCAACGAACGTTCCGTCGACCCGGGTAATTTGCTGACCAATTACTGGGTATTCAGTGAAGTAGAGTGATGAGTTTTTGTTCGTAGAATTGGCTGGTGGAGAATTTCACATTGTGAAGACGCACTCTGAAAGACTAGGCATATCGCCAACTCGCAGAGGGGAGCCCAGTCCGGCGGGGGGAAGCAGCCAGGCTTCGACACCGGCGCCTTTAGGTCTGCCTTATCCTGACACTTACCGACTACATCGATCACAGTCGCCTGAATGGGAGACCGACGTGGACGAGGCTGGATATCCTGTCGTTCGCCAGCAGGTAATTTGTCATTCTTATATGCTGGACCAGGCTTTATAATTTGTTTACAGGCCAAGGAACGAACAATCTCCGACTCTTCGATGGAAGTGACAAAAAGCACGACTGGCGAGTCTGGAAATCCGTTTGACGAGCCCGTAGCGAATCTCGAGCAAGCATATGAGTTCGTACGCACCGATTCTGAACGATTGGGCATTTCACCCTCGCGGCAGAACCTCTTCCGCCCCGACAGTCGCGCCACTCTGGGCAGTTTCGCAGAACAGCAGGTGGACGTTGTAGCCCGATCGGCCATCCTTCCGGGTGTCTTCAAGTACGAGGAGAACCATGCAATCGTTCGTACTGACTCACAGCGGTTGGGAATTTCTCCCTTGAGGAGCGACAGTCAAGTCACCGAAACTATCGTTCGCTCGATCGACAGTCCAAAGAGTGAGGCTATTGAAGAGGTGGTAACGCAGAGCGCAGAACCGGAGCCGGTGATCAGTACGACTGTGGGGGTGGAGTCGCTGTACCATTTCGTCCGGACTGATTCGGAGCGGCTGGGCATCTCCCCGGGTCTACAAAAGACGAGGTCGTCAGACACGTTGAATTTGGCTGCCGAAACAGCAGTTGCGCCACGGCCTGTGGAGGAAGTTGAGATGAACGGGGAAGGCTTCCCGGTCGTTCGAACACACTCTAAACGTCTGGGCATTTCTCGACCAGCCAGCTCAGCCGAAATCACTTCTCTAACTACAGAGGTACTTTCTGTTTCACCAGAAGTTCTACAGTAAATTTTCCTTTGAAATTTGTTGATGAATCTTTGTCTTTAGGTTCCGATTAAGAAGAAAGCACCAGCTGTTCCACTCCAACCGAAGTCCAAGAGCAAGTCCAAGAAAGCTGCACCTAAAGTACCAACGAAAAGCATTATTGAGACAGATACGGTCGTGTTCTCTTCCGTGGAACGCGGACTGAATGAGCGTTCAGTTGACGAGGAAGATAGCCTTTTCCCCATTGTACGAACTCACTCTGAGCGTTTAGGCATATCGTCAAAGCCAAAAGAAACAATCAAAAGCCAAGTCACAACAACCACGTACGCTCCACCGGCAGTTCACGTACTGCCACTACCCACGCTGGACCGTCTCAGGCAGACAGATGAGCACGAGATTGTCCGAACGCATTCCCAGCGACTGGGAATATCTACGCCGACGAGAGACCAGACGGTGTCCGAAACGGTATATACCGTAGTTAATTCACCAAGTGGCGCACGTTTTCAGTGTTAATGTCTAAAAGCGTGCGTCACTTGAAAATGGATTTCCTCCCACATTGCCTGCAGCTTGTATGTGTGTGTACGTGATGCTGGTAGTTACTAATTTTTTTGCTTGCAGGTTGAGGTTACGGAAACGAAGATACGACCAGACGATTCAACCAAGCAAATTACTCGCCGCGTTATCGAAACTCAGTCCAGTCCTGAAGACCAAGCTATGGTTGTGGAGACTTTCCGTCAGGCTGCCTTGTCCTCCCAGTCGCCCGACGTTGACGAGCTGGAATACTGGACCAGTTCGGGCCGTTCCAGCTCCGCCGACTTGAAAGAACGTGTTGTGGTCAAAGGGACCTCTAACCGTTTGTCCGGTCTAAGTGACACGGCAACCTACGCCGAGATACCCAGCCGATGGAGTCAAGAAGTCAAGAGCCAAGTGCAGCCGCGCGCCCAGACCATCGTCTCTAACCCCGTTTCAGTAGCGCAGGGACCAATCTACGCCAAAGTTAACAAGAAGAGGAAAGGCAAAGGGGAAGAATTTCTAGAGGAGGATGTCTTCTACTGGAAGATTCTCAATCGGAAGAAGGGCAAATCGTACTCGGAGGAACGCCTTCGTAGTCGCTCACCGGCTAACAACTTGACCCTACAAGAGATGACCATCCTGGCTCAAAGTATTAACTCTCTGCAGCTGGACCAATCAGGTACGAAAAAGTCCGCACGGAAAAGTTATTCATGACTTGTTTGATGACGATGGTGGTCTTTATAGGCAAGGGGAAAAAAGGAGCGACGATTACCAAGTCTCGAACGAAAAGGAGGACCAAGTCCAGTAGCGACCTGTTGGAAGGTAGGGTCTCCTCGACTTCGCCGTTGGACGATTCGGGTGCCTTCAGTGGTCGGGAAGACCTTCAGTTGACGTCAACGTTGGAAAGGGAGGGTGAAAGGACGGTGAGAAAGCCGAGTCCCTTCACCAAAGCCCGACAACTTACGACAGCCGAGTCGGTGGTCACCACCTTCAAGACCCGCTCGTTCTCGCCAAGCTCCAACGAACCAGCGTCCCGAGCCTCCTCGTCTGCTGAGTACATTGAAGAGAAGAGTGATCAGTCAAGTCCCAAGAGTCGAGGAAGGTTAGGGGAGAGTCTGGAGAGCGAAAGGATGGATAGGTCTGCCGACGACGAGGCTGACCGCCAGTATCGACGGGCAACCCGAGAACCGCTGCCCGACGCACACTCTTGCCTTCCGGCATATAACCGCCTACACTACAGTGTCAATGAGCACTTGGTGGAACTGGAAGAACTTATCGTTGACCCCGACTGTCAATATATCGACATGGAAAACTTGCAGTCAGAGCGACAGCGCTTTACGGTATTAAAGCTGTCGGATTATATTATGTTACTTGCAATATTTTGCTATGTTTACTTGGAGTCCACGTTAGGAATTCTTCGTAGGCACTGCTGGATGGGTTGGTTCGTGTCAACAAGGACCTTGACCGCTTGGACGATTTGTACCGTGCAATGGTCAACGTCGAACCGGAGGCCATTATTTGGGAGACGGAGAGTCGCCAGCGAGAGCTGAATAGACTCTACATGGATCTGCTGGCCTATCTAAAGCACGTCCTTCGCCGAGTGAAACACTTGGAAATGCTCCTGGAACAGTACAGACGTCGAAGACTACAGTTCAAAGCTCATTTGCTGGAAGAGCTGACCTTCTTCCGCACCAACGATAACATGCCAGAGGTAACAAAACCCGAGCGGTGTGTTTGTTCGGAAGGAAGTCTAACGTTTTTTGATGATTGTAGGAAGAACAGAAGGAACGCGTGGATCAGCTCTTGGAAGAAGTGATGGCATTACGGGCTGTCACGTACAACATCCTGGTCCGATGCACTCCAACATTCGCCGTCCAGATCGAAGAAGAACTACATGAGATCCTGACGCTGTTACGGACTGAACTATCGGTAGCTAGCTCTACTTGGAACCACGCTTCTAAACATGAATATGTAAATGGGATAAATTTTCTGTGTCTTGTGGGTGATGGCCTTCATGTCCTTGTCCATTTCTAGCGCTCCATAAAAAATCGCTCGTTTTCTGTCCACTTGGAAATTTTTGTCCGCGTCACCTTTCTCTGCATTGCTGGTGAACAGGAGGTTGAAATGCTGTGTTTATCTTTCAGGGGTCGATCATACAGCTCCTCCAGACTGGCCGATACTCTGTGCAGTTTGATGCCGCTCACCAGCAGCTGATCTTTTCTTCGGACGAACTCGTTGCAGATACTCCTTCGACCTCACGAAATCTAAAGTGAGTTCGCTTTTTGCACGAACACCGATAGCAGCAGTAACCGTAGTAATTTAGGTCAAAATAGCTCCCGCCGATTCTGAAACTCGAATTACATCTTTTATTGTTGTCTTTTGTAGTAACCCGACGGTGTGGAATGTATTACGCCGTGCCTTGCCGATGCAGGCCCTTGCATTGATATTGCTGGGATTCGCATCCTTGATCCCCATGACAGATGACGAGTTTAGTTGCCTTTTCAGCAACTACTTTGCTTCGTCTTTCAATCCGGCGCTGAAATTTACCGGTCCGCCTCCTATCTAGACGTAATAGCTATGTGTAGACGGGGTGTGTTCCGGTGTTACGGTATGTTTCGGTTAGCGTAATAATCTTACCAGGTCTGTTGACATTCTCTGTATCTTTTCTCCTGGACCACATTCTGTACTTGATGAATCTCGTTTGCTTTTATATTCATTTCCGGCAGCTTTTGTCCGCTAAACTCTTTTCTTGTTTTGTTTTATCCATTCTCAGTTGTCACACTCAGTTTTAACTACTCGTACAGTCGTATTTCGAAAGAGAGAGGTCCGTAAAGTTAATCATATTCGAATGTGAAAGCTGGCAAAGACCTTCGTACCGAAAAAAGAACTGTCGATTGTGTGCGAACCCTCTACCACTTTAGCACCGCCCAGTCAACCTGAGCGTTGAAAGCAGCAACGTGCTGTTTCACTTTGAAATTTTATTTACCAAGACTATCGTAGCCAAAGCGATTTTCATTTTCAAATTCCCAGTTTTCTCGATTGTCGCTCGAGTAAAACTCCAGGCTTGCGCGCTGCGCTCGTCCCCTTCTGAGCTCCGCGACTGCGAGTTGTTTCTGCCTCCCTCGTCAACAGTTTTGAGTTACGGAATGTCCTGAGATCGAACAAGGAGGATGGTTCCGTTAATTGACCTCTTAACGCCGGAATGCTTGCTTCAGGTATTCCGTATTCGTATATTGTCGACCTGCTCGATTGTCTTCCAGTTTTGTTTCACTAAGCATCGATTGTCTTCTATGCTTGAATCCACAGGTTGTCGAGACCTACTCCTACTTGAAAGATTTGTGCCAAAGGGTCTGGTTTGGAAACGAAGAAGGATGCATGACTGAGTGAAGAAGACGATTGTCTGGTGATCTATACACACTTGAAAACCTTATCCATGACTAAAAGCAAAGTGCTTACTTGTTCACAGATTCTTGAACAGACAACAAGTGTCCATCTGGCAAAGAGATAGATGACGAAGAAGGTTGAAGACGGGAAAGAAACGTGAACATGGTCATCGTCGACTCACCGAAGCCGAAGCGTCGACCGAAAGGGAAGGACGGGCAGCATCAAGAGGTAAGTTACTGTAGACCACGACCGATCCACTGAGTGGGTTAGTTCTCTGAGAAGTGACTGATCACCGATGTGACGAAAAACACGTGCGAATATTAGAGTATGCTGTATGGTAATCCAGGGATACAAATTAAGTTTCGTAAATATCCGGCGTTCTCGCCCATCTCTGTCATGTCTTGCTGTTAGGGAACAATAGAGCGTTGTAACGCTCTTGATTATCTGCGTAAGTGTTAAGAGCGTCCTGCTGTGCGAAACTAATTTGAAGTTTGACGAAGCGTACTCAATCATCGCCCCAAAAGGTCCTTCCTGGTCACCTCCCTGGCCATCCCTCCACTTCTGTCGACTGTTCCCGGAGCGGTGCAAGCAAAGTAATGCTTCCGCTGCTGGACTTATTCCTTCGGCTACCTCGATTCCGCTGCCTGCTTTCTCAAGCTTTCGGTGTGTGCGGTTCTTTCACCGAACGGTACCTTAACGATGTTTTTTATCTCGTGAAAGAGAAGGCTTGTAATAAGATGCAAGGAACTTTGCTTAGTGAGAGAGAATCGAGCGGAATGATGATCAGCTATGACGGGAGATTCTACTAATAGTTTACCGGCTTAGGCACCGGTTGATGATGGGCAAACTAAAAGAGGTGTTAACCAGGTGGCAAAGGTGGCGTTCTTGTAGGAGCGAATGAATTTTACTAATGCCTTTTTGATGTATATTTGATACGAGGGCAGGGTGCTGCGGTTTCGGGTTGGCAATGTGAGACAGAAGTTTGGACTCATTATGGCTTTATAATTCCCTGATATCTAACAAAGGAGTTTTGGAAAGGACGCCTCGATGAAACCATTGCGGCCCTGGTCATTAGCCGTTCGCAAAGAGAAACTCGATGGGAAGGAATTTCTGTCGGTACATGATGCCGTGTCTTCTCGATTCATCCTGGCCAGTTTATTTTCCAATCAAGGGTATGGCGGGTATCCGGTGTGTAAACGGTAGTTAGAATCCATGCAGTTAGATTGAAGGTTGACGAGGTGGTAGCGACCTTCTGTGCGGCACGACTGATCTGGTCCGGAAGAGAAGAAAAGAGAAGAACCTGTTCGCGGAGAATGTTGTGGGAATAGAAAATAAGTTGTCGATAGACGGGATATACTGTTTTGTGTAGAGACCTTGGTGGGACGGTGAGCAACTTGCGCAATAGCCACAGTCCCCCAAGTCGTATGATGAAGTGTCCCCTTTTGCTCGCCTCAAGTGTAAGGTTACGGAAGAACCGCTGCGGCGGCGGCCTGTGCGTGATATCGGGGCTGACCGATTATTATTGTTCCCTGCCCAGGCGGGAAGAGCCAAGACAATGGTGCAATTACGGCATATGACGGAGGCTGATCCATTTATGTTCAATGGGCATGGATGGAGAATATTGTTGACTGAAATGGTGTGTTGGACAGAGTGGGAGGCTTGTTGGTTGGATAATTTATGCTAATCTTTCTCTGCTCGCCAGATTTTCCCAGTCTGACACATCCACTACTAATTTCTGGCGCAGCATGACCGGCATAACTAATATCGGGCATTGGTTATGCCGGCGAAAGTGCGGCAATCGACACTTCGACAGCTTAGGCCAAATGAAGGCACACATATGATAATTCCACTAGCTCAAAGTTTGCTTGTGCCACTTTTCGGGAAGGGCGGTATGAACGGTCGTTTCCGCTGGTCGCTAAAGCGCGGTCACATAGTGATAACACTGTTTGCTTCCGTAATCAGCCAACTTATAGAACTTGGAGATGAGGATTAAATATTCTCCTCTTTGGAATCTGCTGAGGTGGAACAACGCCTCGTTGAGTCTAGGGGAATCTAAGGGAATCTTCCATCTTTGTATTCTAAATTTGCACTTGAAATTGTGGTCAGTGCTTATCAGTGAATTTTCACAATTGCAGCACACATGGCGGATTGCAGTTAGGAATGCCGTCGGGAAGATGGATTGAAGAGCTTTCGGGATGTTTGTACCTTTGATATACAGTATATCTTATCTGTTTGTGAATTCGAAAGTTAAATTGAGTCCTTCAAGAGTAGCCATGCCCGAATGTGGCCCGAGGATGTAACGCACTGTAGGGGAACAAGCACTTGAAGATGCTAAGCGGTACACAGTATACTCCGCTCAACGAAAAACACTTGACGTTAGGGACAAATTCCTCCATTAAATTCATCGAGCATTCGCAAAGATTTCCTTCTTGATATCTTGTCAAGATTGTTTACTGTGCGGCATCTTCAGAATCTGGTTGCACAATTTGGCCGCATGATTTCTGCCGACTTCTTAGCAAATTCGGCACGATTGTTTTCCCAAGTGGCGCATACTTCGAGTCTTAATGGCTGAAAACGTGCGCCGCTTAGATGTGTGATCTTGTCGAGTTTTTTACCGAGCTCGCAATTTTTACATATTTTCAATAATTCAAAATTTCTGAATTCTAAAGTTTTGATACTTTTCGTTCTTTGGACGTTTAGTTTTCTGACAAGATACATATGCATGAACTGGAAAATTATGCTGAAAGTGCAAGCCATTCTTTAGAAAAATTTAACGTTGTTGACAGAGAGCTTCTGTATGTATCGAGTTGATTGGCGACAAGTGGGCTTTTGATGCTTATTTGAGTAATTTACTGGGAGAGGCCCCTCGGGAAGTGTTTTGTTCCCCCGAGAGGAAGCGACCTACTTTTTTGTAAACGAATTTATGCTTACTTAGTAGCAGGAAACCGAAACGCAAAGTATGATAGCTAGCTTTGGTATATTTATACCTGCAAACTGATGAGGTAACTTGGCCAATTGCCTGATGGTTATCTCTCAATTTTCCATAGGGTCGCTCTGTCCCGCCAAAGTACATCAATCACCCAGTGTTTGAAGGAATGTTTGTCGGCCAATTGTATCAAGAATATCTTACCGGGTCATTTTTCTCCACACTATCGAAAAATCTGTTTTTTTCTTGCTTTTCTCTCTGCCACGAGGAAGAGCTTCTCGCGAACGTGCAAAGTACTGCACCACGCTAAAGAAATAAACGTCTGTCAGCATTGGTTCGATGCGCTATTGTTTGCGCTGACTTACCTTGCGACAATATGGACAAGAATGTCTTTTTCGACGTAATTAATTGGAAGGAAATGCCAAATTTTATTGTTTACCAAAACTACCGAGAGCTGACTTATGGTTTGTCGTGCTGAGCTGTCTGTTCGAGCTCTCGGCTACTTCGGTGATTGATTTCTCGAGAAATCCAAGAGACACCTGCCGGTTTTTGCTGTGTGCCACTGTTGACAGTTAACTTTGCCGGGGGTTTCGCTATGAAATCGAGGATACCGCCGGCCTTAGAAGCTGGAAACGAATCACCGGTTTGCCGAGACCTTGTGAAGATCAAACGTTACACAAAGCAGTGTTGACGCTGGGCGGTTTTGTGGAGCCTGCTTTGTTAATAAACATACATCACATCAAAAACTGGCCCGGACAATGTCATGTGTTTTTGTTGGAAGCATTGCGGCAAAACGCGTGGGAGTCTGAGCGTAGCTCTTTTCCTGCCGGTCAACATTTCCGTCAGCCAAATTTGACTTCCTGTCGTGCACTATTTAGTTACAGGCGTATTGAGCTCGACGGTGCTCTTTGAAGAAGGCTGATTGATAAGCGATTATACGCTGCATAGCTGGTTGGTGTTGGCGGCGAAAAAGAGCTCGTTTATAAACACTCGATGAAGCATGAGAAATAAACATGGGGGCATTTTATTGTGCGCGCAAGATTAAGGCGCGCGATCCGTACGAGCAGCCAAGCACTCGAAGAACCTGCTCTGTAGTACCCCGAGTCGCGGGACGGCGACCTGTCCTTTGTTCGGAGCGCAAGGCTGCAGCACTTGACGAGTGCAGGGACCATCAACATGACGCTTTGTGTAGCACCTGACGAACCTTCCCACTTCAACAAGTACACACGTAGCCATCGTTGAGATGGCTCAAGAGTCAAGACTCAAGTGCAACGTGGCTACTATGGACGTGACTCTCTTTCAAGGTTAGTGGTAGACTGACTAGGCCCGTCACTTCCTCCTGTCCCGCGAATTACTGATGGACTGCTAGACTTTTTCTTCCGCATTTTCTTGTGAAATTCAGACTTGACGCTTCACTAACCTTGCTAGCGTGATCGCAACCATTATACAGCTTTACAGGTATAGAATGCAAATAGCCTCGTTAGCTGTGTGGATAGTGACTGTAAGTCTCACAGGACAAAAATGGACGAGTTCGACTACTAATTCGCAGCGGCGAAACTTGGCTTTCTGAAAAAGATTTTTGAATTTTGATCTTTATTAAGCTTCGTAGTTAAATGCTTATATCGATCGATGAGAAGACTGCAGACAATTTTTATGCTGTCTATACGGACAGCTATACTGATGGAAGCCTGCTGAGCTGAGAAGAATGTCCACTCAAATTACGATTAGGCAAAACAGAGCTTTGTGCCTTGAAGAGAACCCAAAAGACAATGGGCGAATTCCAGTGAACGGTGTCAGATGCAGCGAATATCCTTTGCGTGCTTTCCCGAAGATCGGCTGAAGATTAATAGATTATCAGCAGGTCGGCCTGTGGAGCGTACATCCTTCGCCATTGTTTCTTCCCACTGTGCTCAGCCAGGCAGGTTAACAAGACACTCTTGTTTTTCTTGACAAGGGATCCCCATTCGGGCCATCTTGCCTAGCCATTGGCATAATGGGTGTGATGCGCCCGGCTGGTGATCTCTCCCAAATGAACTTCTCGTTGCTCGATCAACGAGCCACATCTAGTGTCGAAGCGTAGTAGAAAGGGAGTGCTGCCTGCTCGGAACAAAGGCCATCGCGTGAAAACAAAATAATGTCCCGGCCATCAAGGAGGAACATAATTTGGGCGTTCGGTCGGAGAGTATTGTCCGTGGTTGTTGGTCCGTGAATATGGGCGCTCGATAGCGGGATGACTCTTCTAACCTTCCAACCACCTGCCCTATGCTTTTCCACATAGGCCGACTCAAATTTTGCCCAGTCTATTGATTCGGTAATGGGAAAGCGCTCTATTCGGAATACTTCGATCGAGCGGTCACCTTCGTCCTTCCGCCACATATTCCTGTATCGCTATTCTCAGTGCGTTATGGAGTTGGCTGTGCTCCTGTTTCAGCAAAATTTCGATCGGTGGTGGGGAAATTTGCACGGCGATATTTTGGTGGGAATTGATGTTTTGCTTTCTCATAAAAGTGGATCGAATAGGGGACTTGTGTGTGGCGATGACAGACCTGTAGATTTTCGCAGGGAAATTTTGTTGTTTGGATGTTTTGATGGTACTTCGTTCTGGACTGTGATTTTTGATAAGGATGGAGAATGGGATATGATGAGGTGGCGGTGGTGACAGTAGACTGGCACTTGTGCCTGACGCTTGCCTGCTGCTTTCCCATGAAAGTACAGGTAAAGGAAGGTTGCAGTAGCTCGTGTTTACGACTACTCGTGGCTCTCCTGTAATTACCCTGTAATTATGGCGCATGGCACATAGCCACAGATACCTGTAATATCGTCGTGTACCACCTTCAGAACACGCCGACAAGAAATCACCCCAAATAGAGCAGTACATATGGGCAGAAACTCGACAGGCAACTATGGGTCAATTCACACGACGCTATAATATTATCCCGGCATGCAAGCATGATATCACATCCAAAGGCCTTTACCGGCCAGTTCCACATCAATGCCTGTCATGAACACCGAAAAAACTGCGTAGCCTCCAAGCTTGCCGTGGAGCGGAAAATGATGTCATGGATCTCCTCAACAACACAATACACCCCCTATCAGGTTTCCATTGGAGTATAATCCAAATAGTTCTAACGGCTTTTCCACTTTGGCTTTTCTATTGACTATATGCGTGACGTGATATGTGGTCGCTGTGTATATTGACATAATGGATGGGTGTAAATGGGAAAGGTGGAAGACATCTTGCATAATGACCCATTGTTTTTGCCTTGAATGATATTTGAGCCTGTAGACTGCAACAATGAGAAGAGCTCGTTAAGAGTCTTCCCATATTAATCATGCTGTCAGACCGAATTCCAGGCACATTAAGGCTTGACCGGTGTCAGTAATGGGGCTGGATTTTTTGTCACAGGCTACATGACACTGGTGTCTTAATACAAATTAATCATCCTGACTTCCGCTGGATGACGGCTAGATAGACTAATGCGTTTTATGGTCATGATCATGTCAAAAAGAGGTTCGAACGCTCTACTGATAATTACTGAATCAAAACAATGTTCTTTGCTCTAATTATATCAAACGAAGTGTTGAACCACTGGCGCCACTTGGCGGACCGGTACTATTCAAGTAGTTGTGGTCCTTCTTACAAGTGGTGCCTACCCTTTCGAACTGGCGCATAACCTCACAGAACTGGCATCCTTTTCTATAGAGCAAAACAGATGCAGTGAATGGTATCATAAACCAGTTGATACGGAAGAGCTACAAACCAGTGGATGCGGGTAGTACTGGTTAAGCATTGTATAGAGATGTGAGTGGTGTAGGCGTGGCGTTGAGTGTGATGGTGGTCGATTCTTGTTGCTGCTTGAATCCGTTACATTGCGAATAAGCGAGTTGATGCGAGCAAAGCCAGTATTTGTGTGTGCATGTCTCGGACGGAAGGATAGTCGGCTGGTCAGTCGGTGTACGCACACTCTTCGCCATTCTCTACTCGTTTGCTCAAACTTTGTTGCAGTCAGGCTTTTAGGCTTTGATAATCTCCTCGACGTCAATGATACAGTTGGCCCATGCAAAAGAAATGTGCCGTTGATATTCGGACGCCGGTTTTTCGTTGATATCTACTGAATATTGAGTACTGTATATGGAGCGATATTTAGCGCACCAAAGCTAGCGTTCCGTAACGTGTATTGCGTTGAGTCGCAATATTGGATTAATAAAGTCGGGGCTGTTATTAGCTCATAAAGCTGCCTTCATGTCTTTCTCCTGGAATTATTTCTTGGCTTATCTGTCTTTTTACTGCTTCGTCAACGGCGTCGCAGCCAAAGCGCCCATAATACCCGTGCTGGGCCGACAAGGTGAGTTTTATGCTTTTAGCATTGTTAAATTATTATCTCTGCACAATAGTTTTTATTACCGGCTTGTATAATACTTTGGTGGCGGGCACTGATAGAGCCGTAATGTTGCAACTTGTGTGGCTCGTTTTAATGTGCCGAGTGTGTGGAGGAGGAGGAGGAGCAGGAAAAATGGTCAGCGGTCTCAAATTGACAGCTGACACCTTTACTTACTCTTAATATTCATTTCACCATATTGCATACATTGACAGAAAACAACGCACTTTATTGTGCTGTTATCACAATCTACTGTATTCAATTGAATATTCCATATTATACGGAAAATCAGGCTGGTAATTTTTCCTGCTGGTCATATGTCCGGGACGTTGGCAAAAAAAATCACCAGATCGTCTTCCCAAGTGGCGCACGCTATCAGCGAATAATAATGAAAACATGCGCCACTTCACATGACGATCTGGGTGAAATTATTTGCCGACATCCCCAAATACTGGCTTTTCCGAATAGCGCTCTTCAAAACTAAGAGCCAGCTTCCGGCGGGGAAAGTGAGGGACCATCACGCGCCATGGCGGCATGTTTTCGTATGTTGTTTTCAAGTGTAAGAAATTGCGCTGCACTGTAAGAATCGATAGTGTTCCTTCGTCACTTTTTATTATTAAATTTGGAGATTGTGTCGGGTTTGCTTGCGGTACCGTGATTGTTGCCGATATTTGAATGGGCAACAGCTGCAGCTATAAGCGCCAATTGCGCGCTTCCTCCATAATTGCATTTTGACTGGCGCAGACTCGTCAGCTTGCCTCGTCAACTTGATGAATTTTCTCCCCGGCTGCCTTCAACTCGATAATAATAAATAGTGTAATAAGCCGCTACACTTTTGACACGCTCTGTAAAATTATGGTGATAGTGAGGACCATGACAGGGAAATGCGGTTATGCTAGTGTGTGCTTAGTATTCATATTTGTGCACATATGGATCAGTAAGTAATACGGTGAGCCGAGGAATATTGAAGTTTTGCATGAGGAAGTGGATAAGGCGATTGCGGTGTGTTTGAGAAATGCTGTAACATTATATTGTATGGTTGGAAATGCTTGCAAGACCAGAATGATATTGTATGAGGAAATGTGTGGACAGAAGGCCGTCCAAATGAGGTCTCTCGGCACCACTTTGCCGAGGTATTGAAGTAAGGAAGCGGCATTGGAATAGGTGGGTAGAAGAAAGAGGTATGATGATATTTGTAACCTGCGGTGTGTTTGAACAAGACACCGAACGGACAATGATAATCGGACAAGTCGGATTAGGCTGGTGTTTGAAACTACGACTACAGGCAATCTTCGTGTCTTCGCACTGGCATTTTGCCACTAATGTTGTCAGACAAGAGCTTCTGTAATCCCCAGATCCCCTTGTACGCTCTTACACTGTATCCCCTCCACACCATCTGACCGCTACTTGACGCCGACTTCGCTTACCCAAGACAACTGGTCTTGGCTTACTCACCAAGACACTGAACAAACAGAAACTGTCTCCGATGGAAGCCAGAAGGAAGAACCTCTAGCAAAGCGTGCTCACTCAAATTACTCAAAGAGCTTCACGTCACTGCAGCGACTTCGACCCGTTACTTCCGGATCCCGCAGAATCCTCCAGGATTTTTATGCGTCCTAAGTCTATAGCTCAAACTGTGCGCCAGACTTTCCTTTGTTTCCCTGTGTAGTCAATTTGACCATCAGGATTTAATGGTTGGCATAATCCCCTTGTCAGCGGCGCACGTTTCCAGTGTTGCTAGCTGTAAGTTTGCGTCACGTAAAAACATGATCTGGTACATTTTATTTGCGGAGCTTGCATATAGTGTTTTGAGGAGGTACGAGGTGAGATCGCCGCTTTTGAAAGATGTAAGAAGGTCGAGGGACAAACTGTCGATCTGTTATCGAGTGGCTTATGTGCCCTTGATGGCGACCTGATGCGAGTATGAAGTTAAGCGTCATCCCCAACGGACAAGAGCCAACTTCCGGCATGATGTCAGGAAGCTAGGCCAGATTTTTTTATTGCTTCCATGTCGCTCCTTCCATTGCGTTGGCGCGCCATTATGTCTAATGCATCCAATGTTGTCTCAATTTCCATTGTAAGGGCCGATGGAGTAAACCAACCGGAAGAACGGCACCAGAAGGATGGGGATGGAAAAGTTTTCTTCTTTTTCTCTGAAGGCACCAGTCAACATTGTGTATGCGTGAGGAAGCATGACGGTACAATACACGGGGGCACATCACTCATACATCATAATACATAGCGGGTATATGTGAAACAGATCCGCCTTGGTCTTAATTTATTGCGAGAGATGAAACGACCAAGTGTTGCCGACAGTTTAAAAAATGACTTGAAAATTGAACATGGGATGTCCCTTTTTCGGCTCTTTTAGCGCCATTAATTTATGGAAAAAGGCGGCAAATGTCAGGCCTAAATCGAAACATTAGGCGTAATGGCGTCCCATCCTTCATCGGGCTTGTTATGTCGTCAAGCTCGGCAGAAGTCGAGGTTGGCCCGGTACCATGAGAATGCTGCTAAAGATGCGAGGTAATCTTTCAGGTTGTTAAATGGCCTTACGGAAATAGCGAACGAGAATGCGAGCCATGGGTGCCGGTGGCCTTTTTTGATCTGTTCTGCCATTCGAATTTTTCTTTTGATGTCTGATCGAATGCAGCGATGATATGTTATGGTCAGTTTTGTTCTCAGGCGATCGAATAAACTGGCCGACAGTCCGACAAGCGTCTGTTTGATCGAAGGAGACTCGCTTCCCAATGATACGCGTCGTTACCAATGTACCACAAATATATATCTGGTCGAAAGGCCATCGTGATAAATTGTCGTAACCATATGCATTTACGTTGATTAAGGTCCTCCTTGACGAGTACATAGATGGGCAATCTGTATGTCAGGATTTCCACCCAGATTGCGAAAGTCGAGCAAAGTTTAGAATAAAGGGAAGAATACGCCTGTTGGCCGGTCCAAAGATGGCTGGCAGATGTTTAGGCAGCTTCAAGTGCCTTGAAATGATGCTATAACTCTTTAGAAAGTTAGACGAATAGAGGCTCCTTTCCTTGTGTGGCCTCCTGTGAGGAAGAAGGATGGCTATTGCAATTGCCTCAACGATCCGATGGACCTCAATTGCTTCTTAAAGCAGACGTCTTTGTCCGCCCTCTGCACTCCCCATAGTCAACTTTTTCCCGTCTTTTCGTTTTGACCAAACATTTCTGGGGTAAGTACGGTTGTGGAAGAGGCTCAGGCTAAGCAGCTGCGGTCGACGGATCGAGCAAGAGATTTTCTATGCCGATATGCTCAAGGATTTAGCTTCAATTGAGGGAAAGCTGCGTTTGATAGGAATGTGTAGATTATGAAGTCTGCTTTCTCCGAGATGGGCCTTTTTTAATATTGTCGGGTCACGGGGAGCGGGCTTATAAGGGGACTGGATCGGCGTAAGCGGGACAAGTTTCCATAAGGGAATATAGCAGGTCAAGTTTTATTGCCATTGCCATCAAAGTCATTTCAATCGGGCCCAGCTGCAGCTCTTGATTTCTCAGGGAGATTGTCTGAAAGAATAGTGGCGTCGAAGACAGGGAACATGATGTCAGTCGGGAAGGAAGGGAAAAGATTGATTGCTTTTTTACGATGGGTAGAGATATCATTGTGATAGGGAAGAGGGCATCTTTTAGGGAGTGACGTGTTTATTGTCTCTGGTCTTGGGCACTTTGCGGATTTGTGTGTATGCATGCTCAAGACATGGAGCCAACAGATAATTAATGCAGCGCTTATAATCACCATTTACAGGGCTAGAAACAAATGCATAATTATCGCTGAGATTTTTATGACTGTCTGCGGGATGTTTCTTTGTCCGCCTCCCCTTTGAAGGCCATTGCCGGTCGCCGTCCAACAGGCTAGCCTTCTCATCAAGGAAAACCACCCCTCTATTCCCCATAGCTCCTTCAGTCCTTGTCCGAAGGATATCCGTGTGAATGCAAGGGACCCGGCTTAACTTCGAGCTTTCAATCGCTTGTTCGTTCCTTCAGATGGAGGATCGAGAACCGGTCGCAAATTAGGTTGGCGGAAGTTCGTCAGAATGGACGAGTTTGCAGAAGGGTACAACGTTACGATACTTGGTAGTAAGGTGTCTTATTTTCCACTGTTGTCACGGTGTGATACTGGCTGGAGTACTTGACACAGATTTGCGTGCGGCGAGTGGCGACCTTCTACGGTACATAATTGACTGTCCAGCCGTGACGCACTCTTGTTGGTCAGTTATTAACTTAAAACGCCTGTCAGTGTTCGATCACTTTGTAAGCGTCGACTCTACTCTATACGGTCAACATTCTCGTTAATATCCGTCAGCAGCCTCACACGTTAAATTCTCTTCGGTACTAGTCTTTTTGTTTCTTGCTTCGCAAGAATGCAGGCTGTAATTGCAATGTTTGGAGAATACTGGTTGAAAACAAAGTGGCATATTTTTCATTAACTTCCTTGTGAAAAAAAAATATTTGAATGCCGGTCTGTAAATTACGACACATAAAACTTCCGAGATTACGGTTCTTATACTGTATAAAAAATGAATAAATGTGACAGTTTCTTTCATTATGTATGGCGTTCTTGGCGCAAATTTACGACGGGGGATTTCCTGCAATGGGTAATCGTGACAGCTTTTCTTGAAGGGGAGATATAACAGCCAATTTTTGGTGGGAGAAATGCCGTTGGTTTTCGACGATTGCATGCGCATCTCGTAAAAACAAGTGACGAGCAGTCAATTTCATCTGTCAACAGAGAATCGATTCGTGGGTCCAAAAACTAATCGGAAGCTAGTATTGAAGCAATCGCTGGCACTGCTCGGCGTGTGAGTGTTGATGCTGTTAAAAGAAAGACTTGACATGCTAATTAAAGCTATCTGCTATATGATAGCTGTGTATGGGCGATGTGAAAATTGCGGCCTTTTGCAACATGGTCAAATGCATGGCCGGCGTCCACGCTTGGTAAACGATGAATTACGGTTCGAGCAAGCTCGCTGGTCTTGAGAAAGGCCTTTTACACTTCTCGCGCACCCAACGCTGTCTTTAACTTGCCTATGAAACTGACTCTGTTTTCCGTGTCAAGCAAGCCTTGCTTTTCCTTGTTTGTAGGCATTAGTCGCCATCTGCTCGCGCCTGTGGTCCGTTGGCAGCGAACCGTCACCGCAAATCATAATACATAACAGTCTTTAGAATCTACAAACTCGAAAACCCTGTGTTACATGAAAATTGACGTTCTTGTGTCTTTTGCATGGTAAATTACCATAGTGCAAAGTGACGCGGTTCGCACAAGAGAACGGCAAGTGACTTGAAACATGATCGTTTTCCCAAGTGGCGCACTCCTTCAACGAATTACATGAGAAGGTGCGCCACTTGAGAGATCGATCGTATTTAGTTCATTTGCCGACGTCCCCTATGTCAGAGCAATATTTTACGCCTCATGGTAGCATTAGTATTCGAAGGTTTCGGTTGTTTTAGATACGAGCGTTAAAGTCGGCGCATGTTTAGGACAATATTTAATGAAGATTGCGGTTGCGACACAGCTGTCCGCTTTCACATACTATCTTCACCAATATTTCGTTAATATTGACGGTGCGCGGTCAGATGTTGCCGGCTGTATAGCTCTCTATCAAGTGTCTACAAAGGCCGAGGACCGCCGTCTTACCGTATTGTATTCATGGCTTATCAGGGTCAAACAGTGTATAGATTAGATGGGTTTAATGGGGCCTTTTTGCATGAGAAAAAAGAGACGATCGTAGCGTCTACCGTCAACGGAAAATGACACCTGAAAAAAAGCATTTTACGAGTCTTTACCTTACCTGCTTTTCTGCAGTGGCTGTTTGGTGCAAAAACATTCATTTTTTCATAGTCAAATGCCGGCACAGTTTTGTCCGCACTGCTGGAACGTTCGATAAAAAAAGTAGTATGAGAGTGTGGCTGGTGGTGCTGCTTTAGAAATTTCTCTGGCACTAATTTCACCTGCTGGAGATGCATAGAAGATGACCTCTTAATGATACTCTCGTAATTGCTGTATGTTATGACATTTTGGGCAGTTTCCCTCCTCACTGAGATGACTTGTACGTGAAATCTCTGACGTCACTGGCAAAAACCAAAGTTACATCTTCTGAAATGCGCCCGTGTTATGAAGAGATCCCTTGGGTGAATAGTGTGACACGGGATAAATTTTAGGTCACAAATTTGGTGATTGGTCTTCATCACTTGGCGCACCAAGTTGTTTCCTTGAGCTGTCGTTTGTTTGGTTCGCAAGATTGAGTATGTGGTTGACAGGAGCTCGCTCGGATCTTTGAGCATTGACGGACAAGCGAACTCTATAAAACAAGCAGGGCTTGACAAGTCGACATGCATATTTTTGCTAGATTGGGTAAACGCTTCGGTGATATCCTTCGAAGTAACAAACAGCAGTCCGGCACGCACTCTCATCAATTCTGAAATCATCTACCCAAGATAGGCTAGAATACCAAACATGCAAGCTTGGGCAATGCAGCCCCAAGTATGTGATTAAGTGATAAGATGGTGGGATCACAACCTCGGACAATCCTAGCCTCGGATGTAGGAAGAGCTAGGTCAGGTCTTGCCTTTTCCCTGTTTTGTGTGTCAGCGGCTGAACTGCTAAAGGCTTAAAGTAGGCACAATCTGTCAAATGCAGCATGTGCTCTAGCTCCAATTGTAAAATGTTCTCAAATTCCATTCCCTAATATTTGTAGGCAGATCACGTTCGCTCGTCAAACCTACCACCGGCTTGGCTGTCTCCCATCTGTAAACACTCTCTATTCCCCCAGAAAGTTTCATCAAAGTAATTCTTCTACGATATTTCCAAATGTTTGCTGGTACCAAAAATGGGAGCTGGGCAAATTAATTCGCCCAGATTGTTTTCGCAAGTGACGCACGGCTGCAGCCAAGTAGAACGAGAACATGCGCCACTTGATATGACAATCTGGTTCAATCCATTTGTCCAGCCCCCAAATATTTTTGGAACTTCCGACAAAGAGCAGAAACTCGGTCAGCTCTGTACCGGTGTTCTAGGTCTAGACTCGTGAATTAGGCAAACGTGTTGTGGAATTTGCATGAATAATGAGGAGGAGACTTTCTCAAGCGGTTGTAAAGTCGGCCAGAAACATGTCTGTATTTGGCTTGGTTCTTGGCTGCCGGTTAACGTTCAGCTGTTAAGCGTCCATGTCAACTTTAAAGTGGCGAAAGAGTATGCTTGTCTGCATCCTTAAGCCGGGTCCAAGTATGAGGCAATTGAGCAATTGCTATCACTTTAACGATGTTTGTTCATGTCGTCCTCATTAAAAAATGGTCACTGTAGCAATCCTCCCCTAACGTCACTGATCTCCAGGGAAGATGCCTTATCCGGACGGGCGACAACGCCCAGCAATCGAAATCTGTCGTGTTTGTCTACCACAAAGATACAGATCGATATGACGCATTTATTGGCATCTACTCCCACACGCAAAAAGTTGAATATTCATTATCTTTATTTATGAAGTGTCTTTGTCGTTTCCGGTGAATCCAGTTGTCAATCGAAAATCTCTAGTTTGAGTGGGGCAAAGGATATCTTGCCGAAAAACTAACGCCATGAATAAGATATGTTGAGACCATAGATCGGTTCATGGGTAAGTGAGGGTCGAAGGTTCCCCGCTGTGTAGGGGTTCCTCAGGGCGGTTCTGTCCACTGTGCGTTGCCACCAAAAGCCTAATATCCCGGTCCGATAATCTGGTCATTTCCTGCAGAGCAGCAATATTACGCTTGTTAAATATTTATCAACTAATATCTGTTTCTTTTCCTTGCAGTGGTTCTCCTCGATACAACGCAAGAAGCGCAACTAGGATGGATCAAGCAGCCTCCTTCCGATGTCTCACTCCAAACACAGGGTGTAAGTGCTCGAGCACTCTCTCATCTACGAACTTTCTCGTTGTGCAGCACCAGTCTTCCCCCTCTGGCTCAACTATCGCCTGTTGAGAGCCTTACGCACAGACGTACACAGGAAAACGAGCAGTTTAATTCCGTGGTCAGAGTTGCGGAATAATGAAGGCTCGAGCGTCGTTCCGTAATGATGGGAACGAGGCGTCATGGCGAAGATCCGCCATGACTTGTACTCATTTTGGATCGCAGAGAGACTGGCTAAATCGTTCGATTATCAACTGGATACGTGCCAGTAATTCTCAAAGAGCGCTTTCGCTTCATAGCCAAGATATTATTCATAATCGCTAAATCGCACATTCCCTCCCGTCCCTCCTCATACTGTATTGTGCAACCGTCCTGCTGGATCTGACTCCACGCCACGTTTGTTGCATATTCTCAATGAAGTCTCAATGGCCTTTGCCCACATTATCGAAATTATTGCATATTCACCCCACTCTAGTATGAAAAGGATAAAATCTAGCTAGCAATTGCAAGGTCGCAAGCCTTCTTCTTTGTGGTAAACCCTGCCGACTGACCCATGAAGGCGACAGGAAGGAAGCAAACCTCCAGCCGAACGAACACTGAATGTGCTACGCTTGTGTGGTCGTTGCAACTCTTCTGCCCTCACGCCTTCTATCCTGGCCGGAACGCACAGTTCCACCCCCGAAATTCCTGAGGAATCTGTTCGTCTCACACTTAAAGTTGAATGTCGAGTAGGAAAAGGTACCCATTTCAAGTCATTCAGAAATAACACCGAGAGGGGGCTCCGATAATCTAGCTTTTCATTTTCGAGGACGTGAATTTCTTGACAGGAGGACGCATCACGCGATCATTCGTACCTGGCTCCCGAAGCCTTTTAGGAACATGGCGGCATGTGGTTCAGCTAATGGCAGGATGACAACCTCTGGAAACTGCTCTCGAGCCGAATTATTACTAGCCATACCGGCATAATTGGCCTAGATTGAGTCTTTCAGCCTTATTCAGCCCTATGGCCGAACTTGACACAAACACAATATCGGGTTCAATCGTCATAAGCAAAAAGTATTTGTCGTCTGACAAACTAAAGGGATGCAGCCATCATCCAGGTTTACTGAGGCAATCGACGTATTTCAGCACTGAGCGAAAGGCATGGAGCAAATTGACTGTCAATCAGCACGCTTCCCTTATAGCTGACAAAGAGCTCCTCCGTTACAGCGAGGCCGACGATCGGATCGCCAGCGAGGTGTGAAAGTTTGAACTGCGCAATTTTATGCGGGCACAGAAAAGGGATTATACGTCTGCAGCTGATGCGGCTATTGATGTCTTTTCTTGAGCTGCATCTATTTGCTCAGGTATATCCAAGAACCTCTTTCTTCCTTTCAACCTTCGCTCGCTGGCATGCAGGGATAATAGGATTGTCATTGATTTCCGCTTTCTTTGCACCTTCAGGAATTCAATTCAGCCGAACATGGGGGCTTTCTTCGACGCTTACGTGACTGCAAAATCTGGTCAAGAATCAAGAGGCAGGAAAAAATCCATGAGGGAAGTGGAGCGGTCGGATTTCCGACGCTAATACCCTCTGCGCGCGTGTTGGTCGAGGAAGCATGTTCGTCAGACAGGCTGAAATGATCCCTTCTCCAATGACAGGCAAACGTGCAGCCTGTGTGTATAGGAGACTTGTTTGTCAGAAATGTGTAGTGACAGGAATTTATTCCATCACGGCCAGATAGCCGTGCATGTGGAACGAAGGGAGCAAGGATTAGGTACAAAATTAGAAATGCACCGGCTCAAGTCGACGAAAAGTCAAAATTTATTCTGGCTTCAGCGTTAAGAATCTGCTTTTGTGGTTGACATGCGCCTCTCCCTACAGGGCCAATTCTAGATGCCGGTCGGAAATGTGGAGAAGGAAGCGAGCCAGCTTGGGAATATGAGCTGCTTTAGAATAATAAATGATCGGTTCAGTCTGCAACTTTTAGTGACAGGTTCGAGGTGGTGAAAGTAACCGGGATGGCCGTTGCGTGCTTTTTATCCAGTTGACCATGACCACCATCGTTCTGCTTGTTCGCACTGCCCAAGCTAAGTGGACATTGTGCTACTTGAAATGCGCCAGCTGTCGACAGTTTAGCTCGGACGGATACGTCGTGGATTCCGAGGGTACTTCGTGATGGCCTATACTTCCTTGTCACAAGTACCGAAAGTGGAGGGCAGATATTGGAAATTGACTTGTTGAAAAAATT
Organism: Ramazzottius varieornatus; assembly: GCA_001949185.1. Classification (NCBI taxonomy): domain Eukaryota; kingdom Metazoa; phylum Tardigrada; class Eutardigrada; order Parachela; family Ramazzottiidae; genus Ramazzottius; species Ramazzottius varieornatus. The sequence goes on from BDGG01000004.1 coordinate 4,464,510, forward strand.
AATATTGAGCGGGCTGAACTCAGAGTGGAAGTTGGAAGATTCATGTTGCTGAATTAATTACAAAGACATGCGATAGACAATTGTGTGCGCGGAAGAGCGAGATTTATGCCGGTGATGAACATATTGCAGTGTTCAGTCAATATTGACTGACCATCTTGAAATTGTTTCAGGACAGAATATTGCTGGCTGTAGTTGACCGATGGCCAGTGGTTATTGTCTCCCTCATTGTTCACTGCAGCTCTTGTATTTGCTTAGCATTGCATGAGGTTTCCATACTAAGCGGCTTACAACGGTTGAAACAGCTTTTCTACACATGTTTGAACGAAGTTCAAGCTCGACTTCCGGGCTAAACCAGTTATTGCTTTCCCCCGTGTCAGACTGTAACCATGGACAGACCCCGCTTCCCATCGTTCGTCGAGCAATTGGGATAGTGCTGAAACACTTAATGACATATAAACTCAGCCAGCTTAAACCGAATCGCCTTTGATTGCACTGTTGATGAAAAAAAACTGGTGCCAGATTACGCCGGCGATTAACAGGCCCTTATAGTCCGGAAACAGAAACATCAGAAAATGAGGCACTTAACAAGACTCGACCTTTTGTAACCGCGAACAAGCGCTTATTTCACTCTCGAATACTGCTGAATTTCCTGATGCAGGGGGAAAATTGGTGCATTGACTGAGTGGTTTCCATCGATTAAAACATGATGTAAAAATGGGTATCTGAATGTTAATGGGTGTTTGTTTTTTCAAGTGGCTGGAGGAAAGCTATACGCATTTTGAGCATGGGATCAACTGGCGCTCTTATGTGGCCTGTGACGTGGCCTACGATAACGTCAACAACTGGCTGTGGACCCCCTTTGTCCCACGCCAAGAGGCTAACCGCCTCTTCATCGAAATCAAGTTCAGCATGCGGGACTGCTCCTTCTTCCCGGGACAGGTGCGCTCGTGCAAGGAGACCTTCTCCCTCTTGTCTCACGAAGTCATGGAGGACACTGGTCGCTCGCGACCTCCTGCTGATGCCGATGCTTATACCCTCGTTGATCGCATCGCCGCGGACAAGGGCCGCTTTACCTCCAACAACGATATGGTTTGTTCAGTCCACATCCAAATAAACTAAATTAGTATACGATTAGGAATGAAGGTTGTTTGGCTCGTAGGTGACCAACACGGAAGTGCGCGACATTCCGCTGACCAAAGGTTCGAAAGGTGTCTACTTTGCCTTCCAAGACCAAGGTGCCTGCATATCGGTCTTGGCCATCAAGGTTTACTATATCACCTGCCCCAACGTCACCATAAACTCGGCGACGTTTCCGGAGACGCCCACCGGCACCGATGTCAGTTCGCTGGTGGCGACCTTCGGCCAGTGTCTGCCCAACTCGGTGCAGATTGAACCGCCAAAGTACCTGTGCAAGAGCGATGGGTCGTGGGACTACATGGTCGGCAGCTGTCAGTGCATGGCCGGAACGGAGAAGGTCCAGAACGCTTGTCGAAGTAAGTGTCTTGCAGTTCAGTGTAACCTTGACGGTAGTATTCAAATGGCGGGAGAGGTGGATAATTGGGAGGGGGGGTTAAAGACTGGCCTCAGGTGCATAGTGGCGTCGATAGTCCAAAGTGCTGATGGCCAAGCGTCAGAAAGGTGAAGGTGCAAGGCGTACCACCTGCATCGATAAGGAGGCATAATTGCTCGGGTATTGACAGTTTCCATGATATATGGAAGCAACCCAGTCGATATACGATACCGTTTAGCTCTTAAACCAATTTGGATTTTCCAACGATTAAAATGCCTTCGTACCAACGCAGGATAGGCAAGTTTGAAAACTTGATCGAGCTCCCACAACCAAGGTGTCAGAGGTTAGTTGAATATTAGTCGGGATCACACGATCGAAAATGCCAATCGTCCAACTCGACCTGCTCTAGATTCGTACTACGCAAAATTCTAAATGCGCGATAGGTTGTATTTGGGATCCGGGCAAATAAATTCGAGAAAATCGTTTCCCAAGTAGCGCACGCTCCCAGCCAACAACAACGAAAACATGTGCCACCTGGAACCGAATCGACAAGATCGGTTTGCCTAGTGGCGCATTCTCCCAGCGAATAACACCGAGAACGTGCGCCACTTGATGAGAGATTTTTTCAAGTTTAGCTGCCGAGATCCCGGTCGACGGAAGTGTGCTCTGAAGTCTTGTCACGCGACTTTGATCGCTTTGATTTGAGGGCATTAATATGTTTTCTTTACGGAGTGCGAGAGGTTTTCTTTTGGCGGCCTTCTGAAGCGATATTGGCCACACTCTAGTGGCTATTTATGTTGCCATGTATTGACATCGTCTACCGATCGGCGATTGACCAGTCTTGGAGGTTTAATGGGAAAATACTATCGTGTGTTATCCTAAATATAGAGGAGCCAGTCCGTATTATGATGATAATAGTCTGACCCATAAATATGGGCGGCTTTTCAAATGGAAAGTTGAGTGTGAGTGAATCACAGAGGCTCTTGCTTTCTTCTTTTGAGGTGTTGATTGAGCCACTGAGCTAGCACAAGGAAAAACAAACACAAAAGCGGTATATTATACGACCTACATCTTCTTTGTCATAGAGCCAAGCTCTCTTTGACAAAGTGCAATATATTTAACGGTAATTATGATCGACAACCACCGTAATGCGACGTCGCGCGCGCTGACCGACACCAACATTGCACAGTTTCTTTCACCAACTGTGTTTTTTCCATAACAAAGTTAAGTACTTCAAGTACTCGAACCGGCGCAAGTTCACTGTCTTTTTCCGCATGCCCTTAATGGTCTTGCTGAACAAACTGCCGTCAGGAACGACAATTAAACACAGCGTGTCGACAGATTGCCGGCAGGGAACCCACCACAGCTGTTATCCACCCACTTTGAAAAGCACCAGAATTTTCCATAAAATGTTTCCAGCAACATGGTGTATTACTTCAGCTTTTCTTCTTCACCAAAATTTATACATTCAATGCCAGGTTTCACTTTGGTGTCTCTTCCGCGTATTGAGAGGAGCAATAGGGATTCCACGGTATGCTGGGCTTATACTGTGAGAGACGGCAGATTGTAGCCCGAGGTTGTGCTGGCGCATTTATCGATGCTTCAGCTAGCCACTTTAGTTTCACTTTCGCCTAACTTCCTTTGGCTGAGACTTTGGGCAGCAAACACCAGCGAAAGGGCAGACGGTAGCCGATGGGCCAACTGTTCGATAACGAGGCTTGCTTGTGCCGCACGTCTACAGGTGAAACGATATCGCACTTGGCCATCGCCCATCAGCGAGGACTGAACCTACATCCGTTTTCCTTGTCCAGCAAAAGTCAGGCTTACAGCAGAGAAGTGCATACATATATCACTGCATATATACTGGGCGATGCGTATCGATTTAGGCAAGTGGCTGGAGGTTCGTGATGGTGGCTAGCTAGCTATAGGAGGTGACTGGCCGCACCGTCCATCTTTGCCGTGATATATCGATGGCACAAAATATTCGAAAGCTAAAGATTGTCATCAAGGCCAAAAGGTTGTTTTCACCTGTCTTGAAGACCGTCTGGCGGAGATGGATGGTCAAGGTAGTACGAAGGTGCGTCAAAAATCCAAGGTGTAATTTATAACAAAAGTGGCAGCTTAATTATATGCAGGACAGGCCGTGTCGTTCAAGTGTGGTGTGGTGGGGTTTAAGCTGGGCCATTCCTATTTGACCGATACTCTGTTAGTTCCGTGATGAGAGTTCGGTGATTGCGACATTATAACGATGGCATTAGCATACAATAGGGGCGTAGAATTTCAAGGGGGGACGTCTTGTCTCATTTTGGCCCGAGTGGACCATCTGCATGATGAGAATAGCCAAGTGTGAGAAAGAATGGCGAAAAGGGGATTACCATTGAGCATATTCCCTTGTCATTCCTCCTTTAGTTCTTGTGAAGAACGCGGATTAAAACTACCCCACAATTAACGCGTAGGGGAAGACTTCTCGTTATCTCCCGCCCATACAAAACATAACTTAATTTACTGTCTTTTGCAATCATGCGTAACCGGCTTAAGATGATGTAGTCGGTTTGCTCACGCATACGCAGCATCGATCGAAGAAATTTCTTGAACAAGGGCCGGAAAAGGTCATTCGTTTGATGCCTGCTGATGCGTTAATTTTCTAGCGGCAATAACGGAGAGTGAGCTTAGTGAGGTTTCTGGAGCACACCAAAGCCCGGGAAATATACTCCTGGTAATATGGGCGCTCGACTGTGGTCTCGAATGCCAATATGGACGGGAAGGAAAAGGAAGCTTGTGGATATAGTTGGTTGAGTTCAGTTGGAAAAAGGATTGTCGAATGAATCGGAGGGTCATTTGGGCATATAGAAATTACACACGCTTGGTTGCCAATTCACACTTCCTCCTTTCCCTTCCCTTTATTCTACAGGGAGATTGCACTTATGGGTAAATCGAAGTGACCTTCCATCTACGGTCGAAATCAGGTCACAATCAAGCTTGGGACATTTACAATGACAAATTCAGGCATCAAACAAGGAACGGGAATCAGAGCAAACACACGACGTTGACGGGACTTCTTTCGGGATAATGATATAGTCGGGGCTAGTTACTTTCGGAATATGTGTCGACAAGAGGGAGCCACTAGGGAACAAACGTGTCAAGACCACTCATCTAGCCTCCATTTTCCCGTTGAGTCGTCGGTCACTGTATAATTTGGAGATCTTATTGATTGGTTTTCATGAATATGCTTATAATGGAGGGAAATGCCCCGTGGAAACAAGGAGGCTATCCAGGACGCATAATTGCAACCTCCACATAATTGAGTTCTAATCGAAGGAAGAGGCCAGCTTGATTCCCGTGGGAGATGTCAGAATAAGGCAAATATCGCAATGACGCTGACGACGTCCAGACTTCAAATTTACACTATTGGTAATTAAATCATGACAACAAGAGCTCTTCTCAGGTCTTCAGTCCTCTCCTTCAAGCATTATCGTTTTCTCAGGAACTCCACGCGAAACCTTTCAGAGAAATTTTCGTGCATGTCGCAATATGGAAATGCAATGTGGATGATATTTCGGACGAGGATATCGCCAGCTAGGATGTTGGAAGCTCGGCAATCTCGACCAGATTGCTTTCCCAACTGGCGCACGCTAACAGACCATAACACTAAAAAATGCGTCACTTTGCGAAATGATCTGTGGGATAGTTTGCCGGCCTTCCAACGAAAAGTGGGTGTAACACTGAAGGAACGGGCTTGAGGAAACACGGGATTAGGCTTGGTCGGGACACCGGTGACGGCAATATGATCTGGGGGAGGAAATAATCGAAATACTGGTCGTCACTCTGTTCTGCTTTCTGGGCTATGATAATGGTTGTGGCTGCATAGTTAGACAGCGATAATTGTGAAATAGCAAGGGCTTTTGGTTAGAGAAATTAGATCGCCGGTCGTCGCGGCATTGTACGGCTGAAGAGGCTGCAGCTGGCTTCCGTTAGAGCGATACTGTAATTTTGCAGCCATTTTCCTCCAGCTCGCGAGACATTGGAATCTCGATGGGAAAGCGTAATATGAGGCCGCTAGTAACCACAACACCGGCATAACCAGCAGGCCCAGCACGCGACCATTGAAGTCAGGCAACCGGAAGTCAAATCTGTTCAAGTACCCTGCTTACCGTATATGGCCCACTTTGACCGCTGACGATATGCCAAATCCAGCGAATATTCGAGGTCGTTCTGTCGGAAAACTGTATCAGTTGTAAGCCCTTAAAAGAAGTGTAGAATATCGTGTTGTTTGGCACGGAACTGGGTTTTGGGAGCGAACAACGTCGGCAAATGAATTCATTCAGGTCTATTCCTACGTGGCGCACGCTCGAGGCCAGCAACAACAGAAATGTGCGCCACTTGATGTAAGGATCTGGGTGATAATCGTTTGCCGACGTCCGAAACAACGGATACGGCTCAAGTGTTCATTACGATTTATGCCCCGCTGAGATTCTTGAGGTAACTGTAGACTTTGTAAAAGTTGTCAACTGTGCATTCTTTTGAAATGGGATAGGAAGGGGGTCCGAATACTCTTCTTCGGTTGGCAAAACGCAGTAATTACGCGCCCTTCTTCGTTCCTTGTTTAAGCATCTGTGCTGGTGGACAGTCAGACGGTCTTGGTGGACAGTGCTGAGAAGAGGAAGCACCGTCTCGAACATGATGGTCCAGAGTAAACAAAAGATTCTCCAAAATTGCATTGCTCCATGTTTTGATTGTTGTCCGATACGGCCACGGATGGCCAGCGGATGCTTGTGGCTACCACGATAACGTTTCCAGTATGCTATATGGCCCCGTATGGATAACACAGAGAAGAGGCGCTAGGTCAAATGTCAGGGCAAATTTAGCGGAACCTGTCCACTCCATTTACCGTATATTTTTCTTTGGGTATGTCTCTTGTTGTGACAGTCGGCCATCTTTAAAGTGCTCACATTCTTTTGGCGGCGCATTGGCAATTTTTCCACAAAGTTAATGTAAGTAAAGTTGACCGGTATTAGTGACCGAAGAGATCGGCTGAAAGTTGTAATGGATGCGCCGTCTTGCGATCAGATATCGGATTTTGAAACTCTGTAATTAAGATGGTCAGTTGGCTTGCCCAAAGTTCATCTCCGCAGGGAGAGCAAGAGCGGCGCATGACTCTAATCTGCTGCTACCAAACAGAGATAAGATGTCTTGGGCAGTTAAAGCGAGCTGAAGGAGATAGCTGTCACTGACAGCACCGGAAAAGCGTCCAGAAGGTCCCATCGTAAAGTGGCGCTAAATTGCACTGGAGCTCCTCCGTGATTTCTTGGACACTTGATTTTCTGCCTGCAAGGGTTGTTGTCATCCTTCTTCCCTAGTTAAAAGGTAGTGAAGCATGTTGTTGACAAGACGGCTCGAGGTTCTGTCTCCCGTCAGCACTTGACAGTCCGGGCTGGACGTTGATCTCTTTCCCGCTCGATAAGAGCTGTAACTTTACAGTCGTTTCCGCTTCCTTAATGAACGTACTCCTCATCCTCTTCCTTCTGCTTTACAGTGTGTCCAGCGGGTAAATTCAAGCCTGACATTGGCGATGTCTCGTGCGTTGATTGCCCGGACTTTAGCCTGTCCAATTCCCCCGGCTCCGCTGAATGTCGCTGCCGGAAGAACTACTTCCGGGCGCCTTTTGACTCCAGAAATATGCCGTGCTCCCGTAAGTGTGGCTGCTTGATCAAAAACTTTTCTATTACACTTCTCAACATACACTTCGGTCTACAGAACCTCCCAGTGCTCCGCAAAACATAACGGTCCTCGACTTTGATCAGACTTCGGTGACACTACGGTGGAAGGCTCCCAAGAGCCTAGGCGGAAGGACCGACTTGACCTACAGAATAGGCTGTGACATCTGCGACAGCGCTGTGGTCTACAGCCCTAGCCAAGGAGGAACCAACTCCAGCACCATGAAGATCAGCGGCTTGAAGGCCAACACCAACTATGGCTTCACCATCTATGCCGAGAACGGTGTGTCGGAAATGAGCCAAGATGTGCGGTATGAACGCATCACTGTCTCCACCGCCGACAGCGCACCCGGTAAGTTCCTTCATGGGTTTCCCCTCAAACCATATTATTGACGATGGTCCTCTTTCTAGTCGACAGCTCTGTTCGGCTGAACGTCCAAGCCGACTACCTGGGGGAGAACCGCATCCGTCTAACGTACCGTCCGGTCTTTAGCCTGGAGCAAGTCAACCTGTACGAGATTCAGTATGGCGTGGTCGGTACCAAGAACACCTCCAACATCCTGACCAAGTCACCCACCATGATCTTTGATCCGTTGATCGCCAACTCGGAATACCAGTTCCGAGTTCGGGCACGGGTCGACAACAACTGGGGAAGGTTCAGCGAGGCAGTGGCCGTCTTCACCCACGGCGACCCTGTAGCCGACAGCCAAGCACCCGGCGCTCAAATAGGTACGACATACCTGCAAGACCTGTATCTCAAGTGGCGCACGTTGTCGTTAATATTAGCTGTAGGTGTGCGCCACTTGAGATGTGCGCGATTTCCTACGCTTCCTTTGCCGGCCTTCCAGATCTGAACAGAGCCAACCATAATCCCCCTTCTGCTGTTTTCTAGGTATGATTGCCGGCATCACAGCAGCGCTGATCATGTGCGTCATTCTCTTTGGCATCATGTTCTACGTGTTGTGGAAGCGCAACAGCGACAACTGTGGCCGGAAACAAGCTTCGGACTGTGACACCCTAGAGTACCGTCACACCGAGCTGCCCTTCGACCAGTGCCACACGGCTCACTTGCCCATCAACCACGGCTTCCCTCACCTTCACCCCATGACTTTAGGTACACCCATCTACCGCTCGGGAGCCGCACCACGGACCTACGTTGACCCTCACACCTACGAAGACCCCACACAGGCTTTTAAGGACTTTACGCGGGAACTGAACCCGGCCTTGATCCAGATTGACCAAGTCATCGGTGGAGGCGAGTTTGGCGATGTCTGCAAGGGAACACTGCTGTTGCCTAATCAGTGCTCGGTGGCGGTGGCCGTCAAGACTCTGAGCCAGAATGCCACCAGTGAGAAGGCCAAGGCCGATTTCTTGATGGAAGCCACCATCATGGGACAGTTTGACCACGTCAACGTCATATACTTACAAGGCATTGTCACGCACCATTCCCCCGTTATGATTGTGACTGAGTACATGGAGAACGGCTCTTTAGACACTTTCTTGCGGGTACGTCGAAGCGTACCTGACTTGGGAAATTGGCGAACAAACTCGACAAACCCCTTTTCTCGAGTGGCGCACTTTTACAGTATTATAGGCTGGAATTGTGCGCTGCTCAAAGTAACCTTGTACAGTTTGCTTGCCTAATAAGTCCCCGTTACCCTTGAGTCTTCGGAGGCCAATTCTTTTTTTTGTCTTGTAGGCCAACCTTGGACAGTTTCAGTCGGTCCAGCTGGTACACATGCTGAGAGGAGTGGCTTCCGGCATGAACTACCTGGCTTCCCGCAATTACGTCCATCGGGTGCGAGTCGAGCTTTAGTTTCTACATTGAAGTTTTATTCACATAAGGATGAATAGACGCGTAACTGGTCTGGTTTGTCTTCGCAGGATTTGGCTGCCCGCAATGTTTTGGTCAACAAGCAGTTAGTCTGCAAGATTGCCGACTTTGGCCTGTCAAGAGAAATCGAGTCACGATGCGACGCGGCTTACACCACCAAGGTAAGACGACCTTAACCGTAAACATGGTTTCCCGGAAGTAGCTAACCATGTCGTTTCTTCATCGTTTACAGGGTGGCAAGATTCCGGTGCGGTGGACAGCACCGGAAGCTATCGCCTTTCGCAAGTTCACCACCGCCTCGGACGTCTGGTCCTTCGGCGTAGTGTGCTGGGAAGTGCTATCTTACGGCGAGCGACCCTACTGGAACTGGTCCAACCAAGATGTCATCAAGTCCATTGAGCGAGGATACCGACTCCCGCCTCCTGTTGTAAGTACCCAAAGTACCACCGAACATCACATACTTCAGTTTTTGTCAACCGCTGTTCTTTTGTCGTTTAGAACTGTCCTGAAACGGTGTACCAGCTAATGCTGGAATGCTGGCAACACGAGCTGATACAGCGACCTACCTTCGGACAGTGTCTGCGAGCGCTAGACAAAATGATCCGCTTTCCTTCTCAGTTGTCCCTGATAGCGCACAACAAGTAAGTTTTTGAAGAAGCCCCCTTTTAACTACGAAGTGTACCTTAACGGCTTCCATTTGCTTGTAGTCAATGGGACGACTCCTTTGGAGCATCTTCGCCGGACATGAACCCGTCTGTCACAGTGGAGAACTGGTTGACCAGTATCGGTCTGCCATGCTACACCAGCGTCTTTTGTAGTCAGATAGCCAGTGTGGAAGCCATTGCGCGCCTGACACCCGACGACCTAACGCGGATGGGCATCACCACGCCCTCGCACCAAAAGATCCTCCTGACATCCATACTGCATCTGCGCGAACACCTGGGTGCCAACACGGCCGAAGGAGGCTTCTTAGTCTGAGATAGACTGACTTGTGATACTGATCGTGTTGAGTTGACCAATGTGTGCAGTGCCCAGAAGTCTTGTTTGCGCGGCCTTGTCACCGTCAATATAATGTTGCTTCTCCCTGACCTGACTGACACAATGACAACCCCCTTTTGCCAAACGTCTTTCAGACCATTTTTGCTAACGACATACTTTGACCAAATGTTTTCCTATTCTTTGTTGCATCGGTGTATTGTCCAAAATGTCCGGCTTGTTTTTGCCGATGAACTAAAGAAAACAGATTTCGCAGACTCGAATCAATTGAACTCTGCATATGTAGAAACACCAGATCCTTTTCTGAAAGTACGGCTATTTGATTAGATTTCGGCAAGTTTGAAGATTAGCCATGTTAGCGCCTTGCAGATCCGGGTTTTTTTTAGGCCGTATCGGTCGTTACCAACTCCCTAACGATGAAAGTTTCACGTTTAGCTACGAACACGAGTAATAAGACAGACGAATGTGGGGTCATTGTTATGTGATGATGTGCTTTCGCCTGCGGAAACCAGCCTTGCGGCAACCAGAATCTTACCGATATTCAGCTCAGTGCATTTGTCAGGATGTGGTTTTACCCATCCATTGCGTGTTTCCAGCGTTTTGTCAGATGTTTCTTGAACCATATCAGTTTATCCTCTTTGTTTATTGCTCACCGTCCACTTCCGGCATTGTGTTGTGGCGGCCTGACGAGAGAGAAGCAGTTCCTTGTCTTGTGAATCTGCGAGCATCAGTGACTGAAGAACCTGCGCTATGGAACAGCTGAGATCTCCTTTGACGTCCATGGTAAGCTTCCTCTTCGCGTCGCAGAGGATCGGCATCAGGCTGACCGACAGGAGCCATAAGTCGGTAATCCGTTTTTGCTTTGCAGTGTATGCGGGTCTTCCAAGCCGCCTTACAAACCAGCACAGAGAAGAATGTCGTAGTATGTCCCTTCACTATTACCGGCTGCGCCACCATGCTCTACTATGCATCGGAGGGTACTTTCTCGACAGCGCACCGTCAGCTCGAGGACTCTTTAATGTACAGCAATCTCTTCGACAAGCGCTCCGATGCCAAGCTGGTGCTACTCGCCTTTCGTCAAGCTATCAAGGTCTTCACCAAGCACCAGTTAAAGGAGGACGATCCAGCCGCCATCACCTCACCGGAATTTCGACTTACGCTGATTAATCGCATCTTTCTTCCGATAGCCACCGCGGAGGTGCTCAACCCCGACTTTGTGGAGATTTGTGAGAAAAACTTGAAAATTGACTTTGAAATTCTTGATTCATCATTGAATGGTCGAGAGACGGAAAACGCCATTGAGCAATGGTTGGACGATCATCAAAAAGTTCAGCAGAGGTTTGACGTTAAAATTCCCAGAGGTACGCGCAAACTAAACTGCTGCCCCAGCCGAAATCATCATGGACAATATTGCATGCAGCATACTTTCTCCCGTTTTTGCAGGCTTGATTGACTCCACATATAATGGACACCGCTTGGTTAGTACGAGTGGTGCCACTAAAGCTGTCCGTACCACCCTTTCACCCTCAAGTTACCGCTGATTTTTGCTTAGGTGTTCGCCAATGCAGCTCATTTTCGAGCCGGTAATATATTGATACTATGGAAGCAATTCCATTGTGTAACGCGGTCCCTTTTCGTAGGATGGGAAGTGCCTTTCGATCCGCGTGAGACTAAGATAGCCCCTTTTCGGCTAATTGGAGGGAAACTGAAAGAAGTATGGGCTGCGTTTCGATGAAGTATAATTAATTCCAAAGTCTGACTCTGTTTAGTTTTTCTCAGGTTGAATTGATGCATCTGACAGATAAATTTCCGTATTACGAAGATCCACAGTTGGGCCTTAAAACGATGGAGCTGCCTTACTATCACAATATCTGCACCCTGATCATCACTGTGTGCAGCAAGAAAGATGGGTTCATGCAGGCGATGGAGAAACTGAGTAATGACTACTTCCTGGAGGCCCACCTCAAGAAACGGATGAAGCTCATCCGAGTGGCTCTGCCCAAGTTCCACGTCCAGAGTACTTACGAAATGACGCCTTTACTTCGACGCATAGGAATCAAGGAGGTATTGCAGGACGACTGTGTGCTGGAAAACATGTCCAAGACCACTCCGTAAGACTCTTCCGATATGTTCACTTTATTAATGCAAAACTGGCACACTGGCTTCCTTCTTCGCAGTCTGAGACGGACGGAAGGAATTCATAAGGTAAGTCACCACCTTGCTTGCAGTCCACGGTCAAACTTCTTCCCGGGGGTTGTTTATGAAAATGTTGCACTGTTTTAGTGTGCTCTTATGTGCGATGAGGAAGGTAAGGCGGCAGTGTCTAAATTATCACGAAGAACCTGTCAGAATAAATTGAGAAAAGAAAACTGCTGATGTCGATGGTTTGCAGGGACCTACGTAAATGAAAAGTCCCATTTGGAGCTGTTGTCGGGGCAGTACCGCAAATCATGGACACCACCGGTATCCCACAGTGGAAAGTCAGACACAGGTGACAAGAAGAATCAAGAGAAAAACCGACCACCGCAAGCAGAAGAGTTTGTTGCCAACAGTCCCTGTAAGCCATACCATATCACATGTTTCCAACCTGCATTTCGAATGAACGTGCGATTAATCAGGCCATTCTGTCTAGTTTTGGTAGCCCTGAGACACAACCTGACAGGAGTCTTTCTTTTCGCCGGCTGCATCACCGAACCCTGAAGACCCAAACTTGGCTCGTCCGGCGTCAGCAAGCACAGCTTAACCCACCGGAAATAGTCCAAGAACCCGGATGAACATCCATCGATTCCTTCTCCAGGTGAACAGAAGGATCTTCTAACCAAAAATTTATCCATGATTCCCGACTACTTTCCCACAATGTGACTTAAGACAATATAGAAACCGTCATCTCAAGTGGCGCATCTTTTCATTGTTAATGGATGGATGTGTGCGCCACTTGCGAAAACGAACCAGCTCAGTTCATTTGCCCACGTTCCAGATATATTTTAAAGAAAGAACGAACAAGATTGCCTCAACAGAGTTTTGGACCGGTTCGAACTTTAGCAAAAATGCACCAAAAGTATGAATACTGACACACGACCAAAAGAGGGAGGGGCAGAAAATGAGCTGTACTTGGGGGCATATATCACAGATGCTTCATTCCATGGAAAAACCAGTCAACTTTGGTGGTCCATGCATCGACATAGGCTTCGGTTAGTCGTTCTTTGAAGAAGTTTAGCGCAGCTTCGTCGGGCTTGTCGACGGCTAGCGCAATCCTCAGATAGGAGACATCCTCAAAGGTCTGCAGTTCCGGAATACCGGTTGACAGCATCATGGTGAAGAGGGTTATAATGAGGTTAGAATGCTTGCGCATAATCTCGTATGCGTTGCAGCACAACCTGACAAACTTTTGGTACTCCGCCGTCTTTTCGGGGTAGGACGATCCACGAGCAATGACGTGAATAAAGTCAGCCGTCAGGACAAACGGTACCCGCTCACGACTGATGCCAAACTTCTTCTTAAAGTGGCCTAAGAAGTGGCCAAAGTCAATGTGAAACATTTGGCCACTTTGTGTTACCATAATGTTGTCGGGATGGCGGTCGCCGATGCCCAAGATGAAGGTGGCGACGCAGTAGCCGGCGCACGAGTAGGTGAAGTTGTCGACGGCCGTGTCGTAGGAGGTGGCGGTGGGGTTACGCTGCTTCAGCCACTTGAGAATGGCCGTGCTGTCAGCCTGCATCGTACCCTTCAAGCCGCCCATCTCTTTCTGGACCTGCATGACCGTGCGGGCGTTACGCACCACTTCGATGACGCCCAAGTTCTTCCCCGTGGGCAGGCACCCATATGGAATCAACCTGCAAGCCAGAAACAGCGTTCCATACTGCAGTACTGTATCCCGTACTGCTGCTGACATACGTACCGCAAGTTTAAGTCTTCCGTCTGCCAAATATTGTCCATCAAGCCGAGAACTTGTAGCGTCAACATGTCTTGTCGTAAGTCTGTAGCCGAACGAACAACGCGTTGTATGCGGATCATTATGTGAGATGACGGTCACTAATGGACGCACTCTAATTAACGGATATAATTACCGTCGCCATTCTTGAATATTATTTCGTGCTTCTTGAAGTAGAAATCCGACAAGGGATCAGGGTTGCTCCAGACCAGCCACAATGGTCGTTTTGCTGAAGAGAGCACTCCGCATGCCGAGGCACTGTGTAAAAAGACTCCGGTTAGCGCACTTGTTAGTACATAAGAAGCCACCTGTTGCTTACGTCCATTTATCCACTTACTCTAGTTGGCCCAGTGTGTCATCACAGTCCAGCGGTGAACAGAAGTTGGTCAAACTAGCAAAGTTCTGTTCCATCTTGAGGGTCTCGGTTACAAAGCGCTGAAAGTGATAACGAGTTGCCGACTTGATTAATTTTTCATTGATTTTCCACAAAGTGGAAGCGTACTTTGCCTTCATCACGCTGGACGACCATCTCACTGAGCTCCTTCAACTTGCCCAAGGCGATACTTTCCCGAGCCAGGGCCTGGGTGAAGGCCTTGCTGTTGCGACACAATGCTTCCAGGATGCAGCCGAAGCGCACTTGCACGTTGGGATCGTGGATTTCCGCCCTAATAGAATAAGAGACTCTTGGCATCTCGTTGTCACAAGCACAGCTCAGTGTACTTTACCTGAGCAGCCAAAAGAGCAAATGGCCTAACCGGCGGTTCTGTACTCCACACTTTACGAGGAACGAGGCGATGGGTGACTCAATGTAAATGTCGTACTTCAAGACCTATCAACAAGCCATGTTAGACGACAGGAAGATCATCAGGACAAGCCTAACGTAACGCTGGGCTTACCTGCACTAGCTGCAGCAGATAGTACTCCAGTTCCGTTTCCGAGCAAGTGCGTTCCAGGCTCTTGATGGCGAACTTGCGCACTTCCAGATCGGGGTACTTGCAGTCAAGCAACTCAAGTGCCACCACCGGCGAGACGACAGGCCATCGTGAAAGGATGGCGTACATCTATACAAGATCGAAACATCGTATACGCAACCGATACATATATCGATCATCACGGCCAGTTACGTACCTCAGCGACTTCATCACGATTCTGCCAGCGTACCGCACTAATCAGTTTGGGTAAGCACTCTGGCGCATGGGCACCGAAATACCTGTAGAAACGCGCCATCATGCCATTAGGAAATCGGCTAACATGCGGTATTGAAGTAGTGCGATACCTGTTTTTCCACAGTAGTTCCTTTTCCTGCTCCGTCAACTCGTATAGCGGATCGCGTGTAGCCAACAACCTCATGGCGGCGACATCCTGTGACAAAAACCAGTAAAGGTTGAGTACACGGTACAGGGAAGAATTTTCGTTATAAGACAGTGAACCTTATCGGTCGGTGTGGCGGAACGAGCCTCCCGGGCTTCCGGCGTCATCCAAGCTGCTTGGAGGGCATACTCGATAATCTTGTCGTGCGGCGGATAGACCACGTTCAGCTGGTCGAAGCGTAGAGTGACGTGGCCGGCGTTCTCCTTGTTGGGGTTGGTCCCTGGCTGGCCGCAGGGGTTCAATATAGCCACAAAGTCCCGCACTGATGACCACATGGCGATGGTCAACGCCTCCGAGACGAGCTCGCCCCGCGAACTGAACATGTTGATGTTGGCCCAGGCTAGCGAGATGACATCCTAGGAATGAAAAGTACTCATTAAGACTCTGTCTTAATCATGCTGGGACGAAAATGACGGCAAGGTATTAATCCAGCAGAGTAATTCCAAGCGAGAAGCCAACTGAAACATCGGAAAATAATTTTAGCCAGATCGTTACGTCAGGTGGCGCAGACTTCATTGTTAATGCATGACAGCGTGCGCCACTTGGGAAAAACGCTCCGGGGGAATTAATTTGCCGATGTCCCAATTCTGTCTTTTTTCCTACGGAATTCCTGTCAAGGGTGATGCCAAGCATGGCCTTGTGAGCATATTCGTACTGCGGAAAAAGGCTCAGCCAGCCGTAAATACCTCCGCGTGAACTGGAGGCACTTACCACGTGTTCGCGGGTGGTGGAAGAGCGCGACAAGGAAGAGGAGCGCTGTGGTGTGGAAGGTGCTGGTTGAAGATACGCCTGCTGGCCAGCCGAGTAGCTGCGATCCCTCCTCTTCCGAGGAACACTGGCACAGACGGCCATACACAGCTTGGCTGCCCGAGGAATGTTGCGAATGTACAGGTCGAACTCTAGCCAGTCATTCCACCGCGGGTTAGAGGACGAAGCTGGAAGTGTCTCTACTGGCTTGCATAACAGCTCTGTGCCGTGAAAGATCCCCAGCCGCACAAAGAACTAACGTCAAAGAAAAGATATACTGTAACACCAGCAGACTTTGATAATCCACGGCATGGATAATACCTTGTCGACGGTCCGAGCGTTGAGTTTCATGACACCGGTAGGCCGAACGCGGAACTTGCGGTTGCATTCCCATATGGTGGTGCCTTTGGCAGGTGCTTGGGGAGGAGGTCGCTGGGTCAGGGTGGGGAAGGACATGGCTTCAGGGCTGAGGGAAGCATCGAGGTCCTTGCGAAGGACCAGCGTCAACTTGATGGGCCGTTTATAGGCCAGATTATGGCGGATATACTTGTACTGGATGAAGGGCTGCTCCTTCAGAAAGTACGACTCCCGCCCACAGACTTTCAGCACAAAGTCTTCGTAGTGTTCTTCGGGGAAGGAGGCTTTGTTGCCGGGCTTGGTTGGGTCCATGTATACCTCGGCTGCTAACCGTAGCACCTTAAAGACGACAGCGTTGGGCATGTCGCCATAATCGACGCGGACGCTATAAGTCGACAGCTTTTTGGTGAAGGGACTGACCAGGATAACGTCTACGTCTGTAATCACACAACTCGTAGATCACTCAGATCATCCGTCACGTGAGCCATCGGCAAATGAATTGATCACGATCGTTATCTAAAGCGACGCACGTTTTCGTTGTTAATGGCTAGAAGTGTGCGCCACTTGGGAAAACGATTGTGTTCAACACATTTGGCGAAGTCCCACACATGTTGAAACAAAAGGGAATGTTCAACCGACCGCCTTCCAAAGCATTGGCCATGTCCTTTTTGAAGACCTCGGCGCTTTCGAGTTGGGCCGGATGAAAATAGGCAGCCAGCGCTCTGGAGCCGCCCAGCTTGCGGAACTGCACCAGCTGTTTGGTGATGTTCAACAAGTTGGAGCGATACTGGACGGAGTCTTGATCGGTCCAATCGTCGAACTCCGCCACGGGAACACCACATATCTCCCCTGCAAAACAACATCGCTATATAATGCTACATACAGACCCATACAGTTAGCTTGAACGGAATGACTGTCAACTAAATAGACCATAGCCTGGCCAAACATCCTTTGTATGTATTGGCCGACGTGTTTCGCTATCTACAAGTGCTCGTACCGATAACTTGGCATGTTTCTTTCTCTTCGCGATTGCCAGCCATTTCTTTCAGCTGGAAGAAGGAGAGGAACAAGCGCAGGTCGCGGACGCAACGCGACTCGTCGTAAAACTCCTGGACATATGGGGACTCGGAGGAGACTCCCACAAAGACATATTCTCGGCTCTTTTCCAAGCGATGAAACAGAGGATACTTTTGGGCTTCCTTCCACAAGGCCAGCTTGAGGTTGGCCAAGGTGATTGAATCGTGGACGGACAGCTGGATGTAGATTCCCGTCGGGAGGAGGCATTCTACCACTCCGGGTATGATCAAACTGCTCTGCGCTTCAAAGTGCGGTACCGGAACAGCCGGGTTCATCTGAATGCCTTATCCCAGCAAAAACACAGAGAAAACTATTCAATTTTCTTGGAGGACCACGCAGAAGCAAAAAATGGTTATGGACATTCGTCAGTTTCCCACCTTCAGCGCGAACGTTAAGTATCCTACTGTTACATCCAGCTTGTAAACAGGAGCCAGCGCCCGTACTAGCATGCGATCCAGAATCCAGATTGACAGAGGCTCATCGGATACCCAGTGTCGACTGCACCACTGGGATATGATCCTGTGAACAGGAGACTGCGAGGAAAGTGCAGAAACAACTTTGGAGTTCGGAAGAAGAAAACTGGAAATTATACAGCAGTGAGTGGACAGGTACAGTACTGTAATGCTTCATGCATGAACTTCGGGATGTACGTAAGCACACCCGCGAAACACCCCTCAGACGGTTGGTAGGGTGAGATTTTTGGACCGGGGTTCAAGTGCACGCGTATGATAACGTAATTCGCGAAGTTCGTGAAGCATTACAGTGTGACATGAGCAAGTTGCAAGTATTACGGTGTCATACAGTATGTCATGTGTTGAAGTCAGATGCGTTGATTGGAACGGTGATTGCGATTTCCTCCAAGGCTTGGTTCCTCTTCGAAGAACCCAGAACGATCTTGGTATCGCTGTCCATTTACCCCGCTTTTGCAGTACTTGCTGTAGAAAGTACTGCTAAGGTTTGCTCATACCGAATATGTCAGTTTACAAATTACGTATACTGTATCTGAGCAAAAGGTCCGAGCGACTATGGAAGCTGCGGTTCTCCAGGAAGGAAGTACCAGAATGCGTTTGTGCGAATTGTCTATTTAACATGTCAAATACGCTCTGCATAACCTTGAGATCCATAGGGAACTATTTGCATGGTGGCTGGCAATCTAGAATATGCTTGAGTCTTTCGGAATGTCTTTGTCGATCCAGCTCGTCTGCGGGGTGTTGAGCCATTGCTTTCTCCATAAAACTTTCTAACTGCTTCGAAATTGGGCAAGCTTTTCTCTGTTTAAAAATTTGATTTGTACAGTAATTGTGCAGGAAAGGTGGAGCGGAATGAGGAGAAGCGGAAACAAGAAGACGGCAGTCGCGCAGCTCTATGCCGAGATTCGAGAAAGATGCTCCCTGACCCAGCTCCACGACATCTTCTGGCTTTAGTGTAGCATGTATGATGATCAATCGTCTGATCGTCCTGAAGGAATGTAGGAGAATTTTCAGGAACTGAACGAAAGTTTCTCGAAGATACGGATCTTCACTGCAGTGCGATTCCTGGTCATCCAGGCGCCGGACTGCAAGGACATGTCCGGTGAACATTGCAAAGTGACCCAGACAATTAATCAACGTCGACTTGTCAACTCCCAGGATACCCAGAAAAGCATCCGTTGCGACGAAGAAAAGCTTCTTGCTTGTCATCCCTTCAACAAGTAGTGTGCCGGACTGATCCGCCGCTTCCTGCAAACATAGACTTCTATATATATATCATACAGTCAAACGCAAAGCAGTAAACTTCGCCACCCAACTACTTTGATTACTTCATCAAGGATCAACGACCATTCGCGAGTTCTTCCAAATCCACCATCAACGCTTTCTGGTTTAAGTTTTTAACCTCAGAGCTATCTTCTAGCTCAAACCATCGAACACATAATGCTATTTTATTATTGGTAGATCAGTAGCGTACCTCCATCCGGTGTATTCAGCCTCCATTTAAGTGCCACGGTTTGTGCAGCTTCCGCGACCTTCACTTCGTTCCTTTGGCAGTAAGGCCATGCATCATAGAGCATTTCCTAAAACATCACCAACGATAACATTGATGGCTTGCAAGGAGGAATCGAACAGGAACATGTATATATAGGACGAAGCTCCAGCGTATATGATAAATCTACGTATATATCAGTACAGTTCGTAGACATTAACATCGGTGACCGTTGAGGCGTCTTGTCACCCTGATTAGTTCTCTTAACTCCGCCCAAGCGGTTCAGTGTAACTTCAACGACAGACATTTACTGAAGTGATCGACTGATTGCGGATATTTCCTCGTTGTTACTGAGTGCAAGTCGTCATGAAATAAAGGGCGTATCTGATCCATATGTGTCACGGCGGGGAGCCGAAGCGCTCGTGTAGGGACGAGTCTAGCGACCAAGACCAACATCCGAAGGAGTAGACGCTGTATAGGTGGAAGTGAACAATACGGCTCTGTTTCCACCCGAATTCCGAAAACATACCGCCCAAAGACAGAGCTAAAGTTAAGGTATCCCGAGCTGGATGTCGCCCGCAAACCGCCAAGGTCACGAAGAAAGACGCATCCTGATGCACACTATGCAGAGTTGCACGACGCTGCGAGGTGCCCATGCACACAGGGAACTTTGTTTGGACAGAAGGACGCTGGCACATGCAGTGAATAGCTTTTGATTCTAAAGTGACTCATCCAGTTTCGGGAAATGAATTTTTATGGATGAATACTGCCCTTAGTTGTGTACTACGACTACCTGTTGCACTATGGACTGTGGTTGACAGTGACAAAACGTAGTACGCGCACGACAAAAATTATGTCCAGTATAAAAAAACAGGGCCAAGCGAAAAAGACGGTAAAATGAAAATTCAACCGTAGAAAAGTGTCGTAAAGGAAACAGTACGTTACATGCATCCGTACCGCCGTAGCGAAAAGGCTTGGTCCATGATTTTTGTTGGCCCATAATTTTTCGTCATGCGTGATACTAACTTCCTCGACAGCTTCTGTGGTCAAATTTACTGTGGTCGTGCTGACGTGCTCTGAGGTCTTCGAGTCATCTGCCATTTTTCGTCCCGTTGCGCCATAACTTTCCGAATCACGACAGTACACCACGTGTGGACAGTGTCGACTGGTAAATTCAGATTTCAGAGAACTCTCAAGATAACGCGTCGGATACCTTTGGCTGAACTATAAAGCTCCACGCGGAACGCGCGTAGAAACATAATAGTGCTATAAAGCATAGATAATCTTAAATAAAAAATACACTAATCAGATCCAAGAATGAGAATCTCTATAGCGAGGACGGTCGACAGAACCACGCTGCTCAGTGAGCGTTAAACAAAAAAACAAGCAGCAAATCTCTGTTTTAACCGGAAAGAAAAAACTTCAGGACAAGAATGTCGTGACAAGATGCAACCAGCTCCAGCAAAAAGAGCTGTAAGTGCAGCCAGAACGAAGCTAACTTAACAGGAGAGTTCTACTCCTCACGGCGGGCTTTGCGGCGTCGAACGGCTTTGTCGCCGGCTTCCATTTTCGAACCGCCTTCCTCGTCGGTTCCCGTTGCACTGCCCAGCATCTCGTTGTCGGACTTTTGCTTCGCGGTGCCCGACTTTTCATCCGTAGCTTCGGCCAGGTTGTCCTCCTCATCTGTGTTGGTGGCGCTGGTAGCCGGGCTATCACCCCCACTTTGGTCCGTCTTCTTACGCAAGGCTTCTTTATCCTCCTTGCTTTCAAACTGGAGTTTCTGCAAGATCAGACATAACCAGGTGTGAAATCTTGTTGAGAACCTTATAGCAGAGAATCGGGATTGGAAAGATACCATACCGAGGTTGGTGTGGGCCAGTGAATGGGTATTTCATTGGTGTTTTTGCGCCCTGTGATAGCTTCGATAACCACTACCAGAAGGACACCGATCACTCCACCAAGAGCTACTGTCCCAATGGCGAATATCACTGAAAGATGAAGTGATAGTTAAAGATTCGATTAGGTCGATATACTGTAGTAGTCCGAGGAAAAAGTGCACGATGATGCCGCTTACCGTAGGTGAGCCAGTTGGGCATTCCCTTATCTTCAGTCATCCAAGAGTGCACATTCTGAGAGAAAGTTTCATAAAATAAATTCAAAATACGACAGACAAGACCTGCATCTTTGTACCGTTTACACAGTACATAAGAAAACTCGGTTCAAGTTTGTTGAACTGGTCGTTCAAACATACCTTGAGGTTCATGGATAGCTTGAAAAAGCTCCCCACCAGTCCCATCCTAATAAAAGATCGCATTATTTTTCACAAAAAGGAGAAAAACATACAAGAGCTAACAATGAGCTTACTGGATAGAGTCGGGATACAAAAGGGTTCCCACAGGATTCACTTTGAACCTGCGAATAACAGCGCTCTCGTCAGGGAAGCACAATCTTCACAGTAGACTATAGATACTCACCAATCTTCGCGAGCCAGCCACAGGGACATTCTTTCTCGATCCCGGATATAGTTGTAATATCTGACCACTCCATCTTTGATACTGCAAACAGAAACTGCAATAACCGAACGGCGGGATATCAAGATAAGTCCAGCACTTCCGGTAGACTTGGAGATTTGACAGCTCGAATAAGCGAGATACAACTTACTGGTAAACAGTTGGTAAAGCAGTGATGAGGAACCTTCCACTTAATCCTGTAAAGCACATTAGGCAAATTACACAGGGCATTCCTCACCTGAACAAAGTATCGATTAGTCTAAAGAAAATCGATAACAATCATATACAGCAAAGCAATCAAACATGCTAGCACGTAAGAGTACCGTCGTTTCCACGAACTAAACCCTTCGTACTTCTGACCAGACTTCAGAAAGAAACGACCACGGATCTCGCTTAAGATTTTGTACGAAGAGGCTGAAGAGCACCCAGGCTCAAACTGATAGCGCATTGGTGGAGTAGGATGACGATTCTTACCTGGCTGCTCGTGAACGTCGACGCTAGCAAACTTTACGTGAGGACTCTGATTCCATTCGGCCAACCGCTGGAATTCCGGAGCAAAGTCCTTGCATGCGGGACACCACGGTGCGATACTGAAAGAGCGAACAGAGGATCAAGTGGCGAAGCATTTAGGCGCTGATCACAATCGCACTTACAACTCGACCATCCATTCTCCTTTGGGATCCATCACAGCCGTCCAGTTTGATTCATCCAGAGGATGGACTATGGCGTTGGGCTTGTCTTTCTTGTTTGTAGCCGCTGAGCAACTAAGGCAAGACATCGCAAGGATAATGGCTGCCAAAAGGCATGATGGCCACATTACGCGCATCTTGGCAGGATGGGCAAGATTCAGGAAGATGAAATGGCAGAGCTTGTTCCAGGTGTTAGTTGTACGGGAAGGTTCAGCTGTAAAGCGTCTTGGATCGATCCGTGCCTAGCTGCTTATGGATAGGTGAATAAATGCGTCTCTGGGCGACGAATCCGCTGATCACACGTCGAGCTGCTCCACTCGGGATCAGACACCTGTAATCGTTACGGGAGCGATTAGTACTGTATCATCTCTGTTTATACTGGATAACACTGAGAGAAAGACAACAACGTCGACGCGCATTGTGTAACCACAGCTAAGTTAGTAGATCCCCAATATTATATTATACTGTACAGTTCGAATATCTCACCTCGCGGTTCCTCCGCAGTAGCTTTTAAACGTTTCTAGTCTCCTTTCGACGTGACTCCTCTCAGAAGATATGATGAGATCCGAGGAAACTAAGACGAGTTCAAGGAAGTTTGAATTTTGGACCATGGAATTACAGTATTCTTGACAAAGCTCGATCCCCTTTCACGACTCACGAGGCAAATGAGTTCAAATTGTCCGAACTTGTTCGAGGCTTCGATCACAAGGGCAAAGCATCACGTTTCCGCAACCTTCACATCCCGGGATGTGCGGAAACAGGAGATGAAAATGAAAACGCGAACGGCCATTGTTTCCCAGGAATTGAGTGCGGAGAAAATTAATGGCCTTTAATGCTCACTTTAGGCTGTGCCACGATAGGTTCTACATTACTGCACGTACGGACGGTGTGTTGTTTGGTCCAAGCGATGCTGCAAAAGCGATCTCTTAATGATTAACAAACGATTGCTCAGTGCCGTGGATGGTTGGTCCGTGCTGGCTACCGGTACATACATCCATGCCGATTTGGTGTGGAACTTACAAGGGGATTACGGCAGTCCTCCGCATCCGACAGCCAGTTTGATACCATAGAACGGTAGAGGATAGTCTTCTCTACGAACTAAGAAAGAGTTGGCGTACCGAGTGGAATCCTGGAAGACACGGCAGGAACCGGAAGTAGAGCTAGATTTTGGGGCGGAGCTGCCCTGATTTCTTACAACCAAGGCTTTTGATTGCCTGACGGTTGATTCAGCTACTGATTGACCAAAACTGATTTTCTGATTTACCAAAACGCAGATCGACTAATGAGAAAACATCAAGGAAGAAAGATTCTACAAAAGTGATAAACATCGTAAAAGTGATGGAAGCAAAGAGGAGCTTTACACCAACCACATTTCAAAAGCGAAGAGTTTTTGCAGTTGTCGTGGTCGCAATGGCCGTTCAGCTCTTCAAAGCAAAATTCGGTAGGGTTAATGTACTTGATAGATTTGTCAGTATATCCTGACAAGTGCCAGGCTCGAGTCGAGGAGAAGTGACTTCTTCAACAGCGTCGTGGTCAGCAAACGTTTTCCAGGAGTCCGCCAAGAAGAAGCAGTGTCCGTTCATTTGAGGAAAGAACACTTTTTCGCACCATTCAATGTATAGCTCCTTAGTCATCTTTCCAGACTTTGAAGCAGTGACGTGCAGGTTCCTAGCCTTGAACAAAGCTTTGGATACGATTGGTCCGAAAACGCCCTTATCTTCCCGCAATGTGATGAACAGCACAGGAAGAAACTTCCGAGTACCCGGCGAAACGGCCATCATAACTGTATAGCTGTGAGTCATCGAGTTTTCGGACTGGGTTAAAGCCAGGACATGCTTCGCTCCGATGAAGTCCAGAGTTCGGCCAGGCCGCATCTCATACTCGAACCCTGACTAATCAGCATTCCACAGACAGTCCAACCCGTGAGCTTGGATTCTTGATCGCACGTATGCCACGCACTCGTCTGCATCCTTCTTCACATCAGGAGCTTCTCGTAGATACTTTGCCGTGACGAACTTTGTGAATTTTCGGTCACAAATGCCGTAGTACCTACGAAACAAAATTAATTCTGATGAACACTGCTACGAACAGCGAAACATGCATTACTGAAACATTAGCGTACAAATAATGATTATTGTTTAAAACTCACTGTTTAAACTTCCCAACCCAATAAGGAAATGCTGTGAAACCTTCCAAGCCAATTTCTCGATTTGCTGTGACGGCCCGCTGGTGACCTTGCTGAAGGCCTTCTGGACACTCGCGCGCTGGTAACCTTGCTGAAGGCCTTCTGGACACTTGCCAAACCACGACGTTTCCTTTTCGTGCTCCGCCAGTAACTCACAGCACGCTTCTTGTAATCAAGACTGGCTGCCTGACTCGCTGCTACCTTTGGATCTGGTATTCTGGGAATGAAGAGCTCATGGGACGACGGTTCAGTTGCACTTGAGACAGGCTCGTAGAGGCGGTCATCTTGAACGCTCTCAAAATCAGCTTCGTCGTGGCCATTCAACAGGTTTCCATTGGCGACAGATTCCTCCAGTTCTTCGAATGTGGATACGTCAAGCTGCCGTTCGTACTCCAGGTCTTCCTCGATATTGACCGCGGGGGCGTGAAACTGGACGATATGGTTGTCCAAAAACTCTGTAAGAACGGTAAGTTTAGTATACTTTTTATACTACCTTCATATCCAGAATCAGTTGAAATTTACCTTTGATGATCAGCCTCAATAACTTGTCAGATTCACTCGGAGAAGCGGTCGGTTGATAGCGCTGCTCATAGTCTACCTCCAGCAGTCTCAATATGTTGAGCGGATTTACAGATTCCATTTTGATCAGTAGTCAATTGGGAAGAAACAGGAATCGAAGGAGAATTCTTACAAGTGCGCAATACCGATCTCGGAGCTTGGTGAAAGCAGTTTTGGTCAATGAGTAGCTGAATCAACCGTCAGGCAATCAAAAGCCTTGGTTGTAAGAAATCAGGGCAGCTCCGCCCCAAAATCTAGCTCTACTTCCGGTTCCTGCCGTGTCTTCCAGGATTCCACTCGGTACGCCAACTCTTTCTTAGTTCGTAGAGAAGACTATCCTCTACCGTTCTATGGTATCAAACTGGCTGTCGGACGCGAAGGACTGCCGTAATCTCCTTGTTAGGACGCAGCAGTACCGGATGCTTCAGTTGATTGACTGACAGTGATCGTTCACCATACACGGTTCGACGTCGCTTTGAGCCTTTGAGGTCTTCGATTAGTGAACACAAGGCGGAACTTGCCAGTTTCCACTGATGGTCCAACTGGACAGCAGCTACAAAATAAACTAAACTGAATCACTGAGAAATCAGATAACATAAAGAAAAAGTCTACCGGAAGTAACACACAAAATGAGTGATAAAATGACCAGCAACTGGCGTAAAATACCAAACGGAACAACAAGGAGCTCTTTGCCCCAGCCGTCTGCACGGGTAAAGGGCGGACTAGAGTACAGAGTCCGGTGATCATTACAATACAAAACAAAGAAACATCGAGAAACTCTTTGCCTTGACTTTATCCGTTTATGACAGCGCTGACGGGTGAAGGTTCTTCGCGAGTCTGCTGTTGGGTTCCTGTCCGATTTGAGAGTGCGCAAGGCGAGGGAGAGGCACCGGTGGAGCTGGCCTTGGTCTGCGTCTTGCACGGAGTTTTCCTGACCGTCAAGGACCCTACAAAACAAGCAAAGAGCATATCAGTTCCAGCTGAAGGGAGTATCCATCCGGTCCTAGTCACGACACGTGCAGAGTAGAATCAGCGTCTCGTTTGACCCACACCACCATCTTCTGATGAAATTACAGCTTTCCTAACTCGATTGTCGCGTCAACAGACAACTGATTAAGTTCAATTACGGCCACCCCTATTAATTACTTTTCCGAAACCAACGGCTGATTAAGGGGGCGCACGTGCCCTGCCAGCCAGGGCTGAGCCGGCGGGAGCAAGTGGCGCCTGACGTTTGCGGTCCTTTCTCGATCCGCGCTGACGTCACGCGCGTCGTCGAGCGGGAGTGCAGCGAGGAAACCGTGTTCGCATCGGCAAAAGTGCATAAGTGCTGGTACCGTGGCACGGACTTTGTCCGCGAACCGATCTTCTTTTTATCGCCCACAACTTTAGACAAGTAACCTCCATTCTTTTACGCTTACGCACGATATCGCCCTCACGACTGGCTCGATTTCTGTCACGAGATAAGCCAATCGCGTTCGAAACCGTCGAAGTGGGAACTGGTATCTCTCACTGTGATAAACTACGGGTTGCGGATAGTATATGAATGTCACCTTTCCTCGCCTTCTCACTGTGATCTGCAAAAGAATCCTCTTTCTGCAGCAAACTATATTTGGAAACGTAACTTTTAGGTCGTTTCCGTTGAATCAGACTTCGACCGAGATGGTTGATCCGAGTAACGTAAAAGCTCGATCATGAACTCTGACGTTACAGACATTAACGTTCCACTAAGGCACTCACACCAAAGTGTCGGTCTTGTTCGATTACGTCAGGCGCAACACAGAAAATTATTCATTAATTAATCTCGGCCGATGGATCTGTGATACAAAATTACGAACATCCTCCGCACTCAATCTGACAGCTTTTGATACAGGGTTAACTACCATGTACTATTGATTTTGAATAGTGTACTTGAGGCGATTCTTACCTAAGAGGGTCTGCTGGGTGGAATTCTTTCGAACGGTGCTGGTTGAAGTCAGCGTCATCTTGATGGAGGAAAGAGAGGGCTTCAAAGAAAACTTTTTCCGAGGACTTATGGCAGATATGTGGGGAAGAGATCTCTTTGTTGTCGATGAAGGGAATTCTGCGAAAAGACAAGCAGCGGATCCATCAGGACGCGTCTCCGCTTTGTAATGCCCAGGAATGGTTTGAATTTCCATCACTTGAAAAGGCACCTTCTCCGTTTTCGACTCCACCACTTCGTTTCTTTCCACATCAATACCGTAGGCGTCCCTCATTCTTTGGTTATTCTTTGCTTTGATTTCAGACAGTTGCTTTTCCAGCCATGTCCGAATTTTAGGATCGTTTCTGTCAGCACCAAACAAATTACGGCAGCACGATTTCTTGAAGATGCGCGACGGTCGTTCCAAAGCGCGACAGTCCATTACTCCTTCGTCCATATCTAGTCTCTCCAAGCAGAAAAACGCGTATTCCTCAGTACCCCGACATAAACTAACACTCCACTGCTACATTCGACCTCAGCAGTCAGCAGAAATTAACACGGGCGGCTGGCTGGCTAGCTGCAAGAAACGACAACAATCGGAATATTCCTCGAGGAGAATTCGAAATGAATAACTTATCGAGTGCGCGCGATGCCACGCGATGCGCATCGACTGCGTTAAGGCGGATCCAATGGTACAAGAGGCGGGAAGGTGCTTTCGAATGGCTGAGCATAAGATAAAGTCGTCTTTCATTGGACGTGTCAATCAGGACCAGTATGACGTAATGGACATGAGACGGTTTGAGCGGGAAAATGGGACCATAAAGGCGAGGCACCGAATAGCCATGCAGAGCATGGTACGGCAAACTGTGTGCTCGAAATCCTTTGATGTTATTGCAGGGAACAAGAAAAATTTCAGGGATCATCGATATAACACTTATATGAAATCGAAGAAAGCTTAAAATCAACGACGTTTCATGGTGTTGAGCAGACAAAAAACCTCTGCCGCGTACAGGCCCCCCGCAAACGTTTGGGCCCTGGGTTCTCGCATGATCCGTGCCTTCTCCTGAAATGTCTTTCTACTTGAAACAATAGTGGGTGAAAATTAAGAATATACGATTCATAATGATGATTATTACGTGAGGGATGAGGACAGCAGATTTTTCTAATCACCGACATAATGGACAGCAGAAAGCAGTACATCTGCGCATGCTTGACTTGCGTAAGAGGAACAATAGTGGGATCGCCCATGTTTTGTCTGGGGCAATCTGCTCCCTCCACACCTGTTTCCTATGATTTCTTTATCTGATGACAGTTTCACCTTACTAGCGATCCAATTAGACCAGCTAACGGCACGGCACTGGTCAAGAAGCCGGATTACGGACGGTAACAAAGTATATTACAAAAACATAATACGAAAACATTTCTGATCCACTTCGCGGGTATTTTTGGTAGCAAAAGTTTTACGCGGAGACCACGCGCAGGTTGATAGTATTTTACGGATAATTTGCATTGATTTGCTATCTCGTGTAGGCCAACCTCGTGCTGGTCGGGACTACGAGGACGTGGTTTAAAGAAGCTTCGCCAGAGCTGCTTCCATTTACGCTCGTAAAACCTACACCAAATATTACAAGTCGCGACTCCAGCAAATATATCGATACCTGAGAGACCTCTTATCTGTAAAATACGGTCAGAGAACGGTAAACAACTGAGATAAAGAACCGTGCCATCCTCCGGTGCCTTGGTGTATGGAATGGGTCGCCGCTATCAAAGGAGCTGCGAGCCTTTCACGGAGGAGTTTTCGGGTTTTCTTACACGAAAAGTTCGGTATGAGATCTAACCCTGCCGCGCCGGACTGGAAACCTTGGTCAATTATTCGCAGTGCAAAGTGTTGTACATTTTTTCTGGCACGGCCTGCAAGGTGAAAACGTGGTTAAGATCAGTATGGTTATAGGCAACGGGTTAATACTGTATTTGCATAAAACTGTCGTATAGATCAAAATGTCATCGGATCGAAAGGTGGGTAAACTAGGCTTGTTGAAGCATTTGCTGGCGTGCGCCGTCATGTTTTCCTTGTATGGACGTCTGTACCTAGCAGCAGGAGTACCACTCTATACTCCCCGTCGCGGGGCTACTCTTGCCAGCTGCGCCACATGCGGCCATGTCGATGAGAAGGAGATAAGCCCTTGTTTGTTCACTTCATCAGGTTGACCCTGCGGCGGGCGAGTGTCCAGGAAGATTGAGAGCACTCAAATTTCACAGTTAAACACAGATAAGAACCTTACTACCGATAGCACACATCCGTCGCCTCTGCAAGCGTCGCCTCTGCAATGCTGGTGGCAAACGCAACTGAGCTTCGGCAAAGCTCCCAAGAGGATCCGCTCTTTAACATCCTTTTCGTGAAAAGAGGGTTTCCGATTCTTGCCGCTTGCCTGTCGGTAACAAGCCCAGAGTTTTCGCGAAGTACCAAAGCTCCTCCCGAATTGCACGAAGGTCTCGAAATCTGAAGCAGCGTGCGTGGCGTACTCGTTGTTACAACTCAAAGGCCTTGCCGGTTCTTCGGTGACGCTCTTGATCCCATTTTTCCCATATATCGAGATCAACGAAAGCGAACTGAGAGTCAGAACGTTGTCAGGAGAAGGAATGACAGGTGGCAATTATCCACCAAATTCCACTTGAAAGCAGACCGCACAGAAAACCGCTCCCATTGAAATGTCTATTCAAGCTCTGATTCAAGATGCATTTCAAGAGGCCTTCTGTCCTGTCATAGGCTACACTAAAACCTGCTGCTTCTTCGGGCTGAAGGAACAATTGGCTGCAGTCACACCGAGAAGGCACTGCGTCATTCATTCATGGAATCATGGAAAAATTATTCCGGACATCGAGTTTACATGAGGAAGGCAACGAGGAAGAGCCGAGTGGTAAATGCAGTACTGTCATAAATGGTAACAGATCGGGAGTGACCAGCCGGAAATAATGTCTTCTTTTAAATCAGACCTACATCAAACTGTCGTTAGTATTCAAAGATGGTGTCTTACATGCGACGCCCCGCTGAGATTGGAAAAGGTTCAAAGGAATTACGGTTGAGTTGACAGTGAGCACGCACGGCAATTCAACCGCTTCAATTTTGGTCGAGTTACGAAAAGGCCAAAAGGCAACAAGGGCACTCTTTTGTCTTCCTGTTTGCTCAAACCCACCGGCAATCCATTCTCATCTAGACCAAACCCAGCAGCATCTGCTTTCAGTTTAGGCTACACTGTGAAGCGCAAAAGTGTCTGCAGATCATTGAAACATGAACTATGCAGGCAGAGCGAATTACCAAGGTGTTCATGAGCTCATCTTTTCTGGTCCAGATGAATATATGGGGAATGCTGGTGAGCCCTTCTTCCCGTTCTTAAGTCACGGCTTGATATTGGTCCAAAGACCTGGAAAAGAAAACACTGACTAACGTCGAATACGGCAACGAAGTTCTTTGCAGAAATTCGGGTTTAGCTTTGGGCAGCTGTGTGCTAATGAAGTACTTAGACGGTTAATGATCGGAAGTCATCCGCTTAATCTAATCTCGCTATGTAGAGCGTATGGTCATAAGTTCATTCGAAACTCACCTTGATGGTGCACGCTGATCGACGTAAGCGAGGACCTCAGGTATTGCAACAAAGAACATGTACCACTAGGTAGATGCGCCTTATTTCACAGCACGGACACTAACGAAGTCGAATTCATCATTTGATACTTTTGATTATCACAACAAACGGATAGACAAGGAGGCCCATAGTGGTTGTTCTGTCAGCGAGCTGGGCGAGGGTTCGAGGTGGTGGTGGTGGTAGTCTTGGGTTCCTCCATCGCTTCATCGTTGGTTCTCTGACTTTTCACCATCTTCCGATAGCTTTGGCGTTCGATGTCGCGATCTACACCAGCCTTGATCTTCTGCAATAACAAGAGTACCGTCAACTACCTTCTCCTGACTCTGCTCTGCATGATAACGCTGTGGACCTCCAACTGCGCTGTCGACACCAGTGCGCCTAAAGTTCAGCCCCACTGCCCCAGTACCGCGTGACGTCATCGCTGAACGACAACAAACGCACGGTTCGATAAGGCTACAGGGTGCCGACCTCTTACAAGCAGCGCAGTATAAACAGGAGGAACCCTATATTGACAGACGATACCTCAAGGTCCCATCTCTGGCTTAGATGAACGTATGTGATGATAGCAGTGGTGGCAGCCATAGCTAATCCAAGTGTAACCTTAGAAGTCGTTGACATATCGTCGTCCCCTTCGCACAAGCCTTCGATCCTGGCAAGTTCCACGGTTACTCTGCTTCTTCCGTACTTTGGCGCAACATATGAAAGCGTCAAAATCTACCCGCGCTTTGCGCTGCAAAAAGGAGCGAAAGATAAGTTACCAGTCAGCAAAGGAACGAGAGAACCATTCGAGAAAGCCACTTCCGGTAATCCGGTTTCAAACTTCCGGCAGATTTCTTTCGTAACCAACGGCGGTAAAAGAGACTTTGCGAATATGCTGAACGGCAAACAATTACGACCAATCATACACCCAGTCTGATTGTTTGATAGAAGGCATCTGTACGAATAAGAGAAAGAAGTTAGATTTTAGAAATTTAAAAGCTAGCCTCGAAAATAATCTTTCCTGTTGGATTTGATTCACCGCACTTCGATTCCTCCATTCTGCATCTGACTGACCATCGATGGCCGGTGTCTCTTGCTGACGAGAAAGCTCGCATCGGTACCGAAGATGGCAAACATGGAGGTGGACATGGAAGAGGCGAAAAAGACTGGCCGGGCGCTCGTTCCAGCGGACTGCGAACCAGCATTTGTCCGTCGCGATGGTGGCTCTTCACTCTTCAAATGCGGTAAGCCAGGGACCACAGGTGCAACACGTTTGTCCGGCTTGGTGACTGTCAAATACTGTACAAGTCAATGAGACGGCCAATGTTGCAGGGGACAATGCCAGCACAACGCTTGTCGGACTTCCACAACGGGGACCATCACGGCAAGATGGACTAACTACGCTCCAAGTTACCTACTCTTTTGGTTTGGTGGCACGTCCAAGGCGAGTCAAGAAGATTGGCTCTGTTAATGCTACGAAGGCTACTCTCAAAACTGCACAAGACATGCTAATCCTCCGGCCGATGGCCAAATCGAGAATCCGCCTAAAAGTCTGCAGTGTCCAGTCCGGGCCTTCTGTGCGTCATCCGTCTCAGTACAGTATTTAGAAACGGTTATCATATATGTTTTCGCTGAGTTTTGGTGGCGATCGCCGATCAGGTAATTTGTTCTAACTGGTTTGTGTTCATCTGCAGGAAGCGGAATGCGCCGTCAATTCCACGTCGATGAGCCTCCTTCAGTCTAGCTACGATCTCAAAGACGTTATAGCTGCGGTGGTTTACACGAAGAGCGCTTCCGGTGAAGATGTCTTCTTTCCTAGTGACACTGTACTACATGATAGCAGAAAGGTAAGACGTCGAATGACAATCAGATATCATTTTGCAAAAGCGTTCTCTGCCGCTCAGTGAGAACACTCCGCCAGAAAGAATTTTCTACGCTTACTGCATCAATATACCAGATTGTTTTTCCCAATTGGCGCACGTCTTCGCCGTTATTAGCTGAAGCGTCCGCCACCTGGAAAAACATTCAGCGTTTACGTAGGTCCCAAGTGTAGTAAATTTAAAAGGTAGTAGTTGATGCAAACTGGCCAAGTTAACCCTGGGTGTGTTTTACAGTGCCGAAGACCGGTCTTCCGGTTGCGTTTCAATGTCACGTCGCAGGTCATTTGGATGAGCATATCAGGGCCGTCGACGGTGCAGGAGGTACGGAAGGCCGAAGAAGTTTGTCGGGCAGCCGCCAGCACCATTTTTCAACAAATGCGGCACTGTGCTGCAGGTAAATAAATGCTTTGTGGCAAAACAGCTGCTTGCGTGAGAGATCAAGTTTACCAAGACTTTGCACAACGTTGTTGACCTGCTTTTGAAGTATCTAATTGGTAATTGCACGTGTCTAATTGCTATTACAGACGGTGTGTTTGATACACTTGACTGATCACAGATTGGCTCTTCCAAACAGACGACAAAATGACGCTGGTAGAAAAACTACAACATGAGGGCGGATGGTTCTTCCATAGCGAGATGAAAGTTTGTTAGGGTCTTGGGCGGGACTTAGTTCTCGATACAGAAACATTTACAAAATTGAGCGACTGTTCACTTGGACAGTACAACATTCCGATTGGCGTGTCTACTTCTTGTGACCGCCATAACCTCCACCATAACCGCCACCATAACCGCCACCATAACCACTATGAGGATAGTGAGCTTGAGGACCGTAGTTGTTTCCGTAAAGAGGCATTGTGCTGAAAGAAAAGGACAGGGTAGTTTTCAGGGGTCTTCCATTCTCAACCATTTCTCCAATCATCAGATGCAAAGTTAGGTTCAAGCTTACTAAGGAACGTATTTGCCATAGCCAGGGATGTAAGTGACGGGGGGACCTCCGTAGTTGTTGTTGTAGCCACCGCCATAAGATCCACCACCACCGTGGCCACCTCCGTAACTGGCACCGAACCCGTAGATGTCTCCAACCTAGCAGGGAAACGTTGAGGGGTGAGAAGGGCGGGAAGGAAAGAAGAATGGCTGGGCCCTGACCAGCACGAATAGGGTTTTCTTACCGGGTACTTGGTGATGTATCTGTCGTAGTCTTGGCCGTATCCTCCGCCGTATCCTCCGCCGTATCCGCCACCGTATCCGCCACCATAGTCCCCACCCTACAAAGAAGAGTGGTCAGATGTCCAACAGGAAAAGGGAATGTTCGTACTGACAAAGAAACCTAGGGAAGTGAACTCAAAGGTATTTCCGGGGCTGCAGGAATAGCGAGACTCACAGCTGAAACAAGAGCGGCCAGGGCCGCCACTGAGGCCACAGCGATCACCGAGGAAAACATGGCTGGGAGGTTCTGATGCAGACGAATAAAGTGAGAAGACAGAAAACTAAAACAATGGTAATCTGGTTTCGCGGAGAGTAATTGTCATTTTATAGCGAATTCAGTCAAGGATTGCATGTGGGTTAGCTAATTGTAATGGCTGTTGATCTTACGAGCGAACCGGCAAGGTGGCTCGACGCACACGTACGTCTCTGGGCTTTTGCGGGAGGATTTGACTGTCTAAGGCACCTAGCCCAGCTTCACGTAAGAAGCAGGAAAAAGTGATCGGTGATCGCGGAGAGCTTTTTGTTGGGTTCGCTGGTCCGTCTGATGACGGTATGGCTTGGACTAGACTGGAACGTCAAACGTCACGCTTCATTTGAACAACAACGCACATTACTATTACGTTTGCTGACACTGGTTTTTCTCCCTACCGTGTCATAAGGTTCTGCAAAAAAACGTTTGCCCGGTCGGACCGCTGTCCGTCATAGCCAGTTCTTTGATATTGACCAACATTGCTTTGCCAGCTCAGACGATCAGCCCTTCTGAAGTAATTAACGTAAGTGAAATCATCTTATTGCACATGTCGACTCAGAAAGCACCAGCTACAGCTCCCTGATGTCACATTCCGATTTTTGCGGCGATTTGACAGATTTCCCCCAAAAGCCTACGCTATACACGCAGCTGCGGCCGGTTGGATCTTTTCACCTGGGTGGAGACATGAAAGGCCTTTCTTTCTCTGACGTGTTTCCCCCATTCTGGTTGCACTTTTCGAGCCCTGACGCCCCTTGCTCACGCTGCATGGCATTTACATGCCGTCTTCGCAAGTCACTGCGGTGCCTCCTACGCCCAAGATATCGTTTCTCTAGAAAGTGAAGACACCCAGGTCCAGAAAACAAGCAAAAATGTGTTTATTTCTCGCTGAAGGCCGGCATGTACTTGACACGCGATTCCGGTAAAAGAAATAAGATCGCGTACATGTGGCGCCCTCAGTCAATTTTTCCAACAGGCCGCCAAGTCTCGAACCCGCTGGAGAAGTCGAGCTTGGAAGTTGAAAATGGTGTGACTGATCAACAGGTCAAACTGCGCTGAGAATCATTAGCGAATTAGAATGATTGGGCGCACTCATTAGCGATGTGGCGGAAGATATTTGCGGTGATGGTGGTGGGAACTGTACGTTGCGAATGGTCAGTTTTATGGCGAGTTATACCGCCGTCTTTTCCGATGGCGTGCCTCCGGATCCGGTAGAGAGGATCGCCGGCGCCACCGAAGCCGTCCATCCACCATCCACCGCAACGGAAACTGTCAAGGCAGTCATTGCTCTCGTTGCAGCTCGAGGTGCTAGCCGGGTTTGATCCGAAGTATAGGTCGAGCGAGATGTGCAGTGGAGCTCTTCATCAGTGAGACATCGAAGCGATGATCATGAAACGTCTCCGCTTGATCAATCCGCCATCTGCATACCATAAGTTGGAGGACCCGGCAAGAAAAAAGCCACGAGTGGGTCTCTCTCTTTTCTGTATAACACTCTTTGGTACAATTAAACCGAACTTTAACCTTTTTCCGCCTGCTTAGATTTAGACAGAAGGAACCATTGCTCGATGTCAGATCAAGGTGCCTCACGTCACGAACCCACTCCTCTGCTGCTCATCTTAATCACTCTTGGCCATTCCGGGTACCTATGCAGTACTTCTACTTTTTATACTAGCTTCCGCTTTAGTCCACCTCTTGGCGTCTTCTAGACAAGTTAACGTTTTGCTCTTCCTGATTAGAACGTTCCGAAAGTACACTCGTCCTACTTTCTTTACACACTTTTTCATTCAATCCCGTTTTTATGTGGATCTTTCAGGATGACTTTGTGGTGGCCGGGATGTGACTCAAACAGCCAGCGGAACTGAAGCATAGAAGACTATAGCAACTAGCGCTGCGGGAATACCTCCTCTTCTCTGTAAAGTAAGATCATCGTAATATTTTAATGATACACTCAGCTCTACCTGGCGTTGCAAGAAGGGCTATTACCATTCGGTGAGCAGTATGAGTTGGTGCTCGGCACGGGTCTTTGTCGTTGGTCGAAGCGATACTGTATTGGGCTAATGACGAAGCCGGAAGTCAAGGTTTGGTTGTACCGCCTGAACACTTTCCGGTTTGTGACCATGTTCAGCCTTGGAGGTTTTTCTAGTGAGGGTATTATGGTAAGAGTTTTGTGAGGGGTGGTTTTGCTGTTTGCGGGAAGCGAAGGAGGTCGCCGAAAACGGCGGGCACGCATGAAGTCAGGGACTTTGCTGTTTCTTGAAGGAACAATCCTATCCAGATGTGCTATTGCTCGTGAAACGGCCTTTGGTCTGTTTATGTGTGGTGTCATGGGTGGACGGTCCAAGATGGATAATTATTTTATGGCCTTGATATCGAAATGGACGTATTTTGACAGACTGTTATGATGAAAGATCCTGACGCTTTTATGCCTTTATTATGGTTTGTGCTCTGCTTGATTTCTCTAGCCTGATTCTTTTGAGCTTTTATTAACCGTTAGCGTTTCTCATGGTCTCTGAATCTATCAGGTTCCATCTTGAGGGATTTTGAATAACTTTGATGGTAGTAAGTTTCTCCGGGGTTGAGGTGAGGAAGACACGGCGTATGATTGCAGGTGACGTCCGTAGGGTTCGCTGCTGTGGCTTAATTTCCGGCCAAGTCACGCTGCCGCTTTCTGTATAAACTGTCTAGTGGGTGCTTTATGCTTGACGGACCAGGCCACCGTCCCAACGCGTGACGCTCGAAGGACTCTGCGCCAAACGGTAGCTGTAACTAGTCAAGAACATCGAAGCTTTTTTGCCTTAATTTCATCAGCTTACGCTCTCCCTAACTTTATCTGTAATTTCGCGTTTGGTTCTTTTTCCCGAGAACTATCAATTCCCAAAGCTTTGTCAAACTGCTACTCAGAGTCCGCCATAGCGTCGCGATGAATTTTGAACAGTGGAGATTTCTGTGCTAATCATGGCTTTTGTTCGATCAGTAGGTGGTCCTGACTGCGGAGTGACAAGGACGCCTTAAGGATGTACGGTGGCTGCAGATGGATCATTTTCCTTGCTTCCGCGTCGGTTTTGATAAGTATTGCTCAATCACAAAGTAAGTTCTTGAATCCACCTCCATCTCGTCGGTTCGTCCGAGTTCGACGACCTACTTCCGGCGTCTGTTTGCTGCAGATATATCAGCGAGGACCCAGTGTCAACCTGGAGAAGATGTGACGTTCATGCTGCTGACGAGCCACAGCCTGGACAAGGCCGATCCCATGTCCAGTGTTCTAACGTTCAACCTCAGCGCCTGTCTGGATGGTTGCGTCGACGACCCGCGCTGCTTGGCTATCAACATTCAAAACAGCCCCAACAATGACTTTTGCTCCTACTACCATCAAGTAGGCCGGCTCTCCAACGAAACCGTCACCAACGAGGAAGACCTGCCAATCTATTACTTGGAGAAATCCTGCCTTAAAGGTCCGTATTAAAATGACGAATAAACAAATGCTGAGGAAAAAAGACTGAAAAACCAAACGACCGAGCATCAAGCAGGGGAGTTTGATTGATCATAGTAATGTTAGTTGCAAGCTGTGCTTGTGGTTACAGGTGCCTGTAAGCGGCTCTTTGCCTTCGAGATGGTCAGCGGGAAAGATTTGGACGTCAAAGCAGATGTCGTCATCCGCAATATCAGTGAGAAAGTCTGTCTGGAGTCCTGTCTGAACCGAGCCGACGCTCCCTGTCTGTCGGTGACGTACGATAAGGCAGGAAGGGACTGCGCTCTCCGCTCGAAGAGCCGCTTCACTAATCCCCGAGACTTCAAAGAAACGGCGGCCAACATCCAGTATTTTGACAACAACTGTAAAGATGAACTTCCCGGTAAGAACCCTCACTTTTCATGATCTGCTGATGATTCAACTTTAATGAGGGAATATATGTAGCGGAGCCACGATACGAGATGGTGGCCAAGAACTTTGCCACTCACTTCTCGGACACAGACTACGTGGGTATCTCGCTGTCGGAATGCGCTCGGTTGTGCCAAGAGTCGCCGGACTATCCCTGTCGGGCCTTCTTCTTCGGGCACACCGTTCTAGGGCGCTTCTGCGGACTGATGCACCTGACGGCAGCCGCCGTAGCCAACATTCCCGGTGGTAACTTCCCCGTCGATGGCGTCAACTTGTACCAACCAGTCCCATCAACCGAACCTAAAAGTAAGAAACGAAGAATGTCCTTGGAAGGAAGGGGTTTTAGGCGAACAAACTCGACCGTGTTGTTTTCCCTTGTGGCGCACACTGTCAGATGGTAAAGCTGGAAATGCGCGCCACTTGGGAAAATAACTCTGCTGAGTTTCCGGTTTTCTCAACCGGCGCATGTTCTTAATTTCGTTAGCTGGAAGCGTCTGCCACTTGGAGAAATGGTCTTGTCGAGTTGTTTTGCCAAGCTCCCATACGGATGGTTAGCATTCAGTGGCGTTTGTCTCTAGGTTGTCCCGCCGACAAGATTAACTTTGTCCTACGAGGAGCCCAGAGTCTGGTGCTGGAACCAATGGCCTCGACGCCCTTCGCCCAGCCAGCCATCTGCCTCGACCAGTGTCGCAGTAACCCCGACTGCGCCGCCATGACCATCGACTATTCCAGTGCCAAGTGCAACTATTATAGCTCCTATAAGGCCGAAGACGTCACCGCCGACGGTATGGTCAGTCTTTACACCAGGACTTGCATCGAGTCCAGCACTGCGCAGTGTCGACGGGATTGGGCGTTCGAGAAGTTCGAAGGACAATCGTTGGCTGTGGCAGATAAGGTCCTAGAGACCTTCACTAGGTTCGACCTTCTCGTAGGTTTCTACTATGGAGTATTACTAACGATTTCGAGTTTTTGTGCTTTTTTTAGCGCGCAGTGTATGGCGGCTTGTCTGGAAGAGAGCAGATTCCAGTGCAAGTCTTTCGATTACAATACGGTCAGCAACGAATGCCGGATGTCGCGGCTCGATCGTTACTCTGTCAATCTACGCTTGATGGACAGACGCGACTTCACACTGCCTTCCAGCCAGCCTGAAGTTTCCTTCTACGAAAATAATTGCTTTCAAGGTGAGTGCCCACCATCACGCACCATAAGTACCCCCAATCCTCCTCTCCATAGTCGACATGCTCTATAACGCGCTCAAGCGCTCCGTTGAGCGTAAAAGACGCGCAACCAGTTTGATGATCGGGACGACTTGATTGACTTAATTATTTGATCGTACAGACTATTCGTGAAGACAGAAGTACAAGTGCACGACAAAATAAGTTTTCAAAAATGGGCGGAGCGTCTTAAATACGGTCGAGGAATCAAAATCAATGTCGGGACAATGCGCAAATTTGATTGGCTGTGTCCAGCTGGATCCACTGACACCCATTTTTGAAAGCTTATTTTGTCGTGCACTGTAGCTTTTCACCAACTCCGTGTTCTGGTTATCCATTACAGAACCCAGTCAATTTTGTTACTTCGACCCGGTGAAGGGAGCCGAGATCTCTGTCCACGATGCACTGGTGGTTGAGCGGATCAACACGGAAGAAGACTGCAAGCGAGCTTGTCAGCAACAGACGGGCTTCAACTGTCGCCGCTACGGCTTCATCTCCAACTCCATGTGTATTTTGACCCATTACACCCTAGCCACTGCCCCGCCTGACACCGTAAGTCTCTTATAAGAGTCCTAGCCGCAATAGCTGCAGTAAATCTGCCATTTTTCTGCAAAAATAGTTCTCAGGGCCGCGCCGAGCACGAACCTGTTTGAGGTTTTTGCCGAAATATCGTAGAAAAAGCCGCAGGAAGTTGATGCAGTGATGTTTTGTTGGCAGGTGATTCGTCACGAGTCAAGCTCCTCATTTGGAGAAATTGTGGCCTGTTACAACGGTA
Source organism: Ramazzottius varieornatus (assembly GCA_001949185.1). Taxonomy (NCBI): domain Eukaryota; kingdom Metazoa; phylum Tardigrada; class Eutardigrada; order Parachela; family Ramazzottiidae; genus Ramazzottius; species Ramazzottius varieornatus. The sequence continues at coordinate 4,504,706 of BDGG01000004.1, forward strand.
AGTGCAGAATCAACAGTGCATTGTCCATTTAAATGGTCATAAATCACGAAGGTATAGTGAGGGTTACGGGAAGCATGACGGCGTGTTTTTCTCACTGCTACACAGTGTCGGTCGAATGTGGCTCCACCATGACGGCCCGTATTCGCGCCAACCGCGAGTACGACGGGGTGATTTATGCACGCGGAAAGTCCGACCTGACGGAATGTGGGCAAGTGGTCAAGCAAAAGTTCCAGTTTGAGCTGAACCTGCCGCTGGCCATGAGGAACGTCGAGTCATGCAACACGGTGGGAGACGAGGAAGGCGAGTTCCGCAATACCATTGTGCTGCAACACAATGCTCATGTGGTCACAGCCTTGGACCAAACCTTCGGCCTCCAATGCAAATACGACTTGCACGCCAAGGAAGAACTGACCCAGCTTATTAATGTGTAAGTCCTTCCAGCCTGTCGTACCATCAAATGAGACGTCGGCAAAGAATTCACCCATATCGTTCTTCCGAAGTGGCACACGCTCACAGCCTGCAACAACAGAAGCGTGCGCCACTTGGGAACACGATTTCTGTGGATTATTTGCCAACGTCCGAAACTCAGTGAGTCAATATAAAGCCGGCTTTGCTTGTTGGCAGAAATGCGTCGTTAGCTCGGATCCCGGAAGCCACCAGAGATGTTATACGCTACCGCGTGAAGCTGCCCCAAATCCGCATGCAGATTCTGGCTGTGGATGGCAACGAGATCACACATGCTGAACTGGGTACCGAGCTCGTTGTCCGAATCGACATGGAAGACATCGAAGATGTCTATGGACTGAGTATCCGTAACATGTTCGCCACCGATGGGCGACATAAAAACAACATGACACTGGTCGATGTCCAAGGGTAATTACTATAATCAGCTCCAACCAGTGATTTCTTTATTGAGGCTGACGATTGAACGGTGATGTTTTTTTGCCCGGTTTACTTACCGGCTATGATTGGTCTTTCCAGTTGTCCAGCGGAGAACCTGATTCGCAACTTCCGGCAGGTCAACGCCAAGACACTGGAAGCCCGGATGGAGGTCTTTGCTTTCCCCGATGACAACCGCATCATTGTCGAGGCGGAAGTGCAAACATGCCGCCATCGGTGTAAACCGGTGATATGTCCCAATGGCGCTGAGTCCTACGGCAGAAGGAAACGGCGCGATGTCGATGCCGAAATCGACGGGGAAGAGCAAGGCGTGGAGGAGACGGTAGCGCGAAGCACCCTCCGGAAAACTGTCACCATCACCTCACAAAAGTTCACGCTCCCTCTCACCAACGACAGATCGCTGAAAATCAGCGTCACAGGTTAGCCACATACTGAAACTTTGAACTTTGGAGTAAACAAAGTTCAATTCGTGTATCGAACTAGGTATGCAAGGAATGGACTCCAGCGGGATGATTTGCTACCTTCCGCATGTCTTGGCCATTCTGACAGTGCTGTGGTTCCTCACGGAAACAGCGAGCGTCAGTATCACCTGTTTTCTCAAAAAGAGGATTGATTGTTTTCAAGAGAAGCTTCGCAACGCCGAAGGTGTTTATAACTATGGTCCTTTTGCTACATATGCTACGGTTCCCCGCAAGGTGGCGCGCGTGCTTGTGCCGTCCGAAGCCGGAAGTTATGGCTCCTCGTCGTGTTGACATCTTTGTCCACTGGTTTCTCTTGCCTGTTAACTCCAAGCTTGTTAGTTACTTCCTGTTTGTGATTAATTTTTCTCCTGCTGTTGACGACTGTTAGTTAATAGTTAGTTAGACCTTTTGTAAAAACGACCGTGGTTTATGAATAATGGATGCGGCGCTGTTTTCGATCTGCCGCTCTGTGTTTCTAGCTATAGGTAAGAAGGGGTTATATTCGGGAAGTATTTTTGAGCGTTTGGTAGCGTCGAAACTTTGAGATGCAAAGAAGTTGCCAGTGCATGAAATTCTTGTCAATTGGACTAGTCATTAGTACTGACAAACGTTTGGTACTGACAAACGTTTGGTACTGACATGATTAGCGCTGGCTGCAAATTCATCTCGTACGTACGTACAGTACGTACGACGTACAAGCTGGCCTGGATCAGACTGGACGATATGGCTGGATCAGAGGGCCGTACTTGTTTCAGATCTCAGCTCGTATCTGCTGTATCGCACTCGTAGTTGTCACTTTCGAGATTTTGTGCTGATGGTTGTGGATCACTTCTGCTGATTAGCCATTACTCTCCCAATCTTGAAGATGTCAGTAGAGTTGGCTCTTGTTTGACAAATATCAAATTTTCTAGCACTATAGGGAAGACTCGGCATTTGGACCATGGACTGCTGCAGAGCAGAGGATACATCATCGCCGTCGGACAGGACGATGGAAGGAACACCGGACTCGTCGTTTGGCTCGATGGAGGATCTGTTGTGTGGCGAAAAGATGGAAGCCAGCCCGTGTCCGTGGAGCAGCCTGCACTCTGGATCTTCCTGTTTGTCCAGTGGCAGCTTGTGTGGTGTTCCGCGGCCTTACTCGCAACGACTAGTCAACCTGGAATACGACGCCACCCAATACGGGAGTCGCGCCCTGCAGATGAAGCTGCGCGAACAGACCATCACTTTCCTGGTGGACGCCTGGGATCAAGAAGTCGACAAACGACACCAATACTGGATGCAGGCCTTCATAGTAAGCAGATTAATGTCACATCCTTGATTTCACCGGATCACTTTCGGCTGGTGTATTTTCTCGATCGTGTGGTCAGTTTGCTCATCTGGGTTTCTTGTCACAGTACTTCCTCAAACATTCTCAATCGCAAGAAGTTCTACAGCTGTCCATCTCCTTTCTGGATCGATTTGTTCGGAGGTTCAGGGAAAAGTATGACGGCGAACTGCTGGGCTCACCATTGGAGTGTCTCTTTGAAGCCTCGCTGCACATCGTTGAGCAGCTGTTGGACGATGGGGCGCTCCACAAATCTGTGGCCAACAATAACGGCGATAACGTTCAGGTCAGAAGAATACATAATCTTGAAAAATATAAATTATTGTGTTTTCTTCTGTTCGATGATGCAACTCGATCGATCAGCTGATCGGTGAGATGGGATCCAGGTCACCAAATCAACACCTGCAACCGTTTTTAGTCTCGCATGCCATTTTTCTACGAGTCGATCCGAAGTCTCGTACAGGTTCGTGCCCTGCACGGCCCTGTATTCTCATAGAGAAATGGCACGTAATAATTTTCGAGCTAAACAAGCTCAGCGATTTTCACAGCTTCCACGTCACTTAGATTCACTGTCATGGGTCCTCAAGTGACAACCTTAAGAACCCTGCACTACTTGTGTTTTCGCTCAATTGGCTGTCCGGTAGGTGGACAGGGACTGTGGTTACCGGTTGAATGGCCAAGAACTCGCAAGCCTAACGTTTGGGCTTTGGTAAGCGGAAGCACAATACTCGATGTGTACAGCGTATCAAAGCGGCTAATACATTGGTCTCGTTCCGTTCTTTTGCGCGTCGCTCGTTCGCTGATATGCGGTCTGCAAGTTCGAATGGCTTTCAATTTTGGGCGATCCTTTAAAGTTGAAACAGGTGGTTGATACAGCCATCATTCCATTGATCCGTGTTGCAGTTTAGAACCTCATTTACCTGCTGCGATGGCCGTATAGGCACTCCTCCATCAAAGGATTAATGAGACACGAGGCACACACCTCTTCACACACTGGAGAATGCCTTCAAGAAGGGGCCTTTGACGAACAGTGAAATTTGGAAGCTTAGGCGACTCTGTCGTCTTGGCAGGCGGTCCGCAGCCTGCGTGCTCCTTCTTCCCCTTTAGACCAGCGTCATTCACGCTTGGTCAGCGGCACCTGCCCACGTCTTGAAGCATGTATATATAATATATGTATCGCCCTGTCCTCTTTAAAATTCAAGGCGTAAACCTCTCCGCAGATTCTGTCCTTCTCATTTACACCATTATCCTCTGCCCATAAAAGAGGGGCGCCTCATTATTAGCCGCACATAACTCCACTCAAAAGCCGCCGGAATCGAAAATGTGAAGCTGTAAATCTGAAGAGCAACGTTGAAATTCAGGCTGTTGATATAAACTGGGCGCGGGGCATCCCTCTTCCAATTGTTACTGACTGATAGCGTGCGCCACGTGGATGTCGAAAAGGCGTCCGCAGTGACGACAGGCGTCGTCACCAACTGTCTCTTTTCCAGTTTTAATATTTCTGCCGCATGGTGAGTGTCATGGATCTCTCGTGTTTTTTGCAGTTGACGGTGGAGATGATGTTGCGCGTGACGGACTGGGACGTGATCGACTGGACTCCGGCCTGTTTCGTGCCACACTTCATGGAGATTGCCGGCGTTCGACAGTTTGGCGGTGGCATGCTCTACCAGCAAACCCTCGCTCTATCCACCCTCTTTATGATCGGTAAGTGACCACTAGTTCAAAGAAAGCCCATCTACGTCGTGGATGGGCTTTGATCCAAACTCCGAAATTGTTCTGTACCCTCAGCCTTAATTGCTGGAGCTATTAAGCCATCAGCATTCATTGACTCGAATGGTAATTACAAGCTATGAAATGGATTGCGGAAGTATGCAGAGCGGAGCCAGGAAGGGAAACGGCCTTCGTTCCCCCTGTCTTCCCTTGAACTTCTTGTACGCGGTCGGCCGTCGCAACGCACTTTGTCGCGCATCAACAAGTTGACAAGTTTAGAGTATGAGAAATTACAGTCATATCGTGTAAATTCTTCCTTATCGTCGTACAGTATCAACAGCGTCGACACGCGATATCCGCGAGTTAACGTCTCATGAAGAGAGTCTCAATGGCTTGAGAACAAATGGCCCCACGAGAATCGATACATGGAGCGGTAATCTTATCTAGCGCCTAAGCAAGTTAGCTTAGTATTCGTGGGTAAGGCAAGCCAATCCCTTGGCTTGTTTAGACCAAGTTTAGAGGCGGCTTAATTGGTCGTTCAAAGGACCACACATCCTTGTCAATGGTGTTACACCCGGTTCGCAAGCCCAGTGGCGCCATAAAACCAGGCTGTTTTTCGCCGCGTTATGTTGTCTTGCTTTTGTTCTTTGCGGCGCCAGCGTTGAGCCGAAAAAAGTTCTGAATGGATCCATTCGACAAAGATTGTTTTCCCAACTGGCGCACCTCAATGTTGTTGGCTGGCAGCGTGCGCCACTTGGGCAGGACGATCTTGTCCAGTTTGCTGGCCGACGTTCAATGCTTCCAGTTGGATAAACGGCTATACAGCATGCAACAGGTTTGACTTCCTCCAGAGAATTTTGTCCTTTGACGCCGGCAGCTGAGATCCTTTAGCAAAACTTTGACCGGAAGAATATATAGTTGATTAGCCTGATTGTCGACAGAAGTGGCATAAAGTGCGCAATTGAAGCCGTGATTGATTGACATTTGACAGGCAGCAAAGAACATCTGCTTTTCTTCCAGTAACGAGAAGAACATCTCATTTTTGCAAGGAACGAGGGAATGTCCGGAAGGAGAAGAGTTCAATGTGCCGTCGTAGGAAATGTCGGTGGTGCGGAACCAAGAGCGTGGCAGCTGCTCATCAGGCTAATTACCGTCCTAGGCGCATCTCTTGAAGGATGTATGGTACAGTAAAGGTGTGGCGGCGGAGACGTGGAGCATAGTCAGTGGCATGGTCATATCTTAAGAAATTAATTACAGACACCTCGCTCGTTCCGACCATTGTGCCAACCTTCCACCAAGTTACCCCAAAGGATGCACGGAAACTACCCGACTTAAATTTGTACGGTACCGGAGGGGACATGGCAGACTAATTAGTGTACGCTGCGTAGTACGGATAGTGGACAAGGAAGTCGTTGCCGTAGTAAGATTTGTAAGGCAGTTAACTGCCTCTGCAGCGCGTCTAGCTCTTGTCTTCTCTTCAAACATTCAAGCGAGAATAGTCCAATGCCTTGAATAGTCATTCATGTTCCCCATTCTTGGTGTCGACGGAAGAATGGACGAGGAATTCGTGTCGAAGACGGTGCATTCAGGAAGAGCAGACAGATGGCTGTCGCATGTAAACCTTGACGCACGTATTATTCACCATGTCACAGTGACAAGTCCAATCCAGGCTTTGAGTAGGTCTCAGAAAACATACATAGTAGTATGTCAGATGAAATCATTCGTCCAGGTCCATTATTGGTCGACAGAATCGGATCCATGTTTGTAAATACAAAGATTTTATTTAGACGATTGGGTTCAAAGAGATGTGTAATAATGTCATTGGGTGTTGTTACAGATGGGGAAGTGGCGTCGCGAGTGGCTCCATCAGCAATGGCAGCACTGGCCGTCATTGTCCAGTCATGGCTGACTCTTCACCTCTGGCAGCAGAACAAGTTCGCCGGGTCCGCGGAAGCAGTCTCTGTTCCCCTCTCCAGGGACTTCCTGCATGACAACCTCCACACCGTCCTTCAGGCCGGAGAAATGTCCCCGGAATACGTAAGAATACCTTGGCCCTTTAGGCAAACAAACTCGACAAGAACACTTGCTCAAGTGGCGCACGTTTTCGATGTTATAGAGTGCAGGCGTGCGCCACTTGGAAGAACGATCTTGTCGACTGTTTGCCGTGCTGCCATTCATTGAATAACACCTTGACAGTCTTTGATTTCGGGTTTCTTGTCTACGCAGTTTATACAAATGACGGACTTTTGTTTACACCGACTGTTCATGGCCGAGTACCACGACGGACTGGATGCCGTAACGGTTCTTACCTTCTGCTGGGAGATGGGACAGACGCTAGGCCAGCTGTCGACACTGCAATCAGCCTGCGTAGCTTCCCTAACCAACCCGAAAGATCTCAGTCCTCACCCCATCCACACCAACGCCTCCAGCATCAACTAACACTGGCATCAAATTGTATATGAATACTGGTGGACCGAAGCTGCCTATAGAAGATAACTGACTTGACACATTCGGACTCTCCCTTGAACGGTTATGACTTCCTGGTTAGAATGTATGTCTTCGGTTCGACGCCGTTTATATATACTATTGAAATATTAGACGTTTAACCTTTCCAGTTCTCAGTTCAGACACTTTTTTCCTTGTTTTTGTTTAAAGATCCGGTCAATCATTTTTTTCCCCTGTTCTGCCTTACAATTGTCGGACCAGTAAACTCGGGATACCAGGTGCCTGAGTTTGGTTTTGTTCCCACTGTTCGCATCTTTCTTTGGAACGGCCGTGTTTTTTCTGTACTTAGATTTCTTGTTGAGAATTACTTTTGCCTTCTTAGTCGAGTCATCATTCTGATTTTTTGCTGTTGTAACGTCGTACTTGTAATTATGGAACGAAACAACATGAAATGGCACAGTTCATACACTTCAGCCTACCGCAGTCTCCTAAGCGTAACTTACATTCGCGGGGCGGCACCCTAACGGGTACTGTTGCCGCCGAGGGAGGCTAAAAGGGAAGAAAACGGGAACTGGGATGATGGCAGCGCGTATCCCAAGTTCCCAACCATTGGATTACTACTCCCTGTGACTCAGAATACAATGCTATAGCCTTATCTCCTTCTTTTGTGACCTACTTTCGCTTCTCCTCAGTCACATTCCATACACAAGCTTATCTCCACTAATGTTGTACTTTGCCCTTCACTGGGCAAAGTTCAGCAGAGGGGTTCAAACACAAACTTACGAACAAAACAAGATCCGCAACGACAGCTCGTGCCCAAAAATCCCATGTTAGACCACCTGAATTGGTTTGACATGGGATAACATGGGGTATCAAGGTTGTATTACTAAGCTCTGTGAGCATTACGTAATAGCCTCACACTGTATCGGCGGCGGCAACAAAAGGGGGCACTGCGCAAGTTGAGCGGTCGAAGTCCGCTGCGCATTCCGCGCGAACACGTTCCGTCTTCCAAGGCAGTAGCCTAAGTTAGCTTCCACAGAACCACAAATTGTAGCTCGGGAGGAATAAACTAGAAGATACAGCAAAGACGTTCTAAACTCTCAGTTCACCACATACCCGAATTCAAGAGAAACGCAGACAACCAGCGATGTGCACAAAGCCGTGCACAACTTCAAAAACAAAAAAGGAACACGTACCAATTACCATCAGCACAATACACTCGATATAAAACAAAGCGAGCCTGAACTAAAAATCAAATCATCGACAAAACAACCTTCTAAGACGTAAAGCGAGACAACGCAACAACACGGTAAAATAGTAACGTCGTCTACCATCGTAACCAAAACGCCAGTCAGAGCAACGGTACTTCGTGCAACGCGTCTCTTATCTTCATCCACTTCCGCTCACAAGTAATACAGGAACTGCTCCAAATCTCGATGAGGAGTCTCATGGATAGACTGTCCCACGACGAAGGCCAGCTTGTGTGCATCTGCCCGAAGGGTAAAAAGTGACATGTTTTTCTTCTCGGAATTTCAAAGTAATATGAGGAGAAAGGCAGACGTACTTTGACAGTTGGCTGGGACCTTGACAGGTCCACTCCAGTTGAAATACATACAACATAGAGCGTATGTAAGAGCCTGGATTTGATCTAAGGTCAGGAGGGTCTCGTCCAGCAAAATGTTGTAATAGGCAGGAGAAACGGTCCCTTGACGGACACTTTGTGAGACGATGAAGAAATCCATCCTGCGACACACACACACAAAACACACATGTAAACCCAGGGCTAAGTTAATTCCCCGGTCATTCGCGCCGACCTAACTTGGTATGAATCTGAGTTACCAACCTGTTGGGTTTGGTACAGCCGGTATCGACAACGGTGCCGGGAAGTGGATTCTCCGTGTCTTTGCCTCGTGGTTCCACAATAAAGCGTGTGTTGTGGCGCTTTGTCACGACAATGTAGGCCAGTCGAGTGCTAAAACAACAGATTCAATCTACTTCCCTCGACAAAGCCAAATTTTACAGTTAGTGTCAGCCTTACCCGTCTCCACACCTCCGCCTTATTTCACTCTTAACCGCCATGATCTCGTTTGCAAACACCATCGGCAACTGACCATTCCCCACACCTGATAAAAAATTACATTCAATACGGGAAACTCTTGATTCGGGGAGCCGGCGAACAAAGCGTACCAGACCGTCATCCCAATGGCGCACGGTTCCAGCCAGTACCACTGATAACGTGCGCCACTTGAGATAACGGTCTTGTACGCTTCATCAGTCAAACTTCCATTTGAAACTTCAAAGCCCAGTATGCATTACCGTCTCGATAGAAGATGACATTGTCGGGGAACCTTCCCCCGTGTTTCTTCGCGTACTCATCCAGCAACACTAGAAGAAAACCAGAAGTTTCAAGTTCATAGGGGGTTCAATAAGTCCGAAGGCAAATACCACATGGAAGTGCTGTTTTCAGAGCACGCTTTTCAAGCGATAGACCATCTCTTCTAACCACTATCCTCAGACGTTGAAGTACCTGGTACTCGAACAGAAGGAGAAATTATTTTTTGAAAAAAGGCAAGAGATTGTTTTTCGATTTTCCTCGATTTTTCGATAACCCGCGTTATCCGCACCGATCGTGTCGAGTATCTGAAATACATGATTTTTTAGCGCTCCGACAAAAACCAACTAGAGCGTGAAGGGATATAGAGTGAAAGCTAGCTTCTAACGGAAACACGGTGGAGAAAACAGAAAACTTTGAAAAATGCGGCTGGTGGTCAGGTAGCGCACTAGCTAAATTACCCCGTTGCCTTGCGCACTTTCACTTTGGGCAAAAACGAATCCCTTCCTCCAGTCCTGACAGCGGTCGGGGCTTGACCTCCTTCTGCCCAAACTAGTCGCTAGGCATGGCATTTTCATCCAGTGCTGAACTCAAACTTGAAAACAAACGACGGGAAAGACACCACATGATTTCTTCAAGAACGTTGCACACTCCAAAAACCTCGCTTAAAGTCGCTTCATACACTTTACAAAATTTTTTCAACGAATTAGTTTTCCAACCTAGGCTCTAACCCTGCCGTATCGCCCATAAGTTGCTCTAACCTTATGGAAAAAACTGCAGAGATCGAACGACCACAAAATTTCTGGTGAGCGCAGCTTTAAAACTTATTGAACCCCCCTGTGTAATAACCTTTTGGGTGCAAGTACTTCAAACCTGACAAGAAAACAAGCTTCGACTTCACATACATCCGACATTAGCCCCCAGTTCACTGCCAATTTCTTGACGGGCAGCCTGGAAGAAGACCTTGCATTGGAAGGTGGTCAGTTCGTTATTCATCGTCGCCACCATGGCCACCACCGATCGGCCAGCTATGCGTCCACTGTCGTGGTATGTGTCAACGCCGATGAACATGATACTTCCGCGCTGCAAACACCAACCTTACTCATCACGATCTTCACGGTCGGCAAAGGACGGCGAGCTGAGCCATCGAACAATAAAAACCAAAATTTCAAAACATCATGATCGCTCCCGCGACCACAATACTAAAGAAAACTATCAGCGTTCTTTTCTGGACCACCTGCATGTCAGAGATAATTCACTGCGCTCTGCTAGTAAGACTTACGAGGTTGAAACGGCTAAGATCGAGTCCCCACGGTGCGCCGCCCAACTTTGCACCCATCTGCAGCGCCACCTTGGTAGCCACTGTCTTCATTGCGCCGGGCTTCTCGATGGTTCTCTTGACGATGACTTGCGACAAAACTAGGGAAGAAAAAGCAGAGCCGGTCAGCAGAACCATCTGCGCGAGACAACACTCACAACACTGGTCTGCAGAAATGAGCCAATATCCAACGACTGGTTGAATGAGCCAGATGCCAACGGACACTTTTTACCTGGCATCTCGACGCAGAGGAGGTGCTTCACTTCATCGTAGCGGTTCTTCAGCTTGTTAGGCAAAATGACAATAACCTGCAACAATCCGCCATATCACCGCATGGACAATGAATTCTGCCACCACAAAGTCAGACGGCACAGATGGTACTTATGTATTTACCAATTCGGTGCTATTGAACTGGGCCATCTTCTGTCGCAGCAGCCGAACGATATCTCGATCACTGTTATAAGGAACCCTGCCACAAACAACACACGACTTGGTTTCAAGGTTCGGCACTGGTCGTCGAACCATCAAGATCAGCATATTTTCCACCAGACGCTATTCGGGAAAAGGTCGAAGTGGACTTACACTTCGGGGTTTGGGGGATTCCAACCCATGGGCCTGCCAACCTGCTGCATCTCGACCCAGAACTGCTCGGCCATCCGGTTGAGCATCCTCGGAAAGAGATACAGGATGCCGACGGCGTTGACGAAGGGGTAGTGGAACTTGCCCGATCGAATGTCCGTCGTCCAGTCCGCTCTGTCCGTCGTGTAGGAAAACTAAACAACCCCAGACTGATGAAGCATGTGGCACACATTGCTCGACGAGCATTAATATCCAAACGAATCCAATCTCTTGCTCACGCTAAACTCTTACCTTCTTGCCCCCCTGAATCATACCGACCGGTCTGAGAGCACGAGCGGGTGTGGTCAAAAGGTTGTTCTCGAACTGAAGATTCCAGGCTCGCATCTCGGCCTCCACTTTTGGATTGCTGGAAAAAGAAAGGATGGACTTGGGAACAAAGAAAAACAGCGCCCTGAATATTTCCATCTGTTTCACCACTACCACCATGCACCGACACCAACAAAACAGGAAACAGTCATGAAACTAGCAACGACAACTGGGAACTCGACAAACAGCCTCGGCAAGAGTATTTTCCCAAGTGGTGCACGTTTTCAGTGTTCTTGGCTGGAAGCGTGCGCCACTCAGGTAGAAAAATCTTCGACTTGTTTGCCTATGTCTTAACTACAATGTTGATCGACCTTTCTCAAGGTAGGAAAGCAGGTGGTAAAACCAGGAAAAGGTGGAAACCAAGCCCTTACCCTAGTAGATTCTCCATAAAGTCGTAGATCTTGTCGAGACGGAGTTGTGACTTTTGCAGAGTGTGGTCGGATACAGCCTTCATGAAGTGGAAGTTGCCGCGCATGTCGTCCGTCAAACCAGTGGGGTTAACCAGTTCAGGAACCAGGTAGCAGACGCGATTCTGATCCTTCATCTTGAAGCGGGCAGCGCCCGTCTCTTCCGCCATCAGCAAGGGCTGCTTTCCGTCCCTGATGGTAATGTCGTATCTCTGCAGTCAAAATTCATGATTAACCTAATGATCATATCCAGCTAGTCCCTTGACAATCCAGTCAGGAGTTCCCTCATGGGTCGCTATTTAAGACCGACTACAGCCAAAAATAACAGGCATAATTTTTGCGTTCTCATCCGAAACTTAGCTTAGATTTTTACCGGTCTTTCTGACAAGTCTGCTTTAATTCAAGAGGAAACACACGCCGAAAAGAGAAAAAACTCCTGGAAGCTACTGCGGGATCCGGAAGTTAGGGCTTCCAGACGCTGCAGTGACGTAAAGATCCTTGATTGAGCGTTTTGATCGAGCATAAATTCATCAGCCGATCAGCTG